>JBBPCY010000136.1:11981808-12009508 GCA_037974405.1 Brachyalestes nurse
GTACTTAAAAAATAAAATATGAAATTATAAAAATACTATGGAGGGACACAACAGGGAGACTATAACAATACAGTATTGTATAACATAATCAGCAAAACTGATTTCTGTTCCTGCCTGTTCAGTGCTATTTACTGCTATTACTGCTGTATTCCAAGCACCGTCCACTGCTGCCCATAGGGTCAACTTGTAGGTTTATTACTTGACTAGTCAATGCAGCTAGTGGGTATAAGCTTCCTTGCTTATTTGCTTGTTATCTCTTCTTTTTCAGCTCCTTCGGTTTTCAAATGGCACTGGTTGAGCATTTTACCCCAATTCAGAGGTGTTAAAGTACACTGTGATGGTGTAAAATATGTCATAACACTCACGCGCTCTTCAGTGCCTTGTTTAGCTTCGCTAAGTGTTACCAGACAAATTTAGTGCCACTTTCCCATTTGGATTCATCAGTGGGGTGTTGACGTCATTCTGCTATTTTCACCTCTTGCAATCAGTCCTGAGTATTTGCACTTGCAGAAAAACAGGAACTTGGGAAGATAATAGACACAGAGAATTCAGGAAATGCATCTGTGCTGGAGGTCTGTCATTACACGTGACAATTTGAAAGCTTCAAGCAGGGCAAATAATAGATGCACTGCACAGAAAAATCTGACATTAATGCTGAGGAGTGGTAAAGTTGCAAGATAGGTCACAAATGCTGCATTGTCTAGTCTATTTTTTCCAGGAATACTGTAATGCTCTTGGTTTCTGTGCAGACAAAAATGGATATTCATGGATATGGATCATGGATATTCCAGAAGACCCTGTATTATGTGGCTGTAAAGGGAGCGCTGTACAGATCATGCCGAAATGTCAGATGAAGCATTGAAGTACGTACTTGGGCTTTCACTGCTGCTGAAGACAAACAGTGAGGCTGTTTTCAGGACCTAGGTTCTGTAATGAAAGCTTGCAGCTAGCATGAAAACACTAGAAAGGATGATTATGTCAGCCTGTAAAAATTACATGTAATTTTCTAATGCTGTCAGTCTAGTAGTGTTGAGGGCTTGTCCAAGGTTCAAAATTGATTTTGCTTGAGGTTCTGACTGTAAGTGTATTAATTGTGTATGCAGTGAAATAAACATACATACATTTATTCAGAGTTTGCCATTTGTATTCTAGAAAACTAAGGTGATCTTAAGGACCCTTTGAAATGTCTCAAGACGAGCAAGGCAGTGCAGGTTTATTTATATACTACATCATTGCTAGTGTAGAGCTGCAATATGCAAATAATCTTCTTTCTAGGACTTCTGAAAGGATGACCAGCCATAGCTCAAAGTGAGTTACTGGTTGTTCTGATGAATTGAAGTCTTCATGTAATCTAACAAGTGTAATTATTTTGGCCGATCTTTAACCAGAATTGGTGCATGACTTTGAATATTGTGTGACATCTGAAAACGGGCTGTTTTTGTTGCTTATTTTTCATGTATGAACTGTACGGATGGCTGGAGTAAATATATCATTTTAAATTATATTAACAAACAACTGATTGGTTACTTAATTGTAGTATAGTATGTAGTATGATATGGGCCCTTTAATATCTTGGAAGTCGTCACAGTAATTAGCAGTAAAGCAATACTGATGCTTAGTTCATATCGTGCAGCTCTTGTGGGATGAATAGCTGTTTAACTACAAAGTGGGCTACAGTCAGTAATTGTAGGCAAAACCTACAAACTGCACCTGTATTGTGAGTGTTTCTAATAAAAGGGCCAGTTAGTTTGGGTACAAAGTATATGTACCTAACAACCTTGCACCTCACTGGAAGACCACTTGTAAATACTGTGAAAATGTCACGAAGGAATATTCCTTTAAAACTTGGAGGTTATCCTGGTGCCTAACAGTGAGAAAACAGATTGCATCTGCCCTTAAATGCTGTCGTACTTCAGGGGAGAGACAGGTCAGCAGTGGGGGGTCTCTGAGGCTGGGCTTTGGTCCAGTTGCACTTCATATCGCAAAGGTTGAATGTCAGCTGAGGGGAAACCCTGCGGCATTTATGGGATTGCATGAAAAATGAAACTGTCAATGTTCTCACTGATACTTTGACTGCAATTTCTGTAACTCCTTATACTTTACAGGTTCACATGTGAGTCCACACTTCAGTTTCACATCCTCATTACTATGGAACACTGGCTTTATATTAATTACTGAATACTGAATTAAAGGACTCTTATTGTTTAACATTCTTGTCTAGGAAAGACATCAGCCCCAGTGTGCAACATGGAGGGCAGTGGTGTAACTCACTTGTCTCTTACAGACTATTGTATGGCAGTAGAAATAAGCCTTGGGCCTTGATTGTGTTTTTATTGTTAAAAATCCTTACCTAACCCCAACTCTGTCTATAGCAAATTGAATAAGTCAGTTTTGTACCTGTTTCAAAATATCACACCATTCTTTTAGAGAAGAAGATTGTGATTCATCAGAGTGGGTGATTCATCACACTGCTCAATGGACACACAGTATCTGTGACTGGTCTGTGTGCTTGCAGCAGCCTGTGGAAGATTTGTGGCTTATTTACTTAGCAGCTCGGTTTATGCCTCTGATTCTGATGCAGCAGGTGTACTTCTGCGGCGATGACATTAATTGCTGCTTTTCACGGTTACTTCCTTGCAGAGACATACACAATTGTATTTGTCCTCTGCCATTGTTACTGCAACGACACATGGTTGCATTTTCCACAGAAAACTCACTGAAGGAACAATAAGATTACTTTATATCAGATTTAGCCCGTTTTTAACATGCCTAACGAAGCAAATCTCATTCTATTGGGGAAGGCGTGACAGAAGCTGATAGAATAGAGAGTGTGGAGATTTGGAGAAGCTAAGTCTGTCCTGGCTTTGTCCTCAGGTATACAGGTGAGGAATGCGTGCTGCCGCTTCTATGGTATGTGGAGTAAAGCCCGTGATAGCGATGACCTCAGGGCAGTGGCTCAGTGTCTCCTGTCAGGATCTGTCAGCAAAGCTTGTGCCTGCATGAACTCTGCCGGAAATGTGAAGCCTTACAGAGCGTCTTCTTCAGTCTGTGGCAAAATGAAACACTGACTGCCTTATATTTGTTATTACAGTCACATTTTTATCATATGTGTCATCCGTCAGGTATTTTTTGGTTACTGATGTTAGTATAGCTTCATTCGTCATATTTTGTATATTTGTTACTGTAACTAGCATCATGGTTAAACAGAAAAATATAACATTTCTTGATTTGTTCGTTGTATGTTGTTAGTACGGTACTTTATTTTTTTAATTAAAAGATTTTTACAGTTTTTACACATAGCATAATAATACTTAAAGAATGCATTCAGTGAAGACCTACCATTTATTCAGGACAGTTTTTTTTTCTGGTTTGTTTTCAGCACCTTGTCAAAAGAGATTTGGTAACCCTGTATTTGTTTAGTCCACTTGTCAGTGCGCACGTTGGCTTTAATGTACATTTAGCTAAATATCTATTTAATTCATCTTTTCTAAAAACCTAAACCTGAGCTCAACCCAAAGCCTAAACCCTAAACTCCATCTTGCACCTGTTGACTTCCACCAGTTGTATTAAGAAGTGCTGGGAGTCTATAAAGTCAGTAACAGGTGCTTGCGAGTCTACTCCACACAGTGACTTGCACCTGCAAACACAGTATGAGATATTATGCCGTCGCTGTCTAGACAGTCTGTCTGAAAAACACATCCTTCCACAACACACTCATACATCAATAGATAGGTTGTGTTTTATTTTGGATAAAGTTAAAAGCAAAGTAAAGTGTTTGTGGCGCATTCTCTCACATCCTGAGTTTTAATCAGACACAGCCCTCAAGCAGCAAGGCACTAGAAAAGGAAGCAGAGGGAAATATTCACTTGATATACAGTTGACACATACTGTTAGGCTCACTATGTGAGCTGCTCTAACGTATGCATTAGTTACTGAATAATAAGTAGTAGAGTATGGGTTCATAACAGAGTATGGGTTAAAAAAAAGACAATGTGTGTCCCTGGTGTCAACATTCATTCTATGGGGTGTCACTTTAGACTGCTGTAGTGTGGAGAAAGTGGAGAGAGAGAAAGAGAAAGAGAGAGTTGGGTGGTCTCCGTGGAGCTGATGCTAAAGCCCCCCAGAGAATTCAAAATCCTCTCCGGAGGCATTCCGCCACTTTCATGCTCCAGAGCACTGTTATAATGTGTGCCAGAGGAGGCTAGACCAGGTGATGCTGCGCCCTGTCGGTCCACTCCTCAGTCACATTGTATGAGCATCACTGACTGTGAGTGGAGGTGACATCTCTTTGATTCGCTCCCATTTTCTCACTCTCAGTGCACCCCCCGAGTGTGTCCACCACTCCCCCTGTTTCTCTTTTCAGGCCTGTCTTTCTCAAAACATGTCCCTCCAATGCTGTCTGCCTCTGCCACCCCCAAGTCATATGATGTAACAAGTGCCATTAGTGCAGTGACATTGAAGGGACGAGTTGTCTGAACTTGAATTTCAGTGTAATAGAACAGCTGTCTAATATCTAACAAGACCCCACAGTATCGCCTCGCAGTTTGACCTATTCATGCTTCATCCACAAATGCATCCTTTCATCACCATTGTGAGGTTGCACAAGCTTTAGCGCGTGCTAACAAAATCTGTTTCAACTTAGTAAGTAATTGTAGTACTCAACTAGAAATACCTCACATTGATTCAATCTTTTTTTGTTGTGTAATCAAGGTTTTTAATTATAACATTCACAGGCTAAGCAGAAACAACAGCTGACCTGATTAACCGTTTTAATGTTCGCAAGTTGAATAAATTAATGTTGTATCCTATACCACAAGCTGCTATAGAATGACTGATGGAAAATGTGATTATAATTCTTGTTGTGATAAAGTATATCGCATCACATCACAAAAGGCTTTTCTGAGAGTATAGTGGAAACCATCAGTACTTGAACACTGGAAAACAGCATATTTTTATTACAAACAGAGCATATTTTGGCCAGTGTTATTTTAGTGCAATGCAGTGTGCCAAGTAAGTGTCCCATAGTTTTTAATGGCATGTTTTAATATGGCACCACTTCTTCTTTTTGTTTGCTCCATAACAGAATTTTGAATTCAATACAAAATGTGACATATTATGGATTGGGAACATTTCTTTGAATGCCCTGTGTTGTGCATCATTGAAGAAGTATTTCAGAGTGAAAAGCTAACTGTGGCGTGAATGAGCGGGCCTAAACTGCTCTTGGATGAATAGACAGATAGATGTAAATGTATTGGTGGAATCATAAAAGCAATGAGTACAAAACAGGCTGAATTTTCTATCTAGTTTCTATATATGGCCTGAGTGGATTGGGAAGTGAAAGGGATTTCTTTAACAGTGTTTAAATACCACCCAAAACAGTGTTTACATACTACAGTAAACTCTGTAATTTCCAGAAAGCCAGGAGCATTTAATTTCAAGTCAGGTCAAGTAAGTTTTATTGTCATTTCAACCATACACACTGCACACAGTGAAATGAAATAATGTTCCTCCAGGACTGGAGGAAAACAGGAACAGAACTGAAACAGAAATACCATAAGTGCAGACAAAAGAGAGTGCAAGGAAAACACTAGAACAACAAAACAACCCAACAACAATGAGTATAATCTGCACTAGCTATAGTACAGTTTGGATGACTACAGTATTGTGACAGATACTGATTTGACAGATTGATTTCCAGTGATATGGGCTCTTTAAAATATAAAAATGGCATTTGATAACATCTAAATCTGGATATCTAAATCTGGATATCTAAATCTGGATAGTTGGATTCGGTGGGATTTAAACCAATATTCTGTCCTGCTTCACCACCGTAACTGTAACTGGATTCATTGTGGGCGGAGCATGAATGGATCAATTACCTCAGCACTTGCTCCTGTATTAAATGTTCACAGGCTACATGCCACATTCAGTTTTCAATGCAGTGTGGAAGCATGGACAAAGGCGATTACTGGGCAGGCGCTGCTGGGTACTGGGGGCTTTGAATAGTGAAGCGGACAGCCACTGCTGAGGTAAACGCTGTGTCTTAATGTGGCCGGCCTTTGTGGAGCCAGAGCCACAAATGAAAAAGAGAAGTGGGTGTCTAAGGCTGGTCAGAAGCTCCAGCTGACTACAGAAGGAGAGGTAAACACGTCTATTTTCAACCGGTCACTTCTCAGACAAGCAGGCACAGGGTCCCCACCGGCCTGGGCTCTAAGTCCAGTGAGCACTAAGCCTTCAGCTTCATTGACCGCCTTTATATGCCTCTGCACTTCTCTATCACCTTCTCCCTACGATAGCGCTCTCTCCTCTTCTCTCTCCTGTCTCTCGTTCGCCCCTCCTTCCAGCCTGTTCTCTGCTTCTGATCTTTTTTTCCCCTCTAATTCTATTCACCCCCCACCACCCCTTCATAGACAGCCCCGTCAAACACAGCTTGGGCGATAAAAATTGTTCACATCTGTTTCCATGGCAACTGAATCTCAGGCAGCTCCTCCCTCTCTTTCTTTCTCTCTCTGTCTCTCTCTCTCTCTCTCTCTCTCTCGCACTCTTGCTCTTTTCCCATTCTGTCAGCATTAAAAAGCTGAACTACTGAGAGAACAACTCTTGACAAGAAAACAAACCAGATCACATACGCACACAGAAGACAAAAATGTATTAAGGGGTGGGCTGCTTTAGATGTACCACCCTTCCTCTTGCAGTGCCCTAGCATGACTGCCTGGTGTAGAAACAGAAAAGCATGGTCTTTCATTACCAGTGGTTGTCATGATGGCTAGTTTTCACTACTTTGTGCATTATAGAGTTCAGTTCAGAAGTAGGTGGATGGTATAATACAATACAGTGTCATGACAAACCACATCATGAATTAGTTTCTGAAAATGTAATTGTAGAAAATGTCTTTGGTGGGGGCACCTGGTGAAAAGTCTGACTATGAAGTAACCTATATTTTATGATGACTAATATAGTTTTTTCACAAATAACCTTATATCTGCATGAATACAACATTATTTTGACACTATTGCATTTTTATACTGATTATGCTTTGTAATTTGCATTACTTTTATTTCATTACTCAGAGTGACATAATTAAAGAAAAGAAACACACTTTATGTGTTTTTCTGAAAAAAAAGACACATTGGCAAGTGCACCTAATGACCTACCCTTTCTCAATTAGGTAATTAACCCATTTTTTTGGTAGTGAAAAAAAAATCATCATCTGCAGGCAGGTTTTGTGGATCCAATAAAAAGAAAACCCATCACAAGTTCCCAAACCTAAAATGAATACGTTTTGCTAAAAAACATTTCTAGTTTTCTGGCATGGCTGCTAACAGCATAAGACATAAGTATTGAAAGTCTTTTGGCTGTTTGAGATGCATTTCATCTTTAACGTTTTAACTGGAGCGATGCGCTAGTTTGTATGGTTCTGTTGTGCATTCTAATGAGGCTATAGTTTTTCCAGTGGAAAAGAAACTAATGCTGAAAATGGTGCAAACTTGGTTGGCCACCCTGTGTGAGGGGATTCATTTTGTTAGGACGTTTTGTTAAATAACACCGTACTCCTGTAGGCCATCCGGGACTCCCTTTGTCCCCCTCGGTTTGAGCCCTAATGGGTATTATCAGTATCCACGATACTGGAAACTGAAAATGTATTTATTTAGAAATATATTTAACAAAAGATTGCTTAATTAGACACAGTGCTGTAGTGAAATGTTGAATAAAAACATACTCATAGTCATACCGTATTTTTAACATCCATTCATCCGTTCTCTGAACCACAAATTCTTAACCAGGGGTGCTGGAGCCTATCCCAGCAGTCATAGGGCAAAAAGAGGAGTCTGCCAGTCCATCACAGAGCTGACGCACATTCACACCTAGGGGCAATTTAGCATCTGACATGCCTGTATTTAGACTGTGGAAACTCACACAGACATGGGGAGAACATGCAGACTCCACACAGAAAGGGCCCACAGCCGCCTGGCAGGGAATCAAATTCAGGACCTTCTCACTGTGAGGCAACAGCACTTCCCACTGCACCACCCTGTTTCAGACTGGAAGCGCTCATTTGAAATCTCAGTTACCAGTTAATTATATTGTTTTTTCAGCGTGAGAAACCATTTATTTTTGTTTCACCTCCCCCTTATGTCTCAAATGTCTTCAGACCAACAGGGTTTCAGTATATTCAGTATATTCTTGTACATGCATTGTGCACCATAAGCTACCCATAGCGTCTCCATCTCCATTACATCTGTTTTGACCTTTTACACAGTTCATGGCTAAAGAAGCTAAATAAAAAGCAAACTATAAGCATTTTCTCAACATAAAATGTCATTATGTTTTAGACCAGGGATGTCAAACTCCGGTCCTGGAAGGTCAGTGTCCAGCACAGTGTGATGGTAGTTCTCCTCAAACACATTCACTAAACCTGACAGTTAACTGGTGAGATGAACCAGGTGTTTCTGAGCAGGGAAATCACCAAAATGTGCTGGGCCACTGCCCTCCAGGACGGGAGTTGCCCACCCCTGCTTTAGACTCGTATTTGCACTATATTTGTGCGAGTAGGATAAAAAATGCTTAGCTGGTTAACTCACACTAGGGATGGACATTTTGACAAATCAGTGAATTTGATTACTTGATATTTAAAATTAGCAGTGAGGTATGTACACTATATGGACAAAAGTATTGGGACACGTCTGTTTTTTAAGGTTTGGCTAGGTCCCTTACTTACAGTGAAGGGCAATCTTAATGCTTCAAAATGCCAAGACATTTTTGATAATGCCATGCTTCCAACTTTGTGGATACAGTTTGGGGAAGACCTTTTTCTGTTCTGCTTTCTGTTTTTCTGTTATTTTGGATGTTTTCTCACTGTCAGCTGCATGTGGCCTTCATTGCATTATGTGCTACTAGAGATCCCTACTTTCTACTGCAGCAGTGTGTGAGGCACTTTGACTCTGTGTTTGGGCACAAGGCTGTTATGGGTAATGGGCTGTGACTGGAAATGAATGGCTGCAAATGCCTGCCCCACTCTCTGCAGGTGACAACAGCCCTTGTTAATTTGGCAATTAATCTGAAGCCATTTAAAACCTCTAGACAGGAGACGCAGTTCAAATCAGACTGTGAGTGGACAGAAATTGGCATGGTTGTGTTTGCATATTCCTCGGTGCTTCTGCCTGTCTGGTTTACAACAAATACATTCAGTTGTGTAATCTGAGAGCATTGACAAATGGGTAGTTTTACATTTAGTTCCACAAAGCATTTGTTTGTTGATAGTATAGTCTGTACATTTTCTTTTGAGCATTACAATCAGTTTCTGTTTAAGTGTGATAGAAGAGAAGAATTTAAATTTTGGTCTGTCTGAAATTTATAGCACTCAATCAGTTGCTATAGACACGAATTTTGACCATTTTGATATCTGTACTTAGGAAAGAACGTAATAAACAATTGACTCATGTATAGTAGGAAGCAATGGACAGTTGCTGAGTTCATGGGTTTCATATATTGTTTTCCAAGTACAGGGCAATATGTTACAATTACTGTTTGTGGTTATTGTTTGTATGCTGCAGACACAGTATTTATAGATATTTCAGGCAGCTATTAGCGTTAAAAACGTTATAATTTTAGAATATAGTGACAGCATATCTTTCATTTTTTGCAGGAATGATGCTTATGTGAATACAAGAGTTTAGGACTTTATTTTATCATCATTATCTTGAAATGATCATCCTGTTACAGATAAAAAAGAGCCCTTTTCCATGTCCAGCCACAGCCAAAAACGAATGTAAAATTTTATGCGCATGTGGTTAAAGCCAATCTATCAAGTATTAGCAGTTGATGAAATGCTGACAACACATTGAATGCAGATGTGTGAGAAAGAGCCATTGATTTGAGATTTGTTTCATCCGCCGGTAAAAGCCTGAGAACTACTCCTGACAACATGTTGCCATTATTTTCAGCCCGTCAGTGGAATACTGCACTCAAAGGAAGTAGCTGCACAATGGCAGCTTTACAGTCTCGTAATTTTAGCACGTCTGATACTGATGAAAAATTGATTTAGTACCATAGCGCAGAGCTCAGTCTTACCACACTACTTGTGGAAAATTAGACCTGGCACAGGTCACTGATGTTTCTCTCTTTTGTCCCTATGGAATAAAATCGATTTTTGTTGATGGGCCACAAATGCAAGTAACCCACTGTGTTCCTCTTCACTGGGCCTAAAATACGCCCTTGTTGCACACCACTGAAAGCAGGCATAAAGGTTAGGCTGCAGCTCAGCTTGGGAGCACTTTCCCTCTCATCTAGGCTGGGGAGGGTCGTGATTCTTCTGTCCCATGTGGTGTCCATCCCTGGCCTTTTCCGCATTATGTTGATTTGTATCGGGAGGGCGGAGGCGGAGGTTTGTGATTGGATTAGGCTGAATTGAAAAGGTCTAGGACGTTCAATTATAGTGACTGACATTCCTTGGAGGACAGTGGGGTAAATTAAAGGGGATGTCTATGAAGGCCTTCACCAGCATGAACATGTCAGCCAGCCCTCACTTAGAGGACTGGGAAGATGTTCTTATGTCAGGAGGGGCATATAGATGAAAACAAACATCTGCTCTAAGGAAGGAAATTAAACATTTACATTGCCAGCCGACAACTGATCAAATCAGTGAAATAAATGCCTAAAATTGTTTTAAAGAAAACACTAGAGTGGACATTTGTGTAATTGTGTATTAGCGTAATGTTTTACATGGAGAGCCCATTTCTTTCTATATTTTTGTCTCACAATGAAAGATTCGTTCTTACCATAGGGCGAGAGGAACGTACGAGGTACAGTTTTGTATTTTGATTAAATTAAATGCTGAAGTGTTGTTGGGAAAGCTCTTGAGGTTGTCCCTACCATGTTTCTGTTCTTTGCCTTTTGAAAAACTCTGCAATGATACATTAAACATTTGCATTTTTTGTAGGATAAAGAGAAGTTATCATGACAACAGAAACTGGTCCCGATGCCGAGGTAAAGAACACAGCTGAGGAACCTCCGCAACACAAGGGCGCTGCAGGCAACATGTCTGAGTCCGCTTCAGACGGCAGAATGACGAAACAGGTGATGTTTTATATTTTAAAGTAAATGGAACACTGACAGACCTGAAATGTCACTTTTTAAAAGACCATCAAATTCAGACTAGATACAAAAATCTCACTAGATACTTGTGACAAAAAAAACAGACATAACTAAAAGACACCTGTGTCTTCAAATCAAGACCCCTGTTGTATTAAAACCCTTTCACTATTTTTTTTTTATATTTGTTTTATACTGTATCATATACTATGTGAAAACACAAGCTGCCCTGCAATGAGTGAACATTTCATGACAATTGGATCAGGTGTTGGTCCAGAATTACCTTCTCCTGCAATGATACATCAGATACAAATTTTTATTACAACAGCAACAATATTTTATTGTACACATAGATGTCAGCAAGCTGATCATCACTGTGATTCTGTATTAATTGTGAGCTGTATTTACATTCCTGGTATTCAGGACCAAGATGGCAAACGTCCAGATGACCACAAAGATCCAGACGACACATCTGGACGAACAACACCGGGCAAAAGCCCTAAATCTCCACAGAAATCTTCTAAACGCTCCAAGACTGTTCCTTTCAAGGTGACTCTCCTGGACAGCTCTGACTATGAAGCATGCATTGAGGTAAGAAGTCTCACTGCCATAATCCTTCACCGGCTCATAAAAGATCTAAGCAGTGCAATTATTTTTATGTCCTCTATGATGCACCAAAGCATTAAATCTGTCTATTTGTAGATCAGCTGACTCTAGATCAGGTTGCTGTTCGTTGTTTCTGAAGCTAATATGTTGCCTCAGATGGATGTAGCTCTACATCTTGGCATGAAGAAACTGTAAATGCTAATAAACTTTTTGACAGGCTTTCTAAAGGTGAGTGAGTACCATGCTGGGAGTGCAGTTTGCAGCCAGACTAGTCAAGATTTCAATATTCACACCAGAACCGTAATTTGAAGCTTTTTTTCCTTACAAATTTTCTCATAAATATTCATGGCAGTATTAGGAACATTTAGCACCCAGGGATAGTCTCTGCAGCTAGGTGTGTGTGCTTATAACCGGAGATATTTCTGAAGGCCAAATAAGAGGAATGTTTTGCATACTTAAATATGAAGTACTGGCTAGCTTGACCCACTCCTCCCAAAGGCTGATATTATGAATCAGTGCTTTTACCTTTTTTTAGCTTTTCTTCAACAGAGGTGAGAGAGACTTCACCCACTAAAGATTTATAATTCAAGTGCCTGTCAATTTCCAAGTTGCATGGTTGCATTAACATTTTAGTGAAATATTCATACATAACGACTTCTGCTGGTAACATTTGTTCCCTAATGGTAACATTTTCCACCTCAGAAAAAACCCCAAAATGAAACAAAACACCACTGCCACCACCCTGCGGCCAAAAATATGATTTCGCTCATCGCCCTCTGCTTGACATGCCCACCTCCGCACCCTGGTTGACAAAATGAAATCGCTTGCTCACTGCCACACCAAACTTGATCCACAGGAAACACTGTGTTAAAAACACTTGATTGCCGAGAAGTTTAGTTCTTGTAATTGGATCTCAGCAAAACCCAAAATAAAAATAAAATCACTAATTTTTGGTGATTCATGGGGTATATTTATTGCCAGAAACGACAAAACCATGGGGTGTCAATGCTGGCCGATATGATCGTCCATCTGATGCACACTATATGGACAAGTATTAGGACACATCTGTTTTTCAGGGTCTGGGCTAGGCCTTTGACTTCCAGTGAAGAACAATCTTAATGCTTCAGCATACCAAAACATTTTAGACAATACCATGCTTCCAACTTTGTGGACACAGTTTGGGGAAGAACCTTTTCTATTCCAGCACGACTGTAATCCAGTGCACAAAGGAAGCTCCACAAAGACACACAGAGTCCTGACCTCAACCCCATCCAACACCTTTGGGATAAACTGGAACAGAGATTGTGAGCCAGACCTTCTCATCCAACATCAGTGTCTGACCTCATAAATGCTCTACAGAATGAATGGACACAAATTCCCACAGAAACACACCCAACATCTTGTGGAAAGCCTTTCAGGAAGAGTGGAAGCTGATAAAGCTCTACAGCGGGACCAACTCCATATTAAAGTCTTTGAATGCAATTTCATTAAAGTCCCTGTTGGTGTAAAGGTCAAACGTCCTAATACTTTTGTCCATAAAGTGTATATCAGAAAGGCCCTTCTTTATAGGGACCTATGTGAAATGTGACTGCTGTCTTACTTTAAGGCCTGTTTTTGCTTTTCTCAGTCATGATGACTATTTCCTGGCTTTATTAGACACCTGTGTTTATACAGAGCAACTTCATCAAATGGTTACGCATAGCCAGCAGCTACTGGCACTAACATAATGCTCCGTCAATTGAGATTGTGCATCCGCTTTGTTTTCCTCTCTTAAACGTTTCTCGTGTTTAGTGTTGTATTATTTTGCGCTGTGACTGCAGTACAGAATTCACATTGATTTTCTGGGTAAACAATGTCTCATAAAAAGCACAGTATTGTTATTGTCTTGTTAATATTTTAACAACCGAACGGCTTGTGGGAGGTTATTATTTTCTAATCTCTTAATTCCTTGCTTGTTTATGAAACATTTCCTTCCTACATAACTCAGAAAACACATTATCATATGCCATTTCTACATAAAAATCACGACATTAAAAAAAATCTTGGTACAAGTGCACTGGAATCACTAGTTGTTAGAAAAAGTGTGATTTGAATAAATGAATAAATCTAAGCAAGAACATCCAGAAGTTTGATATTTATTCTGTTTTTTTTTTCTGATTTAGTTTGCGTTCCTCAGTTATGTGCTTTTTAAAACCACACGTGACAAATGCAGGTGCCTTTGCTGTTCTCACGTTGGGCATTACAAGTAAGTGCTGTTATTGGAAGAGGTGGTATTTCTACAGGAAATAAGGCGCCGCTAATGCTTTTCTCTGACACTGCGCTTTGTGCTGTTTTATTAGAACTGAAAGATACTATAACAAATGGTACTCACAGTTGGCTTTTTGCACAGGGACAATAACCTTTTTCTGATGGGCCTTTGCACAAACCCTCATATAGGAATGATTGTAGCCAGCTGATGTAATCAGCAGCCTCATAAAGGCCCAGTATAATCTAATATGAGGCCTGTCTTGTTTAATCAGAGCCTGGCGGACTGTATCAGGGATAATGTTAAATATAAACCTTATTGTAGAAGCAGGGAGATACAGAACACCGTGTATGGTTGGATGGTGTGCCACCCACTCAGTGTGTGTGTGTATATATATATATATATATGTGTGTGTGTGTGTGTATCTGAGAGATGAGAAATCTATATTTGCTGCATTTCATAAGCTACATTCAGTCAGGAAAATAGAGTATTTGGGAATGTTATTGTTAGCAGGTCTTTGATCAAAGAGTGGCCAACATGGTGATATGTTACCATTATCGTGATAAATTATGACACAATATGCTCAGTCGTATATGGACTCAGTTATACGTAGTCAGTACGCCAAATACACTGAACGACCATATATATCTTAAAATAAGCCTGGTGCGTAGCATTATATGAAATATGAAATTTTGGCCTGTTTAGTTTTCTGACTCTGATTCTGCTAAAGTGAATTGTCCGTCCCTCAGTTTAAATGAAACAAGGTTCATACTTTGTCTATAAATTCACTTGATATTATTAGCCTATAATTCGGCAATGGTTTTAAGGGACTAGTCACATCAAATACAAATTTGTTTTATAACAGCTTTGTACATGACCTAGCCAATTCAGATTTTAGTACCTAAAGGACATATTTACACCAATAAACCGTGGAAAATAGAATATAGTATCTGCATAAACTGCTTAGTAACACGTAACTTATAAACTGACCAATTACTAATTTTCCCTCTTGTTTCTAAATAATCTGTAATTTAAAAACATTTCGCAGTTTCTTCTTTCCAACTTGATGGAAAACCTCTGAAAAACAATCTACAGTAAACCCCTGCTTATCGTGGGGGTTATGTTCCAAGAGTACCTGCATATTGTGAAAAACTGCGAACATGTGATGTGTTTTTAAAAAAAGCCTAAAAATGCAAACTCTAAATATGCTCCCAAATATGCCCCCAAAACACTTTAATTTAATTTTAAACTCAGTTTAATACATTAACCATAAAGAAAATGTAAACGTAAACCAGTATCGGCACTGTACAGTGAACTCTGAACTGCTGTCTCTCACAGTGCTAGAATGTAAAATACCGATATTACCCCTGTATAGACTGTACTGTAGTTCATGCACACACGTTTTCTTTGGTATGCGCTGTCATTTTCTTTGGTATAAGCAGGGTAATTAATACAATTTGCAGTAATAAAAATACTTTAAGAAGAACAAAACGAAAAACACGAGAACACACGAGACGCTCCACAGGGGAAATTCTAGACTGCGTCTGCCAGAAATGCGTCACGGGGCAGCAGCCAATCAGCAGCAAGGAGAAATAAATTATGTTCTTGGATTGGCTACTTTCAAACCTCCTACCTCAGCTGACTGTGATGTCCGTGCCTCGTCCGCGACCCCCCCCTCGTCCTTGTGTTTGGTTATTTCTGTTTGAGCTCATTCCGTTCAGGTGTCTGATTGCCTTGCTAACCGTCGCGCCCAAACATAAACAACCAGCACGAGGACGAGGGGGCGTGCCGGATGAGACCCAGATGTCGCAAAAGCAAAAAAATACAGAGGATATCTGGTTTCCATGAATGTGTGAAGGTTTCCGCAAACAATTATTAGTTTGGTTCTCAGAAACAAACGCGACTGAAGCCGTTACTGCTGAACCGTGATTAAGCAGGGGTTTACTGTATATAATATTTTAAGCTGAGTTTAAATTGAAATTCAAGTGTTTTGGGTGCATATTTGGGCGCATATATTCAGGGTTTACTTTATAAAAACAGGCTTTCAGACATGCCGGTTTTTCACTATACGTTGGTCCTCTTGGAATGTAACCCTGCAATAAGTGGGGTTTTACTGTGTGTGTGTGTATATATTAGTATATAATATATATTAGTACATACATATATTAGGGGTGTAACGGTACAGAAAGGTCACGGTTCAGTTCACACTATAGTTCTGACATCACGGTTCGGTACGTGACTACGACCCAGGTTTATGATTTACTAGCGCTTTTTGATCGTTCTGTGATTCCTTAGGATCCGCATTACTTCAATCACGTCTTCTCCATCGTACCATGTATTCTCTGTACGACATCATGTACCGAACTGTGACCCATGTACCATGACGGTTCGGTACGAATACATGTACCGTTACACACATATATATATATATATATATATATATATATATAGATACAGAGAGAGAGAGAGAGTATTATGAACCTGTTTTATCGCAGTGTTACATAATAGCATCGCAATGTTGCAATTTTGCCACGTCGCCCGCCCTTACTTTGAATGTGCATCTGTGTGTATGTGTGTTAATAATATAGCAGCCAATTTAATATTTTCCAACCCTGTGCCACTGAGCTGCCATGCTCCTCCTATACAAGTAATAGGATTATAACCTAGCCAGTCTTTCTATACTAAGCTGCACTGGACTATCACATTCTTATTGTAATTGCATTTTTATACGGTTTGGTTTGGTTCATTGAGCCTTCCCATCCCTTCTTCTTCCTACTAATTACAGTACACAAAAAATAAACCCTATTATTCATGCTGTGCTCTTCTCGGGAGTATCCAGCATCACCTGTACCTTTTGCTTTTGATGGGGTCTTGGCTTCTTTGTGTCATTAATGATAGGGTTGGACATTAACTTTGCGGGAGCTAAGACCTACAGTTGATAATAAAAGCCCTGGGTAAAATGAGGTCATACTTTGCCTCAACTTTCACCCTAAGAGCGAGCTGATTCCGCAGCAAATGAGTTTCCTCTTAGCACAGCTCTGGTTCTCTGACTTCTTCGACTTAATGGGGGAAGAGAAACATATTCTAATGGGCTTATGCCCTTTAGGTTAGTGTTGGACCGTCTCATTAATGCACAGAGGAAGCATGCCGGAGCAATGTTAAGAGCAAGTGAGCTATGTTCGTAGAAAACTGTGCTTTTGATGTTAATGTAATCTGCTTGTAATATTGACATATTAAAAAGTAACATATTAGTAATGTAACATGATTAAACACTAGCTTACAGTTTACTTTTGTTGGATTACATGAATAACTTGATTACAAACACCCTCAGAAACCCTCATCTGGAACAGTGATTGGTCACAGTGGTTAAGAGACTCATTTTCATATTGTAGGCTTCAGCACTATCGTTATTGCGAAGGCCAGTATCATGAAAATGATTAAAAGACTCATACCCTACATTTTTATTGTCTTTTATTTTCCCCTGATGAAGAAATCTTTTATACATTTCCTAACCTCTCTTAACAAGCTGTTTTGGTTATTGTGCCTCTTAGACTGATATATGCACATGACCTTTATACTGACTGACTGTCTTGTGTTGCCTCTCTTTCAAAACACTGTCCAGGCTGAAACAATCCTTATAGCTTTAGTATAAACGTGCAGGGTTGTACTGTAGGCTGACAAGGTGGATAAATGTAAATGCATCACAAAAACAACTCACATGGACTGCATTTACATGCACTATATTGACAAAAGTATTGGGATGCCTGACTGTTACACCAACAGGGACTTTAATGACATTGGATTCAAATATATAGACTTCACTATGGAGCTGGTCCTTGCTATAACAGCTTCCACACTTCTTGGAAGGCTTTCCACAAGATTTTGGAGGTTCTGTGGGAATTTGTACCCATTCATTCTGTAGAGCATTTATGAGGTCAGACACTGATGTTGGACAAGAAGGCCTGGCT
This sequence comes from Brachyalestes nurse, assembly GCA_037974405.1. Lineage (NCBI taxonomy): Eukaryota > Metazoa > Chordata > Actinopteri > Characiformes > Alestidae > Brachyalestes > Brachyalestes nurse. Next base: position 11,999,719 of record JBBPCY010000136.1, read on the forward strand.
CGTAATCTCTATTCCAGTTCATCCCAAAGGTGTTGAATGGGTTTGAGGTCAGGGCTCTGTGGGGGCCAGAACTAATCCAGCCATGTCTTGATGGAGCTTGCTTTGTGCTCTGGGGCACAGTCATGCTGGAATAGAAAAGGTTCTTCCAAAAACTATGTCCACACAGTTTCTTGGTGTACTGAAGTATTAAGCATGAAGTAAGGGGTCTAGCCCAAACCCTGAAAAACAGGTGTGTCCCAGTACTTTTGTCCATATTGTGTATATCAAAAAACCATGCAATGTTCACAACATTTTCTTGACAAAAAGGAACAAAAAATGAAATGGGTCCTGTTCTTCATTATGATTTATCTAAACCAAAGATCGCTTGTTTAGGATCCTACTTGTGGTTAATCACTCATTATCCAGATGACGAAACTGCAGGCTACCAATGTCTTTACTTCAGTGAAGTCAGCTGAAAAGATTAAGACTGTCCTTCTAATTCCTAATGAAGCAAAAGGAGGAGAATTTCTCTCCTCATGAGCATCCAACCTACAACACCCTTCATCTGTTGCCATGACAACAGCCGCCTCACTGTCATTACGGAAATGGGTTGCCTGAAAAGCAGCGGTAGCGGCAGCATCAGTAGCAGCAGTAACAACTACTGTGTTTTTTCTGCATGTGAGTGTTGTTCTCATACATTTGCAAGACAAACAATGACCAACAAAACGCCATTTTAAAGGGTTTTTTTTAAACTACATGTTTCTCTTTTTTCAAGTGACAGAGCAAAGCCATGTCACTTTTTCTTACTGAGGTTGCAATCAAGGTTAGGTTTTGGTCTAAAACATTATTATTGCAAATTAATACTGTATAAACATATCATAAAGAAATTGAAAGTCCAAAGATTAAAAGTGCACCTTTCACTCAAATTGTTATGCTGATCAAATATTTTTAATGGAAACCTTTGTATTACATTTAAAACAATGTAAAATATAATCACCTGTAACACTTGATCTGATACAACTGTACTAGAAACCTGTGACATGGCACAAGTTTATAGTATGGTATGTAAACAATATGACATGGCAGATGTCATATGCTGTCATAAGTTGTCATAATACTTTAGTATAATGACAGTAAAATAAAAAAGGTCAGTATTACATAGAATAAGTCCTTTTTGTATTAAATTCCATTGAAAGTAAGAAGGTTTTTACCCTCTTTTACCTACTTTTTGAGGACTATGGTTTATTCAGGCGGCGACAGTATGACTATGTACAGAATCAAAAACAGTGTTTGTGTGTGTTACCTACTAGGCAGTGAGTAGTACTCCATCCTATCACCTCGATGCCCCTGAGGGGACATCCAGAGAGAGCAATGATTAAAACTACAGTCACAGAGGAGAAGCTCTCTGGGCTCTGGCTTTTTAGTTATTATGTAAGCACGACTGTGCATTCAGAGTGATGATATAAGTGGCCTCTTTTTGGCAGCACTCTCTCGTTGGCTCTTTTTCCACAGTGTGTAGTGCACGGTTATTTAAAAATCTACCAGTTTAACTTAAGAATGTTCATTCCATAAAAATGTCATGCCAAACTAAGAACAAGATGGTCTGGACTGTCCTCATTTTGTATGACTAGGCTCAGATGAGTATTCTATTCCAAACCCCACAGAATGCAAGAAAGGGAACCCAGCAGTGTGTACTATGGACAGGCATGCATGATCATTTCTCACCACCGAATGTATTTACTTCATCAGGTGTTTAGAATAGGCATGCACAGTTCAGACTACAACACGAAATACATTGTGCATTGTATCATTTTCCTCAATGAGCACATGGGAGAATGTAGAGTGATTTTGTGGCATACATTAAATGAAGTGGCCACCTCTAAGCTAAACTACATTATATGGACAAAAGTATTGGGACACACCTCTTAATGATTGAATTCAGGTGCCCCTTACTTCCAGTGAAAGGCAATCCTACTGCTTCAGTATATCGGTATAGTGTATGTGTGGAAACATTTCAGACAAAAATAAAGTCACATTGTTTACACGACTCTCAGTTATCATCCTGTAGGTAATAGACAGTGTATTAAATCACAGAAAACTCTAAAACACAAAAGTAATTCAAGTCAAGTCAAGTCAAGTAGGTTTTATTGTCATTTTTATCATATACATGTACTTAAACCAACCAAATGATCAGGTACAGATAGTCTTTTACTGTCTGGCTGCAGACAGCAACCTACTGTGTTGTCTTTTTTTAACCCACGACAAGATATATTTTTACATGAATGTTTGAATGCTATTTGGTTAAATGTGCATATTCAAATTAAAAAATGGTTTAAAATTGCCATGCCTAATGTTTTCACAATCTGTGCTTAAAGAACTGGTCTGATGTTCATCTCATGTGATCTTCTCTGATGTTACTGTTTGCAGAAGCACTGCAAGGGCCAAGCACTGGTGGACCTGGTGTGCGAACACCTGAACCTGCTGGAGAAGGACTACTTCGGACTGACCTTCCGTGATTCCGACAGCCAAAAGGTCAGAAACGCTTTCCAAAGACAAGTGTGCTTTGATATATGATTGGCCTATTCATGCCGCATTGTTGGGCACAGTACTTTTGGAGCATGTTAATCATTTCAAATATGATTCATTTTGTATACAGTGTGTGTTTTGTAGGTGACGCTGTTCAGGTAGATTGAACATTGTTCGAATGGGAGCAAATCTGCTGAAAAAACAACAAAACATGCCTTTTAAACATTCCAACATATTTACTGTTATTTAATATCCACTGTTATTTACCTTACAAACTAAATGCCAACATTAAATACATAAACCGTTTTGTCTTTAAGTATCTGATTTACATAAAATGGACAAGATTAAATGGAAGTACATTTGATTGAAATAAATCAATTCAAATGAATGTGAATTATATTCCAATTAAGAAAAAAATTGCTGGTGTTTCAATTTTGCTCCATCAATTGTTGCATTTTATGTTGAAATAAGAAAGCCTGTACATGCTTAGTCTACTTTTTTCTGAAAGAATGACAATGAGTGTCATAACTGAAATGATCTCAAATAGTTTTCATTGTACTTTGGCCTTGTATGGATTAAGTAAAAGCCTTTTAAATGGAAAGCTGAACCTTATATCGTGATTCTAAACAAAGCTCACTTTCTTGAGGACCTTTGTCATTACTCACCTATGAAAGATCAGCTGTATTGTCAGAGCATGGATGGATTGTATACAGTTGTACACATATACTATCCGTGTAGCTCTAAACTTTAGTCATTTTAAAGTTAACATCTAAGGAAACAATGGAGGCACAAAAGCAGTCTTACAAAAGAAGTGCAATGCATTTAAAAGGCTTGTTTATTCACTGCAGGATGTTGCATTTTGAGTCAGCGTGATTGTTTTTGAGAAGGGCAATTGGGGGGTAATTATGCCACTGGCAAGGATTAGATTTGTTTGCCAGATTCCAGTGGTGCTGCCAGGTGGTAGTTTTTTTTTGTTGGAAGTCTAATTCATGCATTTTTACTCAGCTCACCTTTTGCGGAAGTTCTTTGGACGTCCTAATGGATGTCTCTTGTATAAGGGTGTTTATTTTATGTCAATGAATTGCCTGTAATGGATCATTTTTGTCATTTGTAATACTTAAGTATGGAGCCCTGAGAGGTCCCTATATATCGAGCACTACACTTCTGCGAGGCGTCTACTTCAGACCAGCAGTAATCCGCCAGCTTGTTGTTCAACAAATGTCTTTTGTGACATTTGAACCGAACCGAGGCGATTGAAATGCAATTTCTCAGCCATCACAAAGTAGATCAATCTCGTGCCAACTGGGGGAAAGCACTCACTCCATCTATTATTCCGCCGTGATATGTGACTGTGCTGCTGAAGATAGAGGAGGAATAATCAGCGCTTTGGCCTCGGAGAAGAGAGAGGGAGAAAGCTGGCTTGCTGATAATTGAGTGTTCTTTGCTTTTGGCCAGGCACCAAGAAATTCAGGCAGATAATAGATGCTCAGTGCGCATCAAGGTATTTAAGCTTGTTGATGAATTACCCAAGCTGTAATTGCGCCAATGTACAATGAATTCAGCTACAGTAAGCAGCTCACACCATCTAGCCCTAACCCTAGGCTTGTTGATGCAATAGCGAGTTAAAATCTTTGTGTAAGAATTAAACTTGAACTGACTAAGCGCTGAAAGAGGAGTTTATGAAGGTCAGTGTGTTGCCTGGACCATAGCCAGGTCCTTACAAAATTAGACAAGATTGTTGCCTGCTGGAAGGAGGATTAATCTGTAGGTAATGCTTGTAATTTGGTTGCAGCAATCTCATGGGCAGTTGGGTAAGTGCATCTTTCTCCAGCTTTGTGTATCTCAGTTGGAAGCATTTTTATTGCCTTTAAAATTGCATTTACTGGAGAGAGGCTGAGAGTGAGGCTGGACAACTGCTAATAAATGCAGTCTGTTTACAGAACAGTTAATGTGTTGAATGAAGCTTGAATTTGGTCATTTTGGTCTCTAGAGATGGGCCAAAAATATAGTGCCACTGTATTTCAATCTGTTTAGAAAAGCATATCATGACATATAGTGATGTAGTTTATGCTATATTACATTTATATTGTCATATTATGGCAGTCAGTATTAAATATAGTAGAAGTAGATTACGAGCGCATTAGTAATCTAACTATACTGGAAATGAACTGAGTTCTAATAGTTTTAAAGGAAGGTGATGAAACGGGAGCTAAAAACAGCAAAGCATGCATAGACTTTTAAACATTCCAAAATATTTACTAGATAAAGATAACCAATAAGCCTTTAAAATACAGTTGTATGCAAAAATATGAACACCCTCAGTAAAGGGACATCTTGTTCATTTTCTACACAAAATACATTAACACATCCTTTTCAGGGCTCAAACCTAAAAAAAAACTGTTCTGTTTATTTGCTGGGTCTTGATTGTTTGCACAGTTTGCTTTTTTTTCCTCAAATCAAATGTTAAATTCAACAAATAAACAGTAAACCATAAAAGGGGTTCCTGGAAAATATGTTCTTTGTAGGGGTTGTTTACTTATTTTCACTTAGACAAGTGGTGCACACACTGTTGCATACAACTGTATATGATGTCTAAAAGGCTCTGTTTTTGTAGTATACGATGAATAAGACACTTTGAAATGCTTTGCCATCAGATAAATTGCCAGCTTGTCACTACCAATTCATCAGGAAGATACATTTTGTTGAATTTTGTACTTAAGTATTTGGCTTTAATCATCCTAATTATATTTAAAGCTAAAACAGCTGGTAGGAGCTGCCAAGCAAAAAGGGCTTTATATAGATCTTCTAAACCATAGCTTCGACTTTATGAAGGCATGATGTCTTATATATTTAAGTTTTTTTCTGCTGCGGCATTACTGATTCTGTTGATTGCCTGTGATCTGCACTGATAGACCGAGTGCAGTGAAGCTAATTTAGGAGCACTGTGCTAAATAAAAAAAAAAAGAAAAAAAAACAGATGCTGAAATTTGCATTCATCCCACCCGCTGGATCTCTCAGTGGAGTGGAGGAGAGCGCTTCTTCCCTTCAATTAAAGCATATGGAGAGGCCTCCACCGGAAACACTCCATGCAATTAGTAAAAGACGGCGAATCAAAGGCAGTGTAGTACATATTAGCCACGTGTCAAGAACGTAAACACTGATGTGAATCCTCTGTTCTGTTCTACAGAACTGGCTGGACCCCTCCAAGGAGATCAAGAAGCAAATGCGAAGTGAGTGCATGACAGGTTTCAGTTTGACACACATACACACATGCACACTAACACACACTAACACACAGTTGCTACGTTATTCCTATTTTGTATCTAGGGTTGGCCATTCCATCAGAAACAGGTCAGTGTGTCCCCAATCATTTGGGCAAAAGAACGTTTCTCAGTGTACTTTCAAATGTAAATATTCACTAAATTCGTTTAGTCCCGCACAGATTCAATTGTTGACACAGCTGTAGTCCAACAACAGTTAGTATTTGTTTAAGAAATTATTAACATTGTTCTAACACATTTCTATAGGAATATAAGCTAATTATTTTCTGTGGACAGCATCCAGTTATTCATTAATTCATCTGATATTAATTAAATGACTTTAAATGAACGTCTGGTTAATTACTGTTGCACTTCTTGAAAATAAACGTATTGGTATGCAAATGGGTCTTATAATCTCGTTTGTTGGTACTGCTCTGGCTTCACACACTTATGTTGACACCACAAGTGTACCTTGACTCAGGTCAAGTCTACCACTTGACCTGTGAAAACATTTGGGGGAAACATGACTGGACCACTGCTGACAAGATTTTATTTGGGTGGATTACCATTCTCAGCACTTCAGAGACACCAGCATGGAAATGGAGTGTTGGTGTGTTTCTGGGGTATTAGAAACACCTACCCAGATCCACATTGCTGATGTACAGTTTTTGCTGATACACAGTTTGTAAAGTGTCCATTTGTCCTACATGAAGACATGACAGCACACAGTGTGAACAGCATGAAATCTACATTGGAGTAGTGGGTAGGATACTTGCCTCTGGACCAAGAGGTTCGAATCCTACCTTCAGCATACCACCACTGTTAAACGCCATAAATGTACATTCTTCCTCTGCATTTAACCCATTCACCAAGTGAAACAGCGGGCGGTCAGGAACACAGCGGCCGGGGAGCAGTGTGTGGGGACGGTACTTTGCTCAGGGGCGCCTCAGTGGTGTCACTAGCAGTCCTGGGATTTGAACCCACAACCTTCTGATCACAGGGGTAACTCCATAACCACTAGGCTACAAACTGCCTAAATGGTCAGTTTTTGGCCACGGGACCATTGATGTCTTTATATTTTTCTTTAAACCTACCCGTTACATTTCCATGTGTGAAATGCCCAGCAGTGCTGCTGTGACTCATATGGCCACATACACTACCACACAACCATCACTGTCACTGCTGTGTTGAGAATGCCTCATCAACCATTTGGTCTCCTATGGGCATTGGTGGTCCTGTGGTTGTGCTTTCAACTGATTAATGGGGTAGAAGGGGTGATAAATTGCTTGGCAACTCATGAACTACAGTAAGGAACTGCAGACCTACCCATATGGTAGGAGCCTCTGATAAAATGCCCAATGAGTGTAGATGCAAAGTACCTAATAACCTGGAAAGTGAAATTGCGTGCGTATAGAATAAAAACATTTCGTCTGCTTTCTGCAGTAACCTCTAAATAAGTGAACTTCCAGACCCTTTAATTCAGCCTTTAGATGCTGTTTTTCCTGGGAGAATGACTAAGCAGTAACTCAGGCAAAAGAGCCTCATTCTCTCTGACCTTCACTTTTATGAGGTGGCACAGGGCTGTGATGTGCATGGATCCTCTGGGGGAGGGGAAGCATTTTATTATATCACTCGCTGAGTGAGCCACTGTGCCTGCATGCGAAATGTATTGAACTGATTTTAAGCTCCCATCACCTTGTGTGTGTGTGTGTGTGTGTCCTCAGCTTCTCCCTGGCATTTTGCCTTTGCTGTCAAATTCTACCCTCCCGATCCCTCTCAGCTCATGGAGGACATCACCAGGTAGGCGTATCACACTGCTTGTCTTATCACTACATTATCATTCTAGAGGTCGTGGCCCTGTTTGAGCTTTATTTGTGATATTAAGTGTTAGAGGTGGTGGAATATTTCAAGGAAACCAACTTGTTTTGTGATGAACCCATTTATCACCCCGAGTTTATAAGTCAAAGATGGTGTTATCCAGGGAGATATGCTAATTAATTTGATGCAGGAATACTGCAGTGTTTTTCAGTCTAAGCTCATCTGCATCTGTTGCATATGATCTGTTACCATGAATAATAATTCCCCTAAACATAAAACCTGTTGACTCAAAACACAATCTAATAGAAGCCGCTGGGACGGCGTTTGGGCACCTGCTCATTGGCTTCCGTTATCAGTGTGTTTCGAGTCAACGGGTTTTCTGTTCTTTAACTAAGCGCGGGGAAATGATTGTCTGTGGTACGTGATTACATGCTTTAAATGCATGCTGAAATGATTATGTTAATCAACCGCATGCTGCAGATGCAGAAGGTAGAGATTATATTGGGAAACGCTAGCAGCATTCCCTTGAGTTCAGCCGGCTCAGCTGATGAGTTCAAATTTGACATTTGCAGGCAACATTTATGCAGATTATTTAAAAGAATTATGTAATCGAATTAATTAAACTTGCTTGCTGAATAGGGCTCAGTATGGAAATGATAATGCCGCATTGTATTGACTGAATTACTTCAATAGTACAGAGTATCAAAACATCCTCTGCTTTTTAGTCCAGAAACGTAGCACCAAAGAAGTCAGTCCTACTAACATGTGTGAGCCAATGAGCACATTGTTCCAAAAATAGACTGGGCTATTCTGTAAGCATGTTATTAACGCCAGTGCTTCTGGATTATTCTGCAATCCATGTCTGTAAGTACCTCATACTCATTTAAGCAACACCCACTTCCTTCCCATTCATAATTAAGTATTGATTAAGGAATCTGCATTTAAAAAGTTTCAGCAACTTTCAAACCCAATCTAAATGCTGAATAAATGGAGTAGGCTTCTCCATTTATTTAGAATGCAGTGTGGTCATCACATCTTACCGCGTATAATGTGATTAGAATATTGTCGTCAAAATGGTGAGTTTACTTGAGAAGGCAAAAGCATTCTTAACGTTTAATGTAAGTAAAAAGTCATTTTAGACCTTTCCATTGGCCCATTCATTAAATGCTCAGAAACGAAGATAAAATTGTCTTCCAATTATATGCAACCTTCCCACGAGGAATCCCACCATTACTAGTAACAGTGTCTGCCACTACTGTACTAGTACACACTTCTCTTGGTCTGTTTCCCTGATCTTTTCTTTTTGTTATTCTCTCTCTCTCACAGGTACTACCTGTGTCTTCAGATGCGTGATGATATCCTGTCCGGCCGGCTGCCCTGCTCATTCGTCACTCATGCCCTGCTGGGCTCCTACACAGTGCAGGCCGAGCTCGGCGACTACGATCAGGAGGAGCACGGCTCTGACTACGTTAGTGACCTCCACTTCGCCCCCAATCAGACCCGCGAGCTGGAGGAGAGAGTCATGGAGCTCCATCGCACCTACAGGTGTGGGAAACACAGTGCTCATCATATTGCCACTGGACTAGCTTGTTGTTGATATCACAACCACCATGAAGACATTTGACCACCCATTCAGCCTACAGCACTTTAGCCCAGTCATTTACGCTAAAGTGGTGTGAAGTGTTGTTACTGCAGACAGTCTGTTGCAGAGTCATTTCTGTGGAATATGTTTGAATTCTATTACATGTTGTTTTGGGGCTTTCCAAAGTATTCACAAAAACACAATCAGAAAACTTTATTGATCCTGGAGGAAACTGCTTATGTAATGACTGCGTAGACTCACAGAGACAAGAACAATATATAATATAATGTCTAAATAAATCCAATAAAAATGTGTAGAAAAAAGAACTCAAATTTGAAAATACTAGGGATGCACCGGCATGACCGAAACTGAAAATGAGGAAACACTTGCCCGAAAACCGAAACTGAAACACCAAAAGAAATTATTATTATTCAATTATTAAAAGAATACATCTGTTACAAAACTATGCATTCAACAATGCACAATATAAAATACAATTTTAAATAAAATATTTGACTTGGCTCTAATCATGAATAGCCTAAAAGCATGATAGCTGAAATATTATACAATTAAATATCTTCTCTCATAAAACTAGTGAATTCAAGTGCATTTTAATATTCTGAAC
>JBBPCY010000136.1:12013352-12023678 GCA_037974405.1 Brachyalestes nurse
AGGTTCGACTGGCGCTTAAGAAGCTAGACCTACACACAGACAACCAATCACACGACACAGACTCACAACTCATTGTTTCACACAGACACATGACAGGTGGACATGTCGTTAGATGCTTAGCAGCCCTAATTTGCTATTAGTGCCTACACCTGGGCTGCCAAACACCTAACCACCACTCGCACAACACTCTGACGTCACTCACCCGAGCCACGGTCCTCTAATACTCAGGTGATGGGCTCCTTGGCCGCGACTGAGACGCACCAGGCATAACAGACGCACCTATTTAGATGCATTTTTCAGATTTTTGTTAAAGATACGTTATTAACAGATTAATTCATACATATGTATAGTGTTATTAATATTAATTTTGTATACTGTTAGTAATACATGTGTTTACTGTTTACATATACTTGTAACAACTTTTTTATGCAATTAATGCATTTTCGTACTTTGACTGTAGACTGCTTGTGTTTTGGTAGACCTGCTATTGAAGCCCTCTCATTCTAATACATATTTTAAAATGCTTTTAAAGAAATGGCATGCAGTCTCTGTCTCCACTTTCTTAATGAGGTCTTTCAAACTATTTCCTAGTTCACTTTTTTATGATAGAGTACTTTTGAAAATCTTTGAAAGGCTTTGAATAGTTAGTTGGTTTACCCATGTCAATTCTTACTCTTTGTTTAATAACTAAAAATAATTATCTGTAATATCAGCTCTAATGTAATCTCACTGTGGTATTTTTCCATATCATGCAGCCCTAATGTGATCCAACTTTTCTTGACAGTATGAACAGTTTGAGAGCACTATTGGCTTCAAGTTGCCCAACCACAGAGCAGCGAAGAGGCTGTGGAAGGTCTGCATCGAACATCATACTTTCTTCAGGTAAACTCCCAGACAGGCTTCATCAGACTGGCCGTTTTGCCTAGCCTCTTCATTACACCCTGGCTTCGTCTTTTGTTTATCTGGGTATCCTTATCGTCAGACACTCCCCCAGCCTTCTTTAAGACGCTGCTAAATCTCAGGTGTGGTGAAGTCAGACTGCGTAATCAAAGGCCTCTCCCGCTGAACTCTCCCTTGCTCTAAGCATGGGCTGTGTCTTGCATGACTTGTTTTTTGTTTCTGTGTTCAGACTTGCATCGACGTGGTTCTCTCCCTAGCCTGGAGCTCTTATTGAATTTACAGTGTGAGATCGAGGACAGCACCGTCTTTATTAGACCTTTACACCAGGAATCCTCCAGCGTTTTCAGTTGTAAAAGAAAACTGTGGTCTTTGCATTCACTTCACGTTTTAAAAACACCTCCACTGAATTCAACATATATTCATCTCCGTTATACTCAGTTTTAAGACTTAAAAGTCGAGTTGTTATTAGTCTAATTAGAAAGACACATTTCATTATAGTACAATATACTGTATAATAAATGCACATTCATAAGGAGACACTTATTGGTGATTAATTAATATCTTGATTTTTTTTTGTCCAAAACAAAGTCCAAATTAGCCACTCGAAATCTTCCTTTAAGATTCCTCACCCAAAAGAGAGGAGAGAGGAGACCAGGTCTATTCTCAGACCTCCACAATGCTGCGTGCCTCTAAAATGGTTTATTCACTCCACTGTTACTTGTTATAGTCTGTATAAGTACATGGTTATAAAACTCTCATTTGTAAATTACTTAATTGCCTTATTATCTGTAATAATGCACAATGAACACTTTATTTTGCTTCTAGCATCATTTACCTCTTCCACAGGCAGCAGTTTACTTCTAAAAAACATTAACATGACATTCAAAATGAGCTCCATGTTTAAAATGAGAGTTTTAACCATCACTAATTAGAGATTAAAATTGCAACACATATTGTTGCTTATCCTAAACAGTGTCACATGGGGTGCTATCCCACTTTGGACAGGTCACCAGTCATCACAGAGCAGACACACAAACAAACACACACTGTCACACCTGTGAGAATGTAGCATTATTAATTCACCTAACGCACGTCTTTAGACTGTGGGAGGAAACCTGAGTTCCCAACAGAAACCCACACAGAAATGGGGAAAACAAGCAAACTCCACACAGAAAGGACTCTTGCAAGCAAAAAGCCATGAAATAATCTTCACTGTGTAATATGCTATGCAAAATAACTTTTACTTGTAGCACTTTTAGCCTCTAATTAGTGATGGCTATAACTCTGCATTAGAATATGGAACACATCTTTAAGACAGTTTAAACTCTAATTAGCTTTAATGCCCAGAAGTGACCTTGTTCTACCTGGAGTCTATAGGGGAAAAAAATCCCAGCTATAAAATAATACGGTGTAATTCAGATACCCTAATGTACAATATTCCGGATGATAAGGGTATGATAAAATGTTTATTTTGTGTTATTACAATAGCACAATTATTAGTGATTTACTCATAACAGACATTGAATTGTATACTGCTACTGGTCATAACGAATAAAGCTTAATAGATACTGAATAAATCATTTGGAAATTTGACATTAAGACCATAATAAATCCACAATACATGTTTTCACAAATAAGGTGATACCACCTTGGGTTTACAATTAGTATTCACATCCTTCTTCATTTCATACTTTTTTCCGTTTGTTTTGTGGTTGAGAAATGTACAGGAAGTCGTGTGGAGTATCAAATTCATCAAATTAAAATCACGATAAAATAGCTTCTTAAGTACTTACAAACTGTAGTATAAATTGAAAGTTTAAAACACAGTTTTCACAGAATTTCTTTGCTTGTTTCAGTGAATTTTCAGTCATAAATAATTCATAGTAAACTGCAACATGATGTTGCTGGCAGCTTTACCAACACGTACTTGTACAGAACATTTTAATTTTCACTGATATATGGCTATGCACACACATGTGTTTTCCTGAGTAGAATAATCAATGATAAAGACAGCAATGACGGCAAACAAAAAACACGCACAGACACATGCACAGTTCTCCTGAAGGTTTAAAGTTGCAAGGGTGCTTGAGGGTCAACACTTTCTAATTCCTCACATGCGTAACTTGCAGTTTCTTAGTAGTTGCCAAATAATTTATAGTAGTGTTAGGTTGGCCAAGTGTTTTCCCTGTTATTATTTGATTCAAAACATCAAAACATTTGTTAATATCCGGTGCAGTGTATTCAGATTTGATTGGTTGGTCATGGGGCAGGAATTGAAATTTTGGGGTTGAGTGCAATGTATGAGGAAAGAGAGCAGATGGTTGAGTCACCTTCTAAATATTTGTCGGAGAGAGAGTCTGTGATGTCACGGCTAAGGTGGCTGGAAAGGAACAAAACACGGTGAAATACAAACACGGAGCAAAACACACAGCAGACTCATAAACAGACACTAAAGCTCAGGTCAGTTATAAAGATGTGTGTCACTGTTTGTTGTTGTGATTTAATTAAAAATAATCATCCTGCGAATACTCATAAATGGCTTGGTAAGGGGCACTTTTTGGCCATAAAACCAAAGTTTGGGTGTCTCCAAACACCGGTTTAATCGCAACCATGCAGTTACACTTTGCATTTTCTCACGTGCATCTAATTCTATTTGCAATTTCTGTGTGCTGTTGCAGTTTGTGTGTGTTGTTGAACACCTGTATCAGCAGTGAGTGCACTGTAATGTGGCTGACATTACTAATCAGAGGGGGTGTCTGGAAACAAATTAAAGCAACATCAACAGTTTAGTTACCTAGAACATATTGGGCCTGATTACATGGCTACCCACTATGAGTTTGAATAGAATGGAATTACTCAAACTAGCCCATTGTGTACAGTGGGTCTTCCGTGTGACTGCTCACTGTGGTCATATGGGCAAATAAACTGTATTTTCCTTCAGCCTTGAAGTTGTTGCTGTGTATGGCAAAGTTTCCAGGGAAACACAGAGACAAAGAGCTAACAAGTAGTGACTGAATAACAAGTCTTAAGATTGACAAGTGAAAAGTCTGCATTAGAAGCTGAGCGTTCTTATATTTGTATCACCATTACTGCATATGTATAATTAGATAGTGAATTGTATTCAGATTGAAGTACTTTGGATTGACAGCTACAAGCACTTCCAGCCTTTTTTCCATTTGTTTCGACATCAAGAAATGACAGCATGACTTGAATGTAAAGAATAGTTTTTCTTACACAACAATACCTTTTCATCAAATTCAAATCAACTCACATCATTCCTACTGTTGATTCTGCTTGTTTCGGTGAGCTAAAAGTGAGATATAATTCATTTACAGTGTCAATATGCATTTGGGATCGCTGGCGGCTTAGCTAGAGTGTAATAAATAGGGTGTAATAAAATATATCATTCCTGATGCTAAGCCTTCTGTTTCTTCTCTCTTATTTGTCTGACTGCTCCCAGGTTAGTGTCTCCAGAGCCTCCTCCTAAAGGCTTCCTGGTGATGGGCTCCAAGTTCAGATACAGTGGGCGGACGCAAGCGCAGACCAGGCAGGCCAGCGCTCTAATTGACCGGCCTGCTCCGCACTTCGAGCGCTCCACCAGCAAGCGTCACCTCCTGTCCCGCAGTCTGGATGGAGGTTGGTACACTTCCATTTTAATCATTCTTTTCTGTGTTCAAACAGTCCATTCCATTCGAATTGATTGTTTGGGATAGAGGTAATTTTCCGAGTCCCTATTTCCATCCATTCAACGCTCAGCAAAGCTGTTGTTTTGCCAGTAGGCAATTAAAGCTGTTGAATTAAAAATGAATTAGCCAAAATAGAGGTGGATCCCTGAGGTTCTGCAGAAAGAAAAGCTCATCAAAGTTTTAAGGCTGCTAAACACAATTGTTCACAGCTTGTTGTCAATAGTAGCTAACCGCCCGGAGCCTTAAAAAATCTTTATTCCTTGCCCATTTCTTTTATATTGAGTGGGTATTCAACTTGGGGGCATCGATGGGTTGACTTAGGTGAAGTCTGGAACCCCAAAGTTTTTGTGTTGCCAAGGTTATCCTAGACCATTTGTTCTTTTTGCGAAGGTCGACCTAGTCCGGGAACCCCATAAAGAAAAAAAAACACAATACAAAGACACTTTCTGTAGTGTTCTCCGTATTTTAAACCATATTTTACTTAAATGTGATCTTATTGATGTGGTTGCTGCACGGCAGCGCTTGCACACCGCAGCAGTGTATGGAAGTGTATGGTCTGATACCATGTTCTATACCTGGTGTAAAACTGTTTCATTATTAAGGAAAGGGAGAAAACAACTAATATTCCCATGTGTAGCAGCTATGTGATAGGGCTGAGATGAGAAGGATCAGTTACATACATATTTGAGATGATTCATCAAATTCTTTGTGTCTCCACTGTATACCAGTCTCTTACTGCACATTTTGCTCAAGGCACTTTTCTTTTTGTTTGATCATTTAAAGCGCTCCCACAATATTTTTCAGGCATTTCTGTTCTTTGAGCTTCAGTGGACTTGTGGAACGCAGGCTGTTCAACCAAACCAGCTATAACTTATGTCTTTTGCTTATGACAGTTTTCATTTATTTTCATTTCTGTTAATAATACCTGCTTAGCTTCCACTTTCTGCCTGAGTTATTGATACACTAGATGCTTCCATTTCACAATAATAGCACTTATGGTCAACTGGGGCAGATCAAACAAGGCAGAAACTTCACAAACGGACTTACAGCAATATTTTACCGGTGCAAAGACAATGATCCTTTCTGCTGCTAAAGGACAACCTGTTCTACTGCCAGTGTTTGTCTATGGAGATTGCAGGGCTGTTTGATTTTATACACCTGTAGGCAGTGAATGTGACATACTTTTGACCATATTTAGTATCTATTCTGTGTCCAGCAGAGTTTTCCCGGCCGCTCTCCACCATGGGTGAGCCTCAGGATGCCCTGTCCCAGAAGAGTGAGACGCAGTGTCTCTCAGGAGATGAGCAGGAGGCGGAGCCTGACCTCAGTCTGGACCAGGATCAAGAAGAGTCCAGTGTGACCACACCCACTAAGAAAAAAGACATTAAGGTAAAGAGTTTCCTTGGCTTGTCTTTAAAGCCTCTTTCACCACTTATTTCTTAATTTACTTTTATGTTTTTTTTCACATTCATATGTTTAAGGGCCAAAAGAAAAAATCTTGGAAAGGTCATTTATAAGGAATTTAAACAATGACCGGATGGATGGATGGAGGGATGGGTAGGTAGATAGATTTTCAGAAATGTGCCTTTTCGTTTAGCCCAGTACAAAAACTATTCTCCAAGACAAAAGGTAGATCAAACGGAGGTAGGAACTGAATTTAAAAGTTTATTTGAAAGAAGTGAAAGTAGTGGTGTGGTTAGTCAGTAGAATGACATGTAGAGTCAGGTGTGAGCTCTAGGTGTGGCACTTTTCCAAACTTCAGTCGTTGCACAACTTCAGTTACTGCAATATGCTTTGTTTTTTTCTTCCTTGTTGTTTCTTTGCACATGCTTCAGATTGAGGAGCTGCCCAAAGATGGCTCCGTGCTGGAGGTAGTATCTTTGCCATGCCTCCTGTTATCCGTCTGAGAAAAGAAATATGACAGTTTTATTTACCAAGTTAGCTCGTTATGCCCTGTTCTACTCCCTTTTTGTTTGATTTTTCCGTCTTTTTGATGTGTTCTGAATAACCACAGTTATGGGAAAGTGCATGAGAAGAATTTACTGGAACAGATCCTGGCTGTTCAAAACACACCAGAACACAAAACCTCTTAATGGAGAATCAGCATGTTCAAACTACTCTTAGTCAGGGCTCAGCACTGCAGTCTTGTTTTTTTAACAGCACATCAGGAAATATATTTGTGATGGTGATCTATTCTGATCGGTGGTGGTAGGGTAACTTCTTAGCAATAAAGTCTTCAAATCGGTGTCTCAGTGCAAAAATGTAGCTCCACTAAACCTCATCATTTTTATATGTAACACATACATATTTATAGAGCGGAAGCTGGGAATGGCCATTCTGGAGAACTGTTTTGTCTCTGGGATTTGCTAGCACTGAAAGATAGCACACCTAGAACTAAGATGTTTTCTGCTGAGTGTATTAAAGGAATAGTTTGGGGTGTGCGGGGAATCTAATTTACACCATTTTCACTCATCCCAGATGTAGTGAATCAGCCATCTTTGGAATTAACTGGAGCTGCATAGACACTAGAATGTAATAGTCACCCAAGTCTTTTCCTTAAATACATCTTCAAAACATCTTCCAACCTGCTCAAACTGTACCCAGCTCTTTATTAAGGTGGGTGCAGGCTTGTCGGTGTGGTTTATGATGCAGTATGATTTAGCATGTGAGCTATAAAAATGAGCAGAACTTCAACATGTGGGTGAACGCTGTGGGCAGCCTTTTTCGACAGCTGGGTCTGTTTTCACAAAGTGCTGATCTAGAATCAGTTTTTTTCTGAAAATGACTGTCAATACAGATCCATCTATACTGTATTCATGAGTCTTCCGTATGGCTCCTCTGTGAATACCAGTATTAGTGTACACTGAAATATACCACCCGTCAAAAGTTTTGGCACACACAGAGATTTTCTTCATTTGCATGTGACTCAAGATTAAAATTTAGTAAAAAATACACTCAGTATTCTTTGTTAACAAATTCACTACCACTTAAAAGTTTTTGGACACCACAGTTCCATTCATTTCATAAACTGCAGATTTATATTCTTGTTAAACACTCGAAAGCTGTTAAGTGAAGAGTTATGAATGAAAATATGTCAAGAATTACCCCCAGACGAACACAGAAAGAATACGTAACAGAGCATGTCTGACATCCTCTTAACTGGTTGTGTGATGATGGCTAGGTTGTTAGATATTTAATGAGCTATAAAATGACAGTCAATGGGATGAAACTGTTAAGCGATGCATTTAAAGTTAAATGACAGTCTAGAATTTGACTCTGCACCACCACACAATCAGTTAATAGGATGTCAGGCATGCACTATTACATATTCGTTCCATTTACAAAGGAAACTTTTGTATTTGACATATTTATTTGTAGTTGTTCACTCAACAGTTTTCCAATACTTAACAAGAATAAAAATCTGTTTTTTAAATAAGTGGTAAAAACCTGTCGTGTGCAGAAACTTGACTGGTAGAGTAGTTGATTGTAGCATTGATTTTTTTTTATTTTATTTTAAAACTCATAGTATGTCACAGAAATACTAGTTTCTTGTCATCTTTTGTCCATTCAAAATGAAGTAGGAAGGATTGGTTTTTGAATGGGGCAGAATACATGGCAGCCTTTTGGGATGAAATGATGTACATACATCAGTTTTAAAGACAGTAACAAAACAGCTTGTTTGAATGTAATGGATAAAGAAAAAATTAATATAAAATGAAATCAGGACATTTACACACAAATAGAACCATAAAAACAGCATATGTGGCCAGGCAGGACATGGACCCTCTAATTTCTTTTCATTTTTTGTAGTCTTTTGTACTTTTCATGATTAATTCCAACATCTTGACCATTGTTAGGCGGTCAGGGGCTAATCACGTACAAGAAGTAGATGGCGCATGTTCTGTACAAATGTTGTTCTGCTATTTGTGCTATATTTAAGGCACTAGTGCCAAAACATTTCATATAATACCCAAACCTATTCCATGCCTCAGTGACTACAGCACTGTGCAAAAGTCACTTTATTTAATTTCCAGTGAAAACAGGCATTAAGTGTAAGTTATTCCTTTTTCAGTGTTAGAAAAAAGCAGTAAACACATATTTAACAGAAACCACACAGAAGCCTCCGGCACTAATTATAATATCAAATCAATATTTAATTTGTCCACTATTTACCTTTGTCCACGCATCTGTAACTCTTCCTTCCAATCTTATTTTTATGCGCCAAATCCGCCCCAGCACATTATGCTGGCATGTACAGCAAGTTTGCATCGGAAGTTCTACATCTAACTATATAGACAACATCTAGACAAAGAAAAGATTTCGGACATGCAAAACTGATTATTGAGCTAAAATTCAATTGTCCAATCTGATATGAGAAATCATGATGTGCTTATATGACAACTTGAATAATCAGGTAACTCCAGACATCCGGCAATGATCATATTTGTGAGCATGTGTGTGTACTTAGTGTACTGAATAGAGAAAAGTGATCCAGGTGATCTGGATGACTGCTGGACATGAGTGAATGTGATTAAGAGGCCTAATCACTGAGCCCAGTGCTAATAAGTGCAGGCTGCTGGAGCAGTTCTGTCTAAGCCTTCTTGTCATGCTCCTCTCTGCCTCTTCGCTGCACTGGCTGCTTGGATTAGTCATCACTAATTCATCCCTGTCTCTCCTGCTTACTTTTGCTCAAAGCCTAACTTAAACCAGCTCTTCTCAAACTTTCCTCTTGATTTTTTCGTGTCTACTCAACTCCCTTAACTGTGCTGTGTATCTCTGCTGATTTTTCTCTTTCTTTTGAACTCTGCTGGCGAAAGGAGGATGTAGAGTCATCTCATGATTCTAAACCAGAGGTATTGTATAGTACCGCAACTATCAGCAGCTGTTTGTGGTTCTGTTCATCCATATGTGTCCCTGTCCATGTTTCTGCTGACTGCACACGAGTCCAAAGCTACTGTATGGATTTCCGCAGAAATATGTGTATATGGAGTCATCATTTATACATGCACTCTGTACCCTGTCACCTTTGACATGTTATTTGCAGCAATTCAAAATCGTTGCATATTACTGCAGCAGAAAAATTAGCTTATGCAATTGCTCCAAAGCTATGGATTAGGATTTCAGCGTGACAGGCAGAAGAAGCCTTATCAGCAAAATGCCTTCCAGGCCTTTAAAGAATTACTCATAATTCCGCATCAGCCGCAGCCCGGTAGAGAGGCTTTAGTCTTTGCCCTCTGTCACTTTGCATGCTTGCGTGTGTCATCTTACCAGGTCCACCAAGCTGACTTTCTTTGTGCATTCAGTGTTTCCCCTAAAACAAGTTTATCTGTGGTCAACGTTGGTCCAGCATTGTTTTGTAAAACCCTTGTCAGGTGTCCTTACAAATGGCAGACAAAAATGCTTGCAGTGGGGAGAGAAGTTGGTTTTAAATCGTTTTGAATCAATCAAGCATTGTATACCATCCAGATGCAGCAAGTAAGCAGCAGTAATTAACAGCAAGATGTAATTTTCAGTGATTTATTATAGGGCTGTAACGGTACATGTATTCGTACCGAACCGCCACGGTACATGGGTCACGGTTCGGTACATGATGTCATACGGAGATTACACGGTACGACGGAGAAGACGCGATTGAAGTAATGCGGATCCTACGGAATCACAGTGGGACCAAAAAGCGCCAGTAAATCATAAACCTGGGTCGTAGTGTGGTGCAATAGTGCCACCTACTGGCGTAACACTT
>JBBPCY010000136.1:12026613-12041629 GCA_037974405.1 Brachyalestes nurse
GAATATAATCTGGGGGTAAGAGAATATAGTCTGGGGGTAAGTGTATGTGAATATAGTCTGGGGGTAAGTGTATGAGAATATAGTCTGGGGGTAAGTGTATGTGAATATAGTCTGGGGGTAAGTGTATGTGAATATAGTCTGGGGGTAAGTGTATGTGAATAGAGTCTGGGGGTAAGTGTATGTGAATATAGTCTGGGGGTAAATGTATGTGAATATAGTCTGGGGGTAAGTGTATGTGAATAGAGTCTGGGGGTAAGTGTATGAGAATAGAGTCTGGGGGTAAGTGTATGTGAATATAGTCTTATCAGTAATCATTTAAATTTAAATTGCATTTTTGGTTTTTCATTGTTGACTATTATAGGTTGTGATGTGAGTATTTTATTGTTTATGTGAAACTGCTTTTTTCTGTTTTGAATGCTGGAAATGTTTTGACCTGCTTTTGTTAACTAAGATCCTTTGTTGCACTTTCTTCATCTCACATTTTCCTCTGACTGTTGCCTAAGGCACAATTTGCTTTCCTCTTTCCTCTTTTAATATTATTCTTTCGACAACAACAAGAACTTTCACAAAGAAATGCCTGTGTTTCCTCACAAAGAGTCACAATAATATGTTACATGTGGATATTTGTTTGTTTTAGACTTGCTTTGAAATATGCAGCCATGTTTATCTAATGAGATTAGGAATGAAACAAAAACAAGTAAAAAAACTTATTTCATTTTGGTGTTGTTACTTGTTGTGACTATACCCTCACATAATCATATAATGTCAAGCCCATCTCATCAGTAGTTCAGGGGCATTTGACATGTACTGTTTGTTAGTTTTGCAAAAAATATTTTTACTGCATCCTAGATTCTTAAGACATAATCCATGCTTTGTCACATTGATTAGCTGTCAGAACGATGGCTCAGTCATATCAGACAGCAGGAAACCGCTGGGACTTGAGATGAATGGAATCTCATTGTGATCAGGCTGTTAAGATAACATTTTCCACATTAGTTCAGTCTAATGTTTAATACTTGCTTTCATGCAATCTGCTGACTGGTTTCATCACCTCACTAAATAGGATTGCACCAGATCATCCACATGTCAGACAGCTTTAGGATATTGATAATTATCTGCTGTGTGCGTAGATCTGGATATTAGATTGTAAAGCTTCAGCTGGGAATCAGATAAATTTAAAAGAATGTTTTTATAATTGAATTTCAAAATGCTTGGTTTTTTAATTGCTGTGGGTTTAAGTTGGAATGTGGAAATGGGTCTGTTGAAAGAAAAAGCATTTGTGTGAATGTGTAGGTGGAGTGACAGAAGAAATGTTACCTGTTCTTTACATTGCTGTCTGTAATGCTTTGTTGCCAAGGTGCTCAGATCTCCCTTGCCAGAATTTCAGTGTGTATTTTTTGGAATTGTTTGTTCATCCATAATAATGGACTTGCTTTCCGTAAAATACTCAATCGAGTCTCCAGTTTAAATTAAACTCACATGGTGGGTTGTGATTCAGTAAGGTAATGGTTAATAGCTCTTCTCCGCTCTCTCCTGCTGGTCTTGGGCCTGACCATCCATCAGGAGGCATTTGGAAGGGAACCTGTTAACAGCCTTTCAGTGGAGGGTTTCATCCAGAAGACGGTGGTGACTTCTCCTGAGGTTGCTTTGCTTGCAAATTTAAACCCTTATGAAATTAAGCTTTTGTACTGATTGTGTCTGCCATTCTATATTTTAGAGAACCTTATCTTGGCCCCTACAACAGCAAAACTAACAATTTTCCATCTGTATCAACACATAGGGGTCTGAGGAGTGGGTGTTGATTGAAAAACAGAACGCTTACCAACAGGACTATGAAGTGGAAGAGAGAGAAAAGGGCAAAGCCCATGTTTCTCCACCTCTTGTTGTCTTTGAAACGCCTTCAGAAAGAAAAATGATACACATTGAGGTGACCGGAGAAGATGGTGAAGAAATGCAAGTCCAGATGGACAGTTTCTCGTCCCCTAAGGTAACACCAAAGGATGAAGCTTTGGAATCAAAACAGAGAAATGATGCGAAGGAAGAGTCATCAACTGAACCTCAGACTGTAGAATCTACCATGGACAAATTACAAAAAGAACCATCTCCAGCAACAGCTGAAATGTTCACTTCCAAGTCTGAACCGAAAGAAGAACATCCTTTAAGTAAAGTTCGACAGGAGAGGCGACCTCAGAGTCTGAATTTAGGGATGTCAAGAAAGTTTGTGTATGAGACAAAATCAGAATCAAATATAAGACAGGAGAGTGAGGAGTCTGATGAAGATAACAACACGCCAGGGAAGGAAGACATAGAAATGAGCCATCGTGATGAGGTAACCTCAAGAACAGAGAGTTGGTCGGAGTCCATGTCTGAGAAGATAAAGGAGCACATGGAAGTTGACTCTGACGTGTCAGCTGCTGGACCACGAAATGACGAAAAGGAGAAAGAGTTAAAGAAAACCAATCAAGAAGATGAACAAAAATCCAACCAGGGAAAGACGGCATTTTATGATGTCAGACAACAAACAGAGGATCGGGGTGAGAACATTTCAGCTGAAGCGAAGAATATAAATATTGAAGATCAGCCAGAAGGCTCTGACTCAGTCAACGGTCCTGTGAAAAACGAACTTAAAAGAAAATCTGAGATCAAGTTTGAGATTACAAAAGTCATCATGATTGACAACAGTGAAAACGAAGAGGAGCCTGAACATGAAAACAAGCAAAGAATGGACGAGTTTGTGCAAGAGAAAAAGATTAGTAATATTGAACAAGAGTGTGTCGAAGAGGTCTGCTCAGAAAAGGTTCAGAGAAGGGTGAAGGCTACAGGAAATGTTCATACAGAAATAACAAGGATTGTTCCATTAAAACCAGAGAGGGCAAAGAGTCAAGGGTACAAAGATGATCTAGACTTTGAGGAAAAGTCTGAATTGATGAGAAGACATTTTAAAAGGTACAGCATGAATGAATCTTTAGAGAGACAGTTTGATTCGAGTCGATTTGATTACAGGGACACAGGCTCTGCACATACACTTACTTCCATAAAAACGAGTACATGTCAAGAGGACTCAGCTTTATCCACGATGGACCACACTGTGTTACAAAACTATGAGCAGCAGTCATCAATACACAGTGCGTTCTTGCTTAAAGGAAGAGCTGCTCAGGATGAGGAACTGCTGAAGCACTCCACCAAAGTAGGGTCTGAGGATCTTCTCCAGTTTGATGATGTTACCATGGAGGCTCATGCACTGTCCTCTAAGACCACAGCACTTCAGAAGAGTGCTCCTCCAGCCCCTCCAGTGAAGACCAAGAAGGCCAGGGAATCAGGATTGATCCTTCGCAACAGCCGCAGTGCCGGCAAAGACCCAGCACTGGAAACTGCAATGAGAAAACATGGGGTAACTCTCCTTGACATCTCCTGCTTTTTAAAGCAACAAAGCATAGCATGAGCTTCTGATCGACTCACACATCCATCATTTTTCTTGTTGTGACATGAGCATTTGTTTATCTTCTCCTCCAATCCATGAAGAGAGGGGTTGGAGAAGGCCACATCGGTTTGGGCTTTTTGTTACATTGACTTGCTTATGAGACAATTTGGAAGCCCTGGCTGCCTCATTTGGCCCAACTCGCTTTTACCTTCGGCCACTCAACACAACTGCACACTGTGGCGTTACCATTGATCCTGAAGCTCCAAAAAAAGGCCACCAGATAGGTCCAAGATGTTCTATGTTCTGGCCTTTTGCTTTGATATCCCCTCTCTTCAGCCATAAGCCTTGGTTTTTCCTTCCAACCGAGCATCTGCAAGCGCTCGATTGTGGAGGCGTTGCAAGGAAACCCAGGCTCTTGCATAATGCCATGGCTCTGAGCTACTCAGGACTTCTCTGTGCAGTTTGTTGCATACGCTGGATATGCAGAAGAAGTCAATGAGTACAGACATGGTTTCTCAAATGGCCTGTTTTGCATTAGAGATTATATGAAAAAGTGTTCGGTATGCCATTTCTCATCTATGATGCTCCTGTAGAAAAACAGTAATGCTCATTTCCATATTAGTTCTAGGTACTAATTACAATCTGTACTCGTGACTTATACAGTCCAAAGATTAATTGAACACTTTATTTGTTTTCATTGATATGACTCAGAGCTACTGTTCTTTTACAGCACGTTATGTGGTGATGTACTTCATAAAGAGATATGTATGCTGCATGTAGATTGCATAAAAAAAACAACATAACACCACAAACTAGATGATGAACATGAGACTGTCCTCTTCCCTCTCTGACACTGACCCTGCCATATTCTCACGCTTTGATTAGGTGCACACACTTTTTTGGCCGTGGAATGAAAGGAATGTGAATTAGGCCGAGGATCTGACGACTTAAATCACACCCCTGCTTTCGTCTGAGGGGATAGTGGGGCGAAGTGCGAGGCAGTGCGCTGAGAAGTGATAAGCATGTGAGAGCAGCGTAATCCGACACACTGTGATTGCTGAAAACAGTGCGTGCCTGCAGACGAGCCTTTGAATCGCATTGATTTGTGAGGTTTTGATTGCCCAATGTGGGCTCTCGAATGACCAATGAAAGCAGAAGCTGTTTTCATGACTGTGATGTGGAGTGCTACTGAAAATTCATTATATTTACTGGAGAGCATTTTTTTATCTGGTCAATGGATGGCATTTGAGACGCATTTTAACTTATGATTCCCCTATGGTCGCATGAACTGCTTATGTTCCTGCTAACATGATGCATTTCACTCCGGTTAACCCTATTTGTTCACTGCTGAGAATGGATATTATTTTGGTAACACTTCACCAGGGGGCAGTGTTCATATGGCAACATGACAACTACTTAAACCTTTCATGACAACTGACATGAACAGATGTAAAAATTAAGATAATCCATGTTATCTGCTTCACTTCTTTGGTTTTATTGTTGTGACTATCAGTGTATGTTGCTGTTATATGTTAATGTTATCAAAGGCGTATGTAAGTGTCTTGTAGCCCTATGAATGCTCTCCTTCAGTGTTACTGTCATGTTCCATTTTCACCGGCCACAATGGAATAGCATATCTTTAATTCTCTGTAAGTTATTGGACAAAATATTGATTTCATTTGAATGCATCATGACTCTCAAATGGAATCTTTTTAGTCTCTCTAGTGAGATTTCCTCTGAATTTGCTTTTTCTTATGAGATCATGGTTATAAATATTGAATGGGTTCAGCTTTTGCTTAACAAATGGTAATTTCAAAAACAGAAAATGATTTTCAGAAGATAAGCTTTTAAAAACAATCTAGAAAGCCTTTACATGAAACCTAGAAAATAAGCGTTTGTAAAACACATCCAGAGAATTGAAGTACCCAAGTGATTCACAGATGTCGTAAAGCTGATTGATCCAAAGCAACGAATGGGTTGCCTCCAGAAGCTTTTTTCCTGATTGGATGCTTTTGCGTCTCCTTGCAGAGCATTTTATCTAACAATCTGCCGTATGCACCTCATAAAATGTGGCCTCCTTTGCATCTTGCTGCATTAGTGGAAGTAACTCAGGGTTGCCCTCTTTATGCTTTCTGCCCATACAGGAGCCTCTCTTCACTCCCGCCATTCATGAAGAAACACTAGATGAAGTCAAGGTCTTTCAGATTCTTTGATTCCAAGGCTTTTTATGTGCATTATCTATTTCTTGCATGGCTTCATACATCATTTTCCAGGATTCGTATCATCACCTTAAAAACAATTATATTTCTTTTAGCTCTAAAATAACCATATTGCCAGTGTGCTTCCATAGACCCTCATTCATGTCCTTGGACCTTGCTTGGCTGTTCTTTCTGACCATTCCAATTTTCTGCGCTACATATTTTTCATATTAAAAATTGATGCAATAACTTGTGCACTGTGCAGATCGGATTTAAGTAATACACTGTTTAATATTTCACTGCCATTGAAATACAAGACATTGTGTGCCTATTTTTAATAGTAATTTCTACAATATTAGATGAATATTCTACTAAGTTGGTTTTATATTATCAAAAAGAGTGAAATCAGTCATTAGAAAGACAGTTCCAAATGTTTGAGTGATGATTTCAAACTTTGGAATGGTAGTGAATGTTTAGACTGGGACATGATACATGCTGTAAATCTTTATCTCATGCTTGCTCCCTTCTATGAGCTACATATCAGTGGATGCTCCCTTTTAATACCTTAAGTTCAAACTAAAGAAACCCCTAAAGAAGATCCACACCATCTCATCCACTAGGCCTCATTCTCTCATTTATATCTCTGGAAGAGTAACCCTTTTGTTACTCTGAAACTCCACAGCGACGGCCGCACTCTGCTGCTGTGGATGAGCTCGAGCGGGACGCCCCAGTAACTCTGAGGGGAACGCACCTGAGCATCGAACGCAAGTGCTCCAGCATGACGGTCAGTTCCACGTCGAGCCTGGAGGCGGAAGCTGACTTCACCATGCTCATGGACCTCCATGGAGGAGCAGAGGAGTTCTCCAGGGCCACGGCTGAGGTGGGCAGGGAAGACTTTGAAGAGACCTCCAGGTTCTACTCTGCTCGGCTCATGGGCTTTCATGATAAGTCACCCATGAAGGAAAGGATGCACGAGGAGTGCACCCACCATGAAATGGAGCCTGTAAGAAGCCATTTCGTCTTCTTCATCTTCGCCCAACCGTCGAAGACATGTTCAGAACTCATCCTTTTTTTGGATTGTTTCATTGGAAATTAGTTTTGTTTTTTTTTCATTTTTACAAAACTATTGTTTCTGTTTTTTTTATTTTTATTTCCATGTTTTGGTGTATTTTGCCATTTTCCATGCTTCCATTTTATTTCACTTACTTGTTTATGATTTTGCCATGGTTCGTTCCTCATCGTGTTGTATTATTATTTTTATTTGATATTAATTTTTTAAGTTTTGTGTTTACTGTATTATTATTGCATGTGTTTGGGATGATTCATGTTGACATCATTTCTTAAACAGAATCCTAGAAGCTTTCCTCAGCTTTCAGTCTTAAATCATTCTTCCTTTTGATTGCCTGCAGCCCGCTTTGTTTATACATAATGCCCCCCGGGATAACAGTGGCATCAACACTACTCAACATTATTCAAAGCAAGTGCCTGAGTTTATATAATGAAATAATGCAGTTGTAAACTGTTGTCTCTCTTTAGCCACCGGTGGCCAAGAAAGATGCTACTGCTGTGAGTGTGGCCCATCAGCTTAAAAAAGGAGAGGCCAGAGTGGAACCACATTCAAATGGCTCAGAAATCCCCCCCTGTGTTACTGATGCCCCAGATCAGGTGAGTGAGAAATTCTGTTTGACTACCATGTGCTGGAAAGATTGCTGGATAGTTATCTTTCTCATATAGGAGTGTAAAATGTAAATGAAACTGGTGACTCAGCTGCATACATTTTGGAATATTAGAAGCAATTGTAATAATATTTATTAAATACTATGAAAATTAAATGCTAGTACAGAATTTTTAAATAATGTTTAATATGCAAACAAAGGCATTCAGAATGTTGAATATGATTTCAGTTTTAGGGAAACCATAACGTTTCACAGCAGTGGTTAGGAACCAGAAGTCTGAAAAGGCTAATTCAGTGTGGCTGTTGGTTTTTAGTCAGCTGGTCTCAGTTTTCAAACAGTAATTCTTATATGAGCTGCTGCTCAGTTGGAATAAAAACCTGCAGCCGCAGTGGCCCTTTATGGATAAGACTGTTGACGCCTGGTTTAATTGTTCTAAAAGCTCCCTCACTGAAGCTTTTACTTGGTTACAAATATGCTGCTTGATGCCTGAGACTCTGTTCTAATTTGCGATTAAATTCTGTTTTAAACTCATTCATGACAGAGAGATACATGTAAAGAGTTACAGAGCAAAAAGTTCCCAAAGTAACCTTTATTTTTCGATTTGATAAACACTGCATTAACTCAAAAGATACATTCACTGGTTATTTTAGTAAATAAAATCTCTATATATGTGTTGTAGACATCTGAACCCCTGGATTCCATCACCAGCATTGGAAAGAAATCTGAGTCTGTAAGTTTTTCTTTAATTAACCATTTCATATCAAACCTGCAGTATGGTAAATTATGGTGATTCCTCTTTAAAGGATGCGCTTGATTTTTGTCCAGAATTCAATTCCTGGGCCATTTTCGAAAGAAAAAACATTGTTGGTATGTTTTCTATATACTCCTGTGTAAATCTAAATCACACCAAAATATTGATTTCATGATGTACCTAGAAGAATTCCCTACCCCAACACACCCGAACAATCTCATCAGGTGCTTATCAAGTCCCTCACCACTTGGATCAGGTGTGTTGAGGCCGGGTAAAAGCTGAAATTGTGCAGGGCTGAATTATTATAATTGAATAATTGTGAGGCCAGATTTAAACCCCTTATAATAGATAAAAAGATTCACATCAGCTATTAGCTCGGTGACCTTATTATAATATTGGCTTTATTGGTTACTTGGCTTGGTGCCTTTTGATCATTGCATAATACACTAATTTCGCCAATACGTCTGTTTTGGTAACACATTCTTCCAGCTGTTTCCTTTGTAAAGTGCCGTGTATTGTGCTGCTGGTTGACAGTGTCAGGACAGTGTTAGAAGATTAGAAAATTGACAGGAAATTAATGAGAGAAAAGAAGGAAGACGATTCATTAATCTCCAGAGGCTGCATGTGTGTATGTGTGTGTGTGTGTGTGTGTGTATGAGTGACTGAGCGAGTGCATTTGTGTGTACCCCACAGGTGTCTTATTAAAATTTAATCACAGCATTCCGCTGCGCCATTCATCTTGCTAACCTGATGAGCTGAGGCAATTATTTTTAGAGGATGTCTTTGAAGTTGCCTGAGTGAGTCTCTGAGAGGCTAAGTTTTAGGTGTGAGGAGGAGCACTCAGGAGACTGAGCAGGGAGCAGTGTTCTGTAAATGTCTGGTGTCTTAACGTGGACATGCGTGTGTATCGGCAGCCGGTGCAGGAGGTGCTGCAGGGTGGTGGTGACGTCAACTGTGAGGAGACCGTAGTCTCCAACAATGATATCATCCAGACACAGGAGGGGGACATGGTACGTTTCCTTCTTCGACTTAGCTTAGCGTATGGGTCTCCGCTCAGGGTTTTGCATGTGTGATGGAGAGGTCAGCTCTGTCCAAGCTCTGAATGTTATTTGTCCTTGTTCTTCATTATGTCTATGTAGGCTTCACCTTGCTCTTTTCTGTCTGTGGCGTACAGATTATTTGACAGCTTCTCTCCCAAGACCGGTCAAAAATATTCAACAAAATAGCGCTTTTTCGGAGATGCTTGGACGTTTGTTCTGTCGCGTGAATGCGATGGCGTGCTTCTTATACTTGCAAGTCTACACTGAAGCTGCCTTCCCTGCTGTTATTTCTTGTGTCACTGCCTTCTTGTACAACAACACTGCCCTTTACTGGCCAACCCGCTGTACTGTTGTTCTTATTAAAGGGGCCATATCTTACACATTTCTTACATTTTATTATTTTCAGCTGAAGTCCACTTGTGATGTTTGGGTGGGTTTTTGTACCAAGAACAGTCATAAATCATTGCCCATTATCCAACATCGCTTTATCCCAGAATTTGTTTATGTGCCTTTAAGACTGATGCAGTGAATTTAAGTTACAGAGTAGTGGGGCTAACTTGCTGTAAGTTCATTCCAAAGTCTTTTTTCACCTAATTTCCATGGACTGGGACGTGGATAGTATGTTTTCAACCTAAACAAAATCCTTTTTGTTCAAAATCAAGTGAGGAAATTTCAGGTTTCCATTATATGATATGGGCCCTTTAAGACACAACACTGCCATCTCCTGTGGGACTCTGTCTTGTACTTTGTGTGTTAGCTGTTGCTTCCCAACTAAACTGCTGTTTGGACTCACTGCAACTTGTAATCTGATACAGGCTTAATAATGAGGGCTATTTATAATCTCCTGTCACACCTGTTCTCTCCCATTGTCTGTTTCAGAGCCAGAGAGAAAGCAGGCTAAAGGAGGCCAAAGAAAATGGCTCCCCTGTGAGTGAAAACACAGCAGCAAACTTAAAACATACTCACACACACTCAGTCCCATTCACTCCTAGAGCTTTTACCAAAGACTCCAGAACACAATGCACAATAACCTGCCGTTTCTTCTTTGTAACCAGTAACAGTTTCTACTCTTCTGGAAAGGCTTTACACTAAAAGTTGGAACATTGCTACGATGATTTGATTGCATTCAGCCACAAATGCATTAGCTAGCTCAGGTATTGATGCATTTCAATGCATTTTAATTTACAATGTCATTGCAAATGGATTGAAACGTCACTCCAGAGAATGCACTGGACATGATGTAATGGCCTCTATTCTTTTAGCAGCGCCTTTTGATGAATATACAAGCTTTTTGTTTAGTTATTTGCCTCTGTTATTAATAGGAGTAGCTGAATTTACCAATTAGAAGCTGTGTCTGCATACTTTTGGACATAAGGAGTAGATTTTAAGGCATCATTTTAAGGAATTTGCATTACAAGTGGACAGAACAATAGAAGTAGGTGGACACAGCATAACCAATAGAATAACAGCTATATAACACAACAGTATAATCTAAAACGTATTCTATACAAATAATACAAACATATAAATATAAATGTGGCAGGATAGTATTTAATGTACTGTATGTTTACTAGATTATAAGGGAAATAGTAACAGTTGTGTTGTCTCTTCTCCAGCTGAAAACAGGCAGTTTGGGACGGGAATCTATCACATCTCCTCTCACCATCACCAATGAAAATGTTACCTCAGCAACTACAACTCAAGTAACCAAGGTAACTTGTCTGTTGCTGATCAAGTGTGAATCAGTTACATAAACAGTGACCATATATTGTATTGACTGTATTAAACATTAATGTAATCAGATAAAATATAAAACCAAAGCTATTTTCCCTTACCAGGGCGTTCATGTTTTATCTAGTTTGTTATAGAAAAACAAAGTCCAGAGCAGTGGGGGGGCGGAACCATTATAGCAGTTGTAAAGGGAGACCAACTCAATATTAAAGTCTATGTATCTGAATGCAGTGTCATTAATGTCCCTGTTGGTATAATGGTCAGGTTTCCCAATATGCTGTAGTTCTCGGCTGGTTTTATAACTCTTCATGTGATCGGCCAAAGTAATGGGATGCCTGACCCCCGCGAAAACCAACCGAGACCTAGAGCCATAGACACAGAATATATGTCTATGCATAGAGCTGTGTGCTGCGTGCTGCGTGCACTCATGAGTACAAAAAAGCAACAAACTTTCAAAATAAAAGTTAACCTGCTTTAATAAAAAAATTGTCTGTAATTACATGTTAGCGTGCCCAGCCCTATCAAGTACATAACCTTTTCATGGTATATTGAATTCTTTTGTTGCGAAAAATGTCAGTTTTACTTGACATTAAGTGCATGAAAACATTGCAAGCAGTAGAGTCATCACATTTGATTATTCGCTAATTAGGTACAGAGAAGGGTACAGAGAATGAATTATTCATGTCTTTTGTAGTCAAGCATCTGTGTCCTACAGATTAGTCTTAGTAATAAAGTTACCTGAATGTAAGCACAGTGTGGCTGTAATAGACCGAAGAACTATTTTGCTGCCCTAAAAGCAGTAGGCGAACACTCCACATGTCTCATTATAGGCAAATTACTGGTTTCTGTCTACCCTGATTTTTGAAGAAAAGGTGGAAAACATTAGCAAAGGATGCCAGAAAAGCCCACCTACGCTGATTGTGTGGACGCTCTTCAATAGTAAACTGTAATAAAATTTAAGCAGGAGCCCACAGGCTTATGTCGTCACGTCCCTGCAGTCAATTTGTGTTGCTTGTGAGATTAGTGGGATGCCTATCAAGCTAATTACATCTGCCAGCTTGAGTGAAACGTCCTCTATTCACTCAAGAAATTAACTGTCCTTCTTTCTGCAGTGGCAAAGCAAAGCTTTTTTCAATACTGTTGTTGCAATAACATATCCTTGCCAACAGCAGTGCTGTTTATCCTCGGGTGATCCCCGAAGGCACCTTTAGGGCAGTTTCATTTCAGTAAAAATTGATAGATGACCACTTGGTAGATATGGTGGACTGAGTTAACATAAATGCTGACGTTAGCAGCAGGATGTCCCAAATACCACTGCAACTGGATAAACTGTCAAAAAGCCAGAGCAAGAAGTACTATTTCAGAACTGTAATGATTAATTTGATACTTTAAAAACCGTTACAATGTAACCTTCAACTTAAACGAATTTTAAGGGAAAAACAAAAACCCTGACTAAGAAATAAGTATTTTATATACAATCACCTTTATTGGCACCCCCAACAATTCCTAGGAAATAAATGTAATTGAAGTATTTCTGTCATTTCTACAGTAATAATTCTACAGTAAATTTTTTTGTCATTTTTACAGTAATGTAATTTTTACAAAGTTGATCAGAGTATCAAGGAACATTTAATTAGTAATTCATCACTTCCTGTTTCCCTGGGGTATAAATATGACATGACACAGAGGCCATTTCTC
Organism: Brachyalestes nurse; assembly: GCA_037974405.1. Lineage (NCBI taxonomy): Eukaryota > Metazoa > Chordata > Actinopteri > Characiformes > Alestidae > Brachyalestes > Brachyalestes nurse. The sequence goes on from JBBPCY010000136.1 coordinate 12,039,129, forward strand.
TTATCCACTCTTCAACATGGGAAAGACAAAGGAACACACCATTCAAGTAAGGCAGATGTGTGTCGACCTTCACAAGTCAGGCAATGGCTACAAGAAAATAGCCACTCGCCTGCACCTGCCCATATCTACTGCCAGAGGAATCATAAAGAAATTTAAAACAACTGAAACAGTGGTAAACAAGCCTGGACGAGGACACAAGTTTATTTTGCCTCAACGCACAGTGAGGAGGATGGTAAGAGAAATAAAAAAGTTTTCTAAAGCTCAGTGTCAAAGAACTGCAACAAATGGTAGCATTTTGGGGTCACAAAGTCTCCGAAACAACGATCAGACGCTATCTACATGCCAACAAGCTGTTTGGGAGGAAAAAACCTTTTCTCACTCACAATCATAAACGCAAATGTCTGGAGAGAATACTCTGCAGAGAATACATGCTACCTTTAATGCACATTTATTCTTTATGTACTAAATTTAACATGTTGGGAACATTTATAATCTATTTCATATTTTTAAACTTGAACTCCACAACTATGTGTGGGACCGCCTAACCATGCAAAAATAAAACTTAAAGTGGTCCCGTATAGTCACACATGAACACACAACACAGTGTCAGATTCTTTCTCTGCTTTTAACCCATTCACCAAGTGAAGCAGAGGGCAGTGTGTGGCGACGGTACGTTGCTCAAGGGTACCTCAGTGGTGTCACTAGCAGTCCAGGGATTCGAACCCACAAACTTCTGATATCACTACGAACTCCCTAACCCAGCATAATCAAAGTCTGGACCCCGGACCGACCTGCAAGTCATTCCGGACCCAGTCCACACATTAGTGCAGTTAAGTGTATGTTTCAAAAAATTATTAGTTTTGTAAAATCTAACATATTTTAGATTTATACGGCGATCCTGGCCTGAGATTAACCGAAGCAACGTTGAAGCGCTTCAATTCTCAGGCTTCGCATCCAAACTAGCAAGTCCGCTAAGGCTAACGGAGATTCACGTGCGGCACTGCGAGCACACGTGAGCGAAATACCGGCGTCATTATAAGAGTCACTGGAGACGGAGCTATTGTGTCCCGTCACCACTTTATTAGTTGAGGCATAAACGTAATTAAGTTAAAGGTTATTGTTAAATCTTTTCATAAAACTACAGTGTACATTACACTTTACTGTCAAACGTGAGAGTGGATTCGGTTCACAAGGAAACTGTTACAGAAAAACAGAATTTCTTTTGGTTTTATGTTGTAAGCAAAGTTAATTAAAGGGTTTTGTTTATCACTAGAAAAAATGCATATGTATATATAATTAGAACTGATTCTAATTAAACTGCTCCATGCAGCTTGACGCAGCTGAAACATCATTTTGGATTAGTTATGTGCGCTGTCCTGAATTTGAATGCAATTGTGTATGAAAAAGACAGTGCAGCGTTTCTCTCTGAGTCACACACTGTCCTCTAAGACTGGCCCTGAGTGCTGCTCCTGTCTCAGGTATCCTGCTTGACCTCCAGCATTGTCCTCCTCCAGAATGGACTCCATTGTCCAGCCTTTTGTGCAGGTCATTGCAAGAAGCACCTCTTAGTGTCTGCCATAATTCAGGCCGTAACTTTATCCAGGATAACTCCCCTTCACCACCATTCATCACATCATGGGACAGTGAACACACACACGCACACACGCACACACACACACACACACACGCACACACACACACACACACACACACAGACACACACACACTGGCAGTATCAGTCTCAACTGGACCCATGGGAGAATGTGTAAAACTCTGTTGCTTAAATATTTCAAAGGAAGTTAATTGGTGTCTGTGGGACCACAGTGAGAGCCATCTCAGCCCATCTGAGGAACAATTGTCTCTGGGAGACATCAGAAGGTCTGAGGCCAGTGAGACGGCTCTGTCCAGGTCTCAGCCCTCGGAGGGGACAGGCAACCAGTCACGAAAAGATGGAGGAAAGAAAAAAGGACGAAAGGATAACACCGAAACTGCAAACAGAGGAACCTGATAAAACCTTTAAATAAAAGTTTCTTGGTCCTTGGTCTCTCAGTCTAAGGGAGTGAATGTATTCTCCCCCAAACCAGCAAAGACCTGAGCCTCACACCCACCAGAGAGTGTGTCTCCTGTCTCAGTGTCATCACAGTCCAGTGAGCACTTTAAAGTGGGAACTCTCACCACATGCTCACGTGTTCACTCACACACACACAAACACACACACACACACACTCACACACACACAAACACACACACACACACACACACACACACACACACACACACACACACACACACACACATCCTCACAGTTTAAATGTGTTTAGTACTGTTGTTTTCTAAAGGGAATTAAATGTGCTCTTTTATTTTGTAATTTTTCTAATATTTTCCTTTGTTATATAAGTTCTGAGAGCAGTAGTTCATTAGTTTCATACAGAGAGTCCACTTTGCATTCTGAGTCCATGCTTCAGTGCTCTGGGAGAGTTTATAGTCCTGTGAGTTTAACA
>JBBPCY010000136.1:12041729-12052369 GCA_037974405.1 Brachyalestes nurse
TGTAAAATAATTATTTCTTAATGTGGGATTTTTTCCCACTGAATAAATGCACTTGAATTAAAGGTTGGATTTTCCTCCTTTTTCCATTGTGGTCCTATATTATTTAGAACAAACCTGAATTTATTAGAAGCTAAAGAACACATCTTAACCAGGGGTGCCAATAATTATGGAGGGCAGTGTATGTTTAAAGCTTGGGTTGCTGATATATTATGGTTTAAGCAGCATATATTATGGTGTGTGAAAGTTTGTGAACCATTTAGTAGTTTCCATATTTTGGTATTGATATGACCAAAAGCATAATCAGATTTAGTCCCAAAGGTTCTAAAAGGACATAAAGATAACCTAATTAAAGAAACGAGACAAAAATATTGCACATTCTCTTTTGATTATTTGAGGGAAAAGGTTCAATATTACATAACTGGGCAAAGTATGTGAACCTTTCTTTCAGTATTTGGTGTGACCCTTGTGCAGCTAAATGCTTCTAATAACTTTTGATCAGTCCTGTACATCAGCTTGAAGGAAATTGAGCCATTTCCTCCATATGGAACAGCTCCAACTCTGAGATGTTAACGGAGTTCCTCAAATAACAAATGAACTGCTCTTTAGCCATAGACTTTGCCGTTCCAAACCATTAACTATATTCTATTCAAGTTTAGAAGAACTTGTGTGTTGCTTCTGCTGTGTGACCCACTTTCTCTTGAGTATCCGTTCATGGACAAATGTCCTGACATTTTCCTTTAAAGCCAATCTGGCCCAGATGCAGCAAAACACCACCAATACTACCACCACCATGTTTCAAAGATTAGATAACATTATACTAGAATGCAGTGTTTTCCTGTATTCAAACATAACACTTCTCATTTAAACCAAAACATTATTTTGTTCTCATCTATCCACAGAACATTTTCCTAACAGCCTTCTGGCTTGTCTATGTTATCTTTAGCAAACTGCAGACAGGGAGAAATGTTCCTTTTGGAGAGCAGTGGCTTCTTTTTGCAGTCCTGCTTTGCACCCCATTGTTGTTCAGTGTTCTCCTGTCTGTAAATTGATGCAGTACATAATAATTAGATACGCCTTTCTGACCTTTTGATGCCTGACAACCATCAACAACTCCTTTTCTGAGGTCCTCAGCAATCTCCTTTGTTCATGCTATGATGTACTTCTACAAATGTGTTTTGGAGGTGCTGATGGCCTAGTTGTTAGTGGCATCACTGAGGTACCCTTGAGCAACAAACTGCTCTCCTCGCTCCCCCTGTTGGTGGCAGATCACTGTCTCACTTGGTAAATGGGTTAAATGCAGAGAAAGAATTTCACACTGTGTGTTGTGTTCACGTGTGATTGTAAGGGGCCACTTTACTTTATAAAGATCAGAAGGATAAATGCCTGTAAACACCTGAGGTTCGGCAACCCCTGTGCTTATCAACAACAAATAAAGGGCAACAAATGAAAACTTAAACCTAACAAAGCAGTTATTTGCAAGGTTTACATTTGTTATGCTCTGACTTCTCAAAAATTGATCTGGATTACACAGATCCCTCGGAGTCTAGCCTAGCTGACAACATGTGGGTTTCTGCTGAAAATTCAGCTCCTCATTGTTCCCACCTCCTCTTGTTGTATGAGTGGCCACTTGTAAAAACATAAGTGGCCACTTGTGAAACATAGACATTGGCAAAGGCAGGGGCTAGGGTGTTTTATAAGGGGGACCACAAACCGTTACCATTACAGACATGATTGGGTTTTGGCAGCCACTCCACCCAGTCCCAGTACGCCTTTTAATACATTTACAGACTGTCCTTAACTCTGTTTGCCCTTCAGGGACTGCCCTCCCTTGAATGCTAATAGTAATTGGCTAATAATAAAGAGTACAATTAGTGCCTAGGATAGGCTGCCCTCTAGTGTTGAACAGTATAGAAAAGTGACTGGGGCTGAAACAGAGGAAGAGATTTTGACCAAAATTGGCAAAAGCCCCAATGTCTTCAAAAAAGGCTGAGCTAATTAGCCTATGTTTTATATGACTGGTATAATGATATGAGGAATGAAGCTAAACTCTGAGTTTAAGTCTTTAGATCCATACCAGTTCTTTTTTTTACTTGCAGACAGTTAAAGGGGGATACTCAGAGACGAGGATTGAGAAAAGGATCATTATCACAGGAGACGATGCTGTGGACCAACATCAGGTAAAAAATTACAGGAAAAAAAGAAACTACAGAAGGATCATTTGCCTGTGGGTGGTATCATCTGGTCTTATTTAAAATGTCTTATTATCACTGTTTTCCACTTGTGTTTAGGCTCTTGCTATGGCAATACAGGAGGCCAAACAGCAGCATCCTGACATGCTGGTAACAAAGGCAGTGGTCGTCAGGGAAACAGAATCTTCCTCCGAGGAGAAACGCAGGACATCTGAGGTGCGTTGAACCCCCTGAGAATCTCACATCTGAGAGAATACTGTCCTCTGTTTATTTTGTCATTAGTTTTATTCATTCTGCGTCCAGAATAAGTTTAGAACATAGTTGCCTAAAGTGATAGCAAAATTACATTTACACATTTAATTATGTTTTAGACAGCAAAAATTATATTTACACAGTAGCCGATCACACGAAGGGTTAGAAACCATGTCAGTGACAAAGTTTAAGGCAAGTTTGTATTGTTAGTTTCAATTAATGAATTAGCTGTGCAGCTCCTGTAAAACTAAAGAAGCAAACTTCAAAAACCACACATATCTCGGCTGATCAACTACAAATCTATTCAAATCTATTACATATTTACATGTAGGTTGGACACTGAATTATACACAGGAGGTCCTCGAGTTACTACAAAGTTCCGTTTATGTGACAGTGATGTAACACAAATTTTGGTGTAAGTCAAACACACCCTAGCCCAAGTCACTTACTGATCCTAACACAGTTGTAAAATCATAATCTAGGACATAAAAACACAACTTAGTCACAGAAAAATGAAAAAGGACATACATATACTGTACTGACAGAAAAAAACTTGTGCTTTTAAGAGTCCAAAATGACATAGGTAAGCGTACTGGGTATCCTGCGAATTCTTCTGCCGCGCGCAACCAGCCTAGTTATGGGAGTGAGTGGTGTAAATGTGGAGACTGTTGTAACCCGAGGACCCCCTGTATAGTCATCAGAGGCTTGATTATTTTTATCAGTTCCAAAAAATTGACTTAAAAATAGATAAATCAGTAAAGGCCTTTAAACAGAACAATTATTGATAGCATAAGACAAATGTGCTAAATAAAAGTACATATTATAGATGGATGAATACACTGTAAGTGGTACACCTTGACTTGTAATATGATAGGTTGGAAGAGCTTGTGTGTTGATAGAGGTACGATGCACGTCTAGACCAGTGGTTTCCAAACTTTCTCTGCAGGGCCCCCCTTTACTAGATAGGAACATTAATGAGCCACCCACTCCACTTCAAACTACACAGGTTCAGATTCAAACTTTATTTGAAATACAGCTCCCTTTTCTAATTGAGTGAAACAAATGAAATAACAAATGATTCAATTTCACCACTGTGGGAGAAATAAAGAGCATACTGAAGTTATACAAGAATAAACAACTGTCTCCACAAAAATGGCTGGGAAAATTAACCAGTTCCCAGTCAGAAGAAAACTTAAGAGGATCATCTCCAGTCTCACTCCTGAATTTGCAGCTGATGAAGAGTCAGTCTCTGCTGGAGGATTGGCGGGGTGCACAAACTTGTCCATGTTTTTGCTAGCAGTGCTCAAGTGGAGCCGTGCGGACCTCTGGACTAAAACAATGGCGTAGACGGGAACATTGGCTAAAACTGATGCAGTAGAAGGACAAAGATTTCTGAGTGTGATTTTGAGAAAAAAATTACTAATGAGTATTCTAAGTCTATAAAGTGCTGTTTGAGACTGCCTTTATTTCTTGTGAGCTACGAGTGAAAAACAAGTCATATGGAGCATACCCTGCTTTTATCACCAGCAATATCTGTGACTTTGAAGGGTTGATAGCTTGTGATACTGTGACTGATTTGCATTTGGATGTGTGTTGTTTGTGTGTATAGTCCTGATCACAGATGGGCTTAGGAGAGCAAGGGGAGGAGCCTGACGTCCAGCCCCACCTTCTGCACCCAGCTGGGAGAGGCTAAACTATGCTACTGTAACACAAACCAATAGTATACAATACAGACCAATCCTGCATCCAAGTTACTCCAGTCCAGAACACACCCAATTTAGGAGTCTTCCTCCCTCTGCTGCCAGCCCAGACTGTGAGACTTCGTTATTCAAGGCAACCTTGAGAAATCTCCACCCTACCAATGCACTCCTCCATATCAGCTGTCTAAACCAAGTATATCACTGCACACAGTCCTGGTCTAATACTACTACTCATATTTCTAACTAGCATGACTTGTTGCAGTCTTCAAAAAAAAGGTTTTGCCCTTGAATTGTGTACATGTTGATAGATTTTATTCTCCAGTATAGCCTGTTTTAACTGTGGATATCAGAAACTCCAAAAAACACCGAATTCCAGGAGTGACTAAGGGGAAAAGTGACCCAGTGTCCATCTCATATTCAGAATCCATCCTGTGCGCTCAGCGTCAGTCTCCAGTCAAGCATCATTTGAGTTTACAGCCATTATTCGGACCCTCGCTCTGAGAGGTTTGCTGTTTTTCATCCTCTGATCTTACCTGCTCACTGTGGAATACTCTTTTGCTCTGTCCTCTAAAAGGGTCTTCGTGAAGATTCTACCTTCTGTTTCTCCTTCATGCATGACTTTGGAGGAGACATGAGGTCAGAACATTTCTCCCTTCGGCCCAGGGTGATGGTCAGCTGTTACTGCTTGTCGTCAACTATGTGACATATATATATATATATATATATATATATATATATATATACACACACTCAGCCGCTGTCTTTTTAGCTTTGTAAAGATTTTTTTTTAAATGATAGATGATCAAAAAGTGTTTGCTTGTTAATTACAGTTAAGTATCGATTATCACCTACATATGCATGATTGGAGTAGCTAGAGTGGATGAATAAGGGTGGAATGCATCGCGAGAGCCAAGTGGCAGCATTTTCAGAGAGTGCATCTTGTAATATTGCAGCTACTTCTGAAGTGGGTTATGTCAGTTTGAACTCCACATTAGTATATTGAAGCTTAAGTGTACAGATATTTTTGAAAATGTGTTTCTCTGCGTCTTGGCCTGCTGTCTATAACAAAGGTCACTGAAAACAAATCGTTCTGAAAACGCTGAGTGTGTTTTCGCATGAGCTGAATGTCAAAGCTGACATTGCTGAAGACCAGGTGAGTTCTAGGTGGTTGGTAATATCGAGTATGATCATGCTCACTTTACCTTTTCCAGCCAGTCAAGGTTTTCAGTTCTGAGACTTTCTATTTATTTGTCAAGTTTAAGGTATTGGAAAATACAACATAAATAGAAAATATACTGAGACTTTTGCACAGGCCACATTTGATTTATTTTTCCTATATGCTTAAATCAGCAAATAAGCAGTAACTGTATTTTAAAGACACACAGAAGAGAGTTCTCTGCAGAATATGTGGCATATTGAGAATCAAAACATGTCATTTAATGCTCAAACGTTTCCATACGACTGTATTTGGTTTAACCACACTGTCAGTATTAGACATTGCACATCTGTCCAGATAATGATCTAAAAGGAAATGTTTTTTAAACCTAAAATTAAACCTGGCCCTGTCCAATATTCAGGATAGACAGTGGTTTGAAGAGTAAAAACAGACAAAAACAGCTGAGAAATTGAAGTTTAGTAAAAGTTAATAAATAGTTAAGACATTAATTGGGTCTTAAAATACTGTAATTGCCATTGTTTTCCACTCATTAACATTAACACAGACTCTCTAAAAGATGTCTTTTTTTAAATTTTTTAAATTTTTTTAAATACTAAGCTGGAAAGGGCTCATAGTATTTTCATTATTTCACCATCAATCTACAAATAGGTCCTCTTTGTCAGGATTTTTTCTTTTTCATTTTCATAATACTTTGACTTTTTGATTTAAAGAAGTAATATTTATTAGTTTAATACTCAATACTTTGACATAGTCACACCCTCTACATATTTCAGGCACTTATGAATGCCTGTAATATTCTTTCCAAGATGTTTGACATCAGATTTTATTACATTGCCTCCTCCTGGCCTTGCCTGCTCATCAGTCTTCTAAGACATAACTATAGCGACGTATGGTATGATGTCAAGAAATGTGTTTTCAAAAATATCTGGATGCACTGTGGATGAGGCCTGAGATGTGGAGATACTATACCTGAAAATCGTGCAGAGAAAAAAAATCAGTCATGTTTTTTTTTCTTCTTTCTTTTGTTTACTGCGTCTGCTTGTTTAATAATAAATTGACCCTGTATAATGTCCAACCTAATTTACCCTAAACTGACCTTGTAGCTTGTTATTCTAAATAATGTGGGCCATAGAAAACATATATACATATATATATAAATTACAAGAGGAATTTAGTAAAATAATTTTAATATAAATATTTTATATAAAATAATTTCCATGGGAGAATGTTTTTTTTATTTTTATTTGAGTTATATTTTAAGTTATGGTGTATGAATCTGATGAAATGTATTTATATGAATCGTGAATGCGCTGTTGGTTTTTTCCTTTTTCCCTTGATCACTGTATAACTAACTGGGTTGCATTTAGACAAAAGCTGGCTTCATAGTGCGAGGATTTGAAGCCCGAACAAAAAAAAAGGTAATATATTGAAACTATATTCCGCTTCTATTATGGAACTATGTTGACTACATACAGTCATTTCCTTTCATTTTCACAGGAGTCAATGAAATCAGGCCATTCTTCGAGTGTGCAGAAAGCTTTAGATTGTAGACTTCCAAAACCTAAACACAGCTTCTCCCTCTGTGCGGATACAAACGACATGTTGTGTTCTGAGTGAAAATAAGTACATGTTCTCTACAGAGAACTTAAATAGCAATTTCTGGTGCACAGTTTCTGAGCAACATATTAGAAACAAACAAAACCAAAAAAAATAATATAAAATGTGCCACCAAATTTGCACTGTTTTATGTTTTATTTTCCAGTATGTTCCAAATGAACAGAAATTGTGTACAAACATTTGCCATTGAAGTTTGTCCTCTAAAGAGCATGTGATGTGGATTTATTTTCTCTTAGAAAATTGAAACAAATTTGACCAGAAGCACCTAGAATTTGCAGCTGTATGCTGTAGATTGAATACCAGATGTTTTATTATGCTACTGTCTCACAGAACCCCTTTTGCTTGTGAAATAACATCTTAACACCCATGTAAGCTGACACTTAAACCACAATTCTGCATTCAAAGCAATAGCTAAACTATGTGTTGTCGCTGTCATATCAAAACCGTATCCACTTCGGTGTGTTTTTACAGCTGAAAACCCTTTATGTCCTTTTTCTGGGGATGTTTTAGGACGAATGGACCAATAGAAATGATCCTAATGTACTTGAAATGTGTTACATGAACCTACATTAAACGTTTTTCTTCTCCTCCTATAAATTTCCCATGAAGAGATATGATGTTTTGTTATGACAGTGACAGTATGCAAAAGATGCTGACAATGAATGGGAGCCAGTAGCCAGCAGGTAGAATGTCGATGCTCTCGTTATCCTATTTGTTGTCTATTTGCTTTCATTCATTTATAACTTTAGTGTTATTGACCAGTTTCTTTAAAAGATGTGCATTTGTCTCCCTCTGTAGCTACAGCTTTGTCACTGCTTTCTCGACAGCCTCTAGGGAATGGGAAGACCCTGTGGGAGTGTCTGATCTGCTGTTTTTTTAATCTGTGAAAAAAAGCCCTATTTTGTAATTATCATTTTTTATTAGTCTGACATCACTGGAGTTCCTGATTACTGTTCTTTTTTTTTTGCTTGTTTTCCTGAATCCAAAAAAAAGCATTTTGTTTTGTTTGCTGTAAAAAGAATGAGATACTTTTGGTTTTGGTGTGTTGAAGGGAGGGATGGGGTGGTTGCATAAATGGAAAACGTGCAATCTAGCTAATCTGTAAATGCAATTTACATGTAATGTAAATTACATGTACGTGTAAATAGTGCCATTGTTGAGACTCCACTCGCAAAGACTGTTATGGCGCTAAAAGGGAGAGGACCGTCATACCGATATTGGGTGCCTTACTGTCAGAGTCACTGCCACTCGAGGCAATGGACAAAAAGGTGCAATCCACTGAAATAATGGAAATACAGATGACCGTTGTTGCACTGGAGTAAGGCAAAAGTGCCTTGTAAATACTTGCACAGAGAGTTTCTCCGTTTTTCGTCATAGCTCATGATGTAAGGGGCGCAGTAAGTCATTTGGAGTTGATTTGGTGATCGTACAGCATAGTCCTCAGGCTGATAGGCCCTGTATGGACATACAGCAGCCACTCTTGAGATAACAGCATAAGAGTAAAACCACTGCTCCGAAAGAAATGGATCCACTTCAGTATCTAATGCTCTGTGCATGGCATGAAGCATTGGCCTTCCCAATACTACTGTCCTCCTCCCTTCAGTTTACACCGCTCCTTCTCTACTCTTTCATGGTCACCTAGTGCTTGATGGTGTGTTTTTTGCTGTATTTGCATTCAATCTAAATGGAATACATGAATACATCAATAAATGTCTAAGTCAAACGGCTGTTGTATATTTAATATATGACTTTTTAATTGGAAGGAATAGTTCATCAAATCAACTAAGAGATGTCTGAGGTCAAATTTTTGTTTATTTAGTTTAGCAGTGAAGCTTTGAGACAAACAAACTCAAATATTTCACCCAAATAATTTCCTTAAATACATCCCCAAACTGAACAGAACATCACTGTGAAAAAACACTTTTGCAAGGACAACAGGGTCTGTTTTCACAAACCACCTCATTTCAGTTGCGAAATGATCGTCATAAATATGGAAACACAATCCAATCAGGCAGGGTTTGGCTTTGGCATCTCAAATAGATTCTTTAAAAATGGATAAAAGGTTGCATGGCTAAAAACAGTGCTATCCTGAAGACAGAATTCGGATGCCCTTATATTCTTAGGCTTAGAGTCTAGTGTATAGCTAGTGCAAAGCAAAGGAAGAAACTTCAGACAACCAACATGTCTTATAATCACACCCATAAAATCCAACGGTAGAGACTAATGTTAGTAGGATATGATGATATGAGGGGATAGAACTCAGTATGTATTCTTAAAGAGAAAGACTATGAAGACATACTGCAGATTCCACTTCAGGTTTAGGCAATATGGTTGATATTAAGGTGGTATTAAGGTAAACTTATACTGTTAAAATATGATGATTGTATTTCAACATTATGTAATTTTAGTTCCATGTCTATCTACTATACAATAGAGGGTGACACGGGAGTGAATTCAAACCTCTCCCGTCCCGTCCCGTCCCAATCCTAGAAGAATGACTCCCAGTCCCTCCCACTCCCGTGTTGTTTTTTTTCGCGGTGGTCGGGACTATCGCCAAGTGTTACGGGTGTGTGGAGCACGCCATTCACTTCACCGGCTACACCAAAGCAAACAGGAGGAGAGCATAAAGAGACAGGACAACTAGTATTGAGTTCAAAATTAGTTTATTTATTTAAAAGGTATATTTCTATATAAAGTTATCATAGCGTTATTATGATTCCCGGTCCCGCCCACTCCCGCTTACATTTTTTCCAGTCCCGTCCCAATCACGTTATTAATAGGCAAATTAAGAAGCAGCAACCCCCCCTTACCGCTCGAAGCTCGGCCACACGAAGTATGAAGCCCTGAGAAAGTGTCCCGCATTTGAGGTTGAGAAAGTTGGCAACCCTAGCCACAGGGTTAGGGTGAAATATAATGTTCAGATGACAAAATAATAAAACTGAAAAGCTCTCAATAGTTGTTAGCTGCATTAGCCTGATAGCTTCAAGTAAGCAAACTTCAGCCATTAAACATGTCTTGCTTAAGTACATTTGGAGTAGGTGTAGAATTGTGTACATTACATTTTTCTACCAAACTATCACTTTAAGAATCACCCTCCCTCTTCATAGAAGTGCTAATATTTAACCTGAATGCAGCGGGGGGTGAAAATGAGGCCTCTATCGACTACGCACCATTAGCAGGGCGCCTCCTCTATTTAAAGACGGGATGGAAACAGTCATGTATGAGTCATGCAGGGCTCACGTGCCCCATTGTAAGAATTAAACATTGGTAATTAATGTAATGGAACTAATGTAGTCGCACTTCCTGTAAGGGTGGCCGACAATGTGTGTATGTGTGGTTGTGTTTGTGTGTGTGTGTGTGTGTGTGTGTGTGTGTGTAATCGAAGGAGGGCTAAACACATGAGCAGCATTGTGGGGTGAATCCAGACACACTGCCAGACATGGAAGTACTTTGTGTGTGTGGGTATGTGTTTGTTTTTTTACATTGTAAGGACATACTTATGGGACATGTTAACATTATGTATATATATATATATATATATATATTATGTATATATTACATATTGTCAATGCTATTACAGTATATAATGATGTGTGTGTGTGTATATCATGTGCATACAAAATATATATGGGAAATGTTAACATTGCACATATATAGACATTTACATATGGTACGTATGTACATAATAAATGTGTGTGTGTATAC
>JBBPCY010000136.1:12052469-12069773 GCA_037974405.1 Brachyalestes nurse
AAGATACATCAGAATGTGAGGCAGTAACAGCAGAACATGGAGGTGAAGTAGGTACTTAGGGCAAGAAAATCAAGCTGACCAGGGTTCGGTAAGGTGCTGAGTTTGTTTCGCCAGGGATGAAACCACCCGTTTGTTTCACCAAAAATATTGACCAGTAGCCGCCACTGGGGTGAATATATATATGAACACGCCACACCACAGCACACATTGTGAAATTCTTTCTCTGCGTTTATCCCATTAACCAACGGGGAGGGAGTATCTGGGGACGCTATCTTGGTGCTGCTAGCAGTCCTGGGATTCAAACCCACAACCTTCTGATGCCTGGAGGAACTCCCTAACCACCAGGTCACCAACTGCCCCTTTGAATAATATTAAAATAATGGCACTTTCCTTAGAGTTGGGAACAGAAGCTTATTCTGTCCGAACCTGTCCCAAACAGCAACCAAGACATGTTTAGAAAAGTGTCCATATAACATGCCCTTGTTTCAAAGTCCGGATAAAATGTTTCTTCAATGCACTGCAGAAGCCAGCAGATGGCAGCACCGAACCTACTCATCAACTTGCACCCAAAAAAGCTTTATAGAAGCCTTAAGGCTGCTATAACTCACCTCTTTACTCGTAATGCCAAAGTGAATTAAAATAAATCAAAGAAAATGCAGCAAAACAAGCCTGTATGTAACTTTATTACCTGTAGAAATGATGTAAACCTTAATTCCCAGAGATCCTGGAGCCTGCTGTGTTTTGTCATTATGTCCTCTTTAGCCTGAGGGCCCCGCACGAGCCAGAGTGAAGCCTGGGTCTAACAGATTGCCGTGGATCAGAACCTATCCAGCTTTAATTGAGAATCTCTATTTTGGGCGCTTCAATTAAGCTACTGTGATTTGGAAGGGCAGAGGAAAAGAGAGGCTCCGTTTTAATACCACATGTGCCTCAGTGTGGCGGCTACTTAATAATAAAACGTGCAGTTGCTGATTTAACAGCAGTACAGCGATACAGTAAGTCTTGTATCATTCACTATGAGTGTATATCATCATAAAACATGCATAGAATAAAAACAAGATAAACTATGTATATCTTAGGATGCATGAGGACCATGTTTACATGATGTTGACTATAAATGAGTTGGATGTTAGCATTATCATACTTAATTATATCACAGTGTGCTTTTCTGTGTCCTGTATATCGTCTGCTTGTCTCATGAAAAAATACATTGAAACCAACTGAAGAGAGGCTTTAAACAGTATCAGTGTACAATAAACTGCACGGTGACATGTGGTTGACTGGGTATCAGTTCAGTAGTGGTATATTATTATATGTTTGTTATTAAAATAAACCTCATTAAAGGTCTCACTTCATGGAAATCCAAATCTTCTTTTTTATGCAGTAAAAGATTGATGTAGTATGTAAGCACTGTTAAAGCTTTCTAAGATACTCTGCAGCTTTTTTTGGTTTAAAAATCCACAAACATAAGTAGACCTCAGGGTAAAATATCAACCACGCTGCTGAAGTAGCTAATAGCACACATTAAGCTGGATGTTTTATATACACTTCCAGAGCTGGTCTAATATCAGATCATGAGGATAATCTTTCACAAGTACCATTTACAGATATGCAAGTTTCCAGTGTAAATTTTAGACAGTTGCAATATAAATTTTAGACGGTTATGACAGTCAATGTGTGAAATCAATGTGTGTAGGTTCATTTTAAGACCAAATTAAAATCCTAGCTGTCTTGTTGCAAACAATGGTAATGTCCACTTTTGAAATCTACTGAGAAAAGGAGCCTGAATATGCAAATTAAAACCAACTTCACTGCTGCTAAAACTGCTCTCTTTCATGTTTCGGCCCCCCTCTGCTCCACAAAGGGAACATTTATCAGTACCATTAAGGCACCATCAGTTGCCTTAGCAGCAGCCCAAAATGTTTAAAAATTCACAAAACTGTATGAAAACTCATAAAAAGAAAACACTATCCACAGGCTGGTTAAATAAATGACCATGATCTGTTGCTGAGGAATGGGAAATCTTCTTCACGGTTCTCCTAGAGGGCTCCAGAAGCCCTCAATCCCACTTCAGATGAAAACATCTACATGATTTGTGTTTATTGCAATAGTGGTCCCCACACTGAATACGCCCCCTACAGCCCATTGTGCTATTATGTTATTTGAGTAATTATTACCAATTGTTTGATTTTTTCGTTCTATTCCTTCTTAAAGGGGCAGGACTACAACTACAGTTTAATATCTTAATCACTTAATCACCATAATCAGAATTCAGCATTAAATCCCTCAGCCTTGGTTTCATAGTCACTGCATTATAGGATAAAAAAATATGCCTAACTCATACCTTGCCAAACACATTTATCAAGAAAACAGTGGTTTTGCCTTCATTCAGCACAGTATGGATGTCAGAGAGAAAGCAGGATCAAGTTGACCTACCTTTAACTGTACATTTTAGTTCCATTACTGATGAGTCATTTCTATTTGTCAAGTAATCCACTCCCTTCATTGTAATGATACAGTTTTATGGATATAATATGGACTTCAGCTTCGTAGTAGTAATATTAACTAACTGCCTACCTTCTGCACTCACCAGCTAAAAAACAGTGCTCATAAGTGGAGCACCTGACTAACAGGTGGAAGTTTGATCCCCAGGAGTCCAAGAGAGCACAATCGGCCGTGTTCTCTCTGGGTGGGTCAGATTATGGGTGTCATTTGATTTGAAAAGTGGTGGGGAATACACCCAGAAAGTGTATTTGTTGGGGAAGTGAGTGTATTTGTCAAACTTGGGAAGACTTTCAAAAACTGGTAGGGGTGAAAATTACTAATCCTTTAAAAAGCGGTAGGGACTAAATGGCCCCTGACAAAAAGTTGTGGGGGCTTTTGTCTCCAGCATATTCACTATAAATGACTGAGCATATCTACAGTTGGAAAAAATAGAAAATCCTTCCAACTTCAAGACGCAACATCAGAGTCTTTAAACTGCACCATTGCTGTGGGCTGTGAGTACGCAAGTTTGCAACAGCGTGATTTATTTTTTTATTTGGCTGGAGTGCCTCTTTAAACAGGGTGTTTTTCTAAAAGGTCACACTTCTGATTCACGCTTTCTCTGTTCATAACTGTTCGCAAACCTCAGATTTGTGTATCGTCTTGAAAATGCCATTTAAGAATCACAAAGCCATATTTTTGCCATATCAAATCTCTGTAAGTCGAGCAGCCTGTAACATACAGTGTTTTTATAATGCGATTATTATTATATAATGGGACATAATATGACATATATGCCAGCTATATTAAACATCAGGGATATTAAACGTGAAGTAGGCACTTCCGCTGAGTGTTAGGACGCTTTAAAGAAACAGTCGAGTCAGCATTGTTATTGCCTTTGACTTCTCTTGGAAGAACTTTCTCAGCCCTGCACAGAACTCTCAGTGCTAGACTGCTCTTGACACAAATGCTGAAGGAGCTTTTTTCCATCTTCATAAACAATCCCACTTTAAGGTGAACTGCCTGTGCTGGGGAACGGAGCTTCACACCCCATATCATCCCAAACTTACCATATCACCTCTCTCTCTCGCTCTCTCTCGTAAAATTAACATTCCCTGAGCCCTTTTCTGAGCCTGGTGTTCGTACTGTGAAAAAGACCTGATCTTATCTATACATTAGCATTCTTTTCTAGTTAACATTGCATAAACTTTAAAGAACTCAGGCAAAAATCCAATTTAAAATCATGAGAAACTGCAGGCATATTTCTTCAGAGTTGCAGAATAAATTGAGAATAATTTGAGAATTGAGCTGCTTTGTGTTTTTGTGCTTAATTAAAATCTGGCAACGACAACAAGATTACCACCATGGTAGCCATAGTTAGCATTACTAGCGATTACTAGACTACATCCAAACTACCCTAACAATGTGACCTTTCACACAGAAAACCAACATTTTAATTAGCTCTCTGTGAATGTAGGCATTTTGACTAAATTGAATCATAAAAGGGCAATAGGCATGTGCTTTGAATGATCAGTGTCTGATAATAAGCATTAGAACAGCACATTATTTTATTTTAAATTGCTTTCACAATACTGGCCTTTGCCATTCTGACATCACGAAAGGCTGCACTAGGCACACTAAGCCCTCTATGACAATTTTGTTTTTTATTGTGTGCTGTAGGCCGTTAGAGCCCTCTAGGCCATCTTAGAAAGTGTAATGATTTCTGGGAAGTAAAGAATACATTTTCTAATTTTCAGTCATTCAGTATAATTGGCTGGAAACTAAACTAAACTAAACTAAATCATGAAATTCTGGAAATGTCTAATCGTAAATTATCCAATCAGAATTTTTCCACTGCTTAATTTACAGTGGCATGGACGAATCTGATGAGAAAACAAGCTGCAGGATGTCCTTGATACATGACTAAAAAAGGCTTAGTTGTTAGAAAAGAAGTTCAAATTAAACTAAAATGAAATGCAAGCTAAAGTATATGTGAATAGTTTCAAATAAAACAAGGAATGTGTTTTAAGTTTCAAATGTGTGGGTTTAATTTAGAATGCCACAAAGTGTTCTTGTGAATTGAAGTTAGCTTAGCACTCACAACTGCTAGAATCTTATGGGGTCAAAGGAACCAATTAGTATTGTCATATGGGTGTTCTTTTTTTTACTTCTGTTATGACCTCTTTTGATATTTATGACCCGAATTGAAGGCCAAGTCAATGTTCACCACTGGATCATTCAGACTAATCCTGGCTGAAGTAAATTATTTTGGTTCAAATATTTAACCGTTACAGTATTGATTCACCATTGTGATATAATGCAGATTGCTATTGCAATATGTAACACTGCTATCCCAATACTAGTATTCTGTCCAGCTCTATTCAGAATGAAGGTCAGGCTAATCTTGTTCCCTCTTGCTTCAATTTCTACATTTTGTGGCTTGGAAGGAAAACTCTAGTGCACCTTGTCCCAGTTCTTCAAAGCCTGCACCAACGGCTCAGTGAATATTCCATCTCCACTTCACACCTGGATCACAGATTGCACATGGCTCCAGCAGTGCCCCAGCGACGTCTGTGTGGCCAATCGGTAGTCAGATGAACTCTGAGGGAGAGGGTGGGGGTGGGAGTTGGGGGGGTACGGGATGTGCAGAGGATAAGAATAGAAACAGCACCGTCTTGGTGGAAGCCAATGCCAATCAACAATTGTAATCTACGCCTGTTAACCACATCTGTTGCCTGGCACCCGTGTTTTGTGGAGGCTTTCACTATTCATTAGTGTTCCATATCTGTCACACTCTGCTCTGGCTTCCCTGAGGAAAGGGCTGCAGTGCATAGGGGCTGGAGCAGGGTGTAAGAAAAAGACAGGGGGGTCGATGTCTTCAGACTCGGTCTGAGCCTCTCACTCCAGGCTAACACTTGAACTCCAGCCGCCACCTTGGAGAAATCAAGCCCAGAGGTTTGGAATTGATTAGATTCACTTAGCCATCGTGGGTCTGGAAAATTGTGGTGGCAGTTGACCTCTTGGGGTTGAGGAGGGGGGGAACTTCTTCCTGATTGAAATTTATGTAACAGGCTGGGGGAAGTGTTTGTCTAGAGGGATTGTAATCTCACTGCTTCCTTTTCTACAGAGGAGAGCAGAAAGATCATTAAATTGATGGTTCAGGCAAAAATTAATTTACACACTTTTCTCCCTTACATCAGATCAGCTAGTCATCAGCTGCTGTCTAAACATTCCTTCTTTAGTTTTGCAATGTAGCTACAAGGCTAATATAGCAAAGAATGGAAGTCTATATACAAACTAAATGCCTAAATCGACACTCATATGCCTCAAACTATGTTAGGTTGTTAAAAGTATGGTTCAGTGAAAAATCAGTTTTACACAGACAGTTTGATGTCCAAATGTCACGTATTTTTCTTCGTTTGGAACTATAGCTTTGAGGCTAATGCTACCAACAAACATTAGGACTCAAGTCATTCAAAAAGACCAAATCATTTTGAGAAACATTTTGGTGATGTGTTTATATGGAAATAAATTTGGCTACTTATGTGACTATTTAGTTCCAATGAGTGTTACCAACGTTGGCTTGGTAGAATCGGTTCTGAATTAAAGTAGCAAAATTTTGATAATCTCAAAAAAGACTTGATGATGCTCGAAAACAGTGGGTCCCAAAACAGTCCTGGTGTACCCTCTTCCCTGCACCTTTCAGTTCAACACACATTTACTTCAACTCAAGAACAGCTGGGTAATTAGTTGGATCAGGTGTATTGAGAGCTGGGAAATAACTAAAATGCCTGACAGATACAAATTCCCCTCAAACACCCCCTCTATCTACCTCAAAAAATAGCAGTCGTGCAGACAAAATTCAGACTTCAAGATAACTCTTTTTAGTTATGTACTTAGTTACACTAAATGCAGTGTACACTTGTCCATTTTTAAAGATAGCAATAGCATACAGTGTCAGAAACCACATGAGCAAGTCTGTTTGAGGGTGGCATTAATCTCTTAGCTGCTGTGCCAAACTTAAAATGCAAACTTTGCGTGTTTGGCTACATCAAGTGTAACTTGTTAAATAGTTTGAGCTTTGAGCTGAACTGTTTCTTTAATACGGATGTTCAAACTCCAGTTGTTGGGCTCCAGCTGAATCTACTTCGGTATTTTATGTAGAAACCTGGGGCCACATTTGAGCTGCTGGCATATAGTGCTGCCCAATGCATTACAACAGGTCTGCACCCAAGCTCATACAAATAAATCTGCCCTATCAGTTTTATGATGTTGCTCGTGAATAATGGTAGCCAGCAATGCACAACAGCACCACTGCTGGGGCCACCGAAGCAACAGAAACAAAGATTTAATTGCCTCTAATCAACCTGAGGGCCAGTTGTTTCTGAGGTGCCATATTTCTCAGCCTCCATTTCATTTTTCCAAAGTCAGGAACAGCTCCATGGAGAGTTTTTCTCATTCTGGTTATAGCTTATTTCGACTGACATCGCTCCCCTTCTGAGAATGTAAAATTGATGGCCGCTGAAGGAGGCCTGGACAGTCAGAAAACAGAAAGTTCTTAGCTAACTTAGCATGTACCACCGCGCACTTCAGCAGCCAAGGGCAGACAGCGCTAGACAATGCAGAGGCTGTTGACCTTGAAGTTTGATGTACAGCGCAGGGCTTTTGGCAGCAATGATAATAATGCAGGAGCACCCAGTTCAGCACCTTGGACAGCAGCACAAGCCTGTGGCAGCTGTCTCTGCTTGCACATTCTGAAATATTGTGACATGTGGTGGATAATAATATGACACCAGCATGCAGTATGCTTGTACAACATAGCTCCACAAACTGGGGAAATGATAATAAAAAGTTATTTGTTATTTATTTTATGAGGTCATCTTATGATGTTTGCATGTTTTTTTTTTATCAAAAAGAATTTGATAACACTCTGTATACCCACTATCAGTGCTGGACTGGCCATCGGGCATACCGGGCCTTTACCGATGGTAATTTTGGGCTGGCCACATAATTTTGGGCCGCTGCTCCCCCCGGGCGATGGTACATTTGGGCCTTGCAGGTTATTTTGGCCCACGGAATCCTGTCAGAACCACCCCCCTGGCTCGGAACAACAGCCTGGTGGGCTGGTCTATGCTCAAAATGCCCGGTCCGATTTTTGGTCCCAGTCCAGCCCTGACCACTATGAATGGGTAGGTCTATAATGCTACATAGGTAAATGGGCCAGAATGGTGGAAGCTGTCATTATTTCAAAAAGGACCTGGTTTGACAAGAGCTACATTCAAATTGGGATACTGATGTCAGTTGCAATAAATTAACTAAATACTGGCAACTAAAAACTAAAAACTATTCATCCCCTTGGCTTTTTACCTATTTTGTTACATTCCAACCTGTAATTTAAATGTTTTTAAATCTTATTTTACGTAATAGATCTGCACAAAATAGTCTAAGTTGGTCAAGTGAAATTAGAAAAATATCTATAAAAAAGAAAAATAAACGGCTGAAAATTGACATGTGCATATGTGTTCACCCCCTTTGCTATGGAGCCTCTAAAACGTTCTGGTGCAACCAATTACCTTCAAAAGTCACATAATTAGTTGAAATGAAGTCCACTTGTGTGCAGTCTAAGTGTCACATGATATGTCAGTATAAACACGCCTATTCTGAAAAAGCCATTACTTAGTGTTAAAAATAAGAAGGCACGTTTTGAGTTTGCCAAAAGGCATGTGGACGACTCCCCAGATGTATGGAGGAAGGTGTTCTGGTCAGATGAGACTAAAATTTTCGGCCACCACGGAAAATGCCATGTCTGGCGCAAACCCATCACATCCCATCACCATAAGAACACCATCGCCACAGTGAAACATGGTGGTGGCAGCATGCTGTGGGGATGTTTTTCAGCAACAGGGACTGGGAAACTGGTCTGAGTTGAGGGAAAGATGGATGGTGCTATATACAGGGACAATCCTGACCAAAACCTGTGTCAGTCTGCCTGTGATATGAGACTGGATGGAGGTTAACCTTCCAGCAGGACAATGACCTGAAGCATACTACTAAAGCAATACTCGAGTGGTTTAAGGGGAAACATTTAAATGTGTTGGAATGACCTAGTCAAAGTCCTGACCTCAATCCAATTGAGAATCTGTGGTCAGACTTGTTCACAAGCAAAAACCATCCAAACTGTCGGAGCTGGAGCAGTTTTGCGTTGAGGAATGGGCAAAATCCCAGTGGGAAGAGGTGGCAAGCTCATAGAGACTTGCAGCTGTAATTGCCACAAAAGGTGGCTCAACAAAAGTGGTGAACACTTATGCATGCTAAAGTTTTTTGTTATTTTGTCTTATTTGTTGTTTGTTTCATTACAGGTTGTGAGATAACAAAACATGACAAATGACAAGGGGGGTGAATACTTTTGCAAGGCACTGGAAGTTACCTAAGGCTACGAACGTGAGCCTGGGAGCACTGTGGACAGTGTGTGGTGATTTTTAGATCGCCATGATTTGATACAGTACAGTAAACAACATTAGTAACATACTAAATAAATTAAACACTGTCATATTAGATAGTAAAACCTGAACTTCTGCATTGTACAAAACAACATTAATGTTAGACATGGGAAATTCAGAAATGTAAACTTGAAATCACACTTGTCATGACATCTTTACCACTGTCATGCAGGAAACTCTCAAAAAAGCTTGTAGATCTTATTAAGCTCACTACACTTGAAAAATTACAACTTCTCTGAGAGAAGAACCTCCAACTTCTTCAACTTCTCCAATTGGCTCCACTGGCTGTAATATTTTGCAGGTTGTGGTGTGTCTGTATCAATCCTTGAGGTGTGAAAATGGTCTTTTGACGGATATGCACCAATCAACCAGGACAGTAAAAGCACTCTCAGGTGAAGCGAATAACATTGATCATCTGGTTACTATGACACCTTTCAAGGGTGTAGGATTTATTAGACAGCAAGTGAACAGTCAGTTGATGTTTTAGAAGCAGGAAAAATGGGCAAGCATCTGGATCTGAGCAACTTTGACAAGGGCCAAATTGTGATGTTAGATGACGCCACACCCATGGTTCACTGATGCATGTGGGAAACAAAAACCAGCCCGTCTTGTCCGATCCCACAGAAGAGATACTGTAGCACAAATAGCTGAAAAAGTTCATTCTGGCTGTGATAAACAGTGAATCGCCACTTGATCTGATAAATCATGTTTTCTTACATCATGTGGAAGGTGAGTGTCATTTATCGGGGGAAGAGATGGCACCAGGATGAGACCAGAGGCAGTGTGATGTTCTGGGCAATGTTCTGCTGGGAAACCCTGAGCCCTGCATTCATGTGGACCTTTGACCTGCAGACCACGTACAAATCCTTCAAGGCTACTGTGTTCCCTAATGGCAGGATATTCCCTTCCAGCAAGGTAATATACTCTGCCACAATGTAAAAGATCTACAGCTCCATTCTGCAAACATTTCTGAACCTTTACAGCTTAGTTTTGTCAGTCTTTTCAAGCTGCTGCATATTTCTATCAGACCTGCAGCCAAATTGGATTCATATCATTAAAAAAAAGCAATTCCAAACTTTTGAACAGCAGCTCAGTTTACTTTTTTAAAAAGTGAGGAAATTATTTTTTCCATGATACAGGCTGTGTAATGTAATTATGAATGATTTATTTTTCACTCTGCCTGGGGTTAAAGAGGCAAACAGTGGCATTATGGTACAACTGGAACGACTCCGGTCCGATAAAGTGAGTTTGAGTCACGGCCAGGGCACAAATGAGATTTCAACGAGTAACTCATTGGTCATTACTTACCACAAAGCACACTGCCACCATTTCATTTGATTTTCCAAATATCTCTCTTTGAACTGTTGCTGCCTTGATTGATTACAGCTGAACCTGAAGGCTAATCAATGCTGGGAAATGTCAGGTGGCTACTGTACAATTCAGCCATTGAAATATTTATTTAAAAAGGTCAATAAATAACAGCCTCCCTCTCCGCCAGGCGTGTTGAAGGACATTTTCATTTTGCATTCTGTTTTCTTTTATTTACACTCAGCACTGAGCATTGCTGGATGTTGATTCTTACTCATCAGGGTCAAGCACAAAAAAAGTTTCTGGACTTTATTTGTTCGTTTAAAGCTGTAGCTATAACTGAAGGATGTGTATTCCTGTGTCTTGATTTTTGTACAAACCACAGCTCAGGGCAGCCCAGAAAGAAACACTGCTGAAGGACATGCAGAACAACCGCTGAGAGGAACCAAGACTCAAAAAAATTACACTGCTTAAGGGAATGTGGAAGAACCGCAGAGGGGAACCAAGACTCCATAGGAAGGACACTCTTTTGAAGGAAACTTTGAGAGAAACTAAATGAGCAACTCCTCCTACTCTCGGCTCCACCTGATAGCCCAGATAAGATACAATAGAGGCACTGAGATCGTAGAGATGAAAGATCCAGGATACGTTTGAATACACAAGTTATGATGCATTCTTTGCTGTTGGGACCAAAACTTACATCTCCAAACGGATCTCCGAAGAAACAGAAAACGTATAATGGAAGTTAATGTAAAAAGATTTATTTCCATGACATTTTGGACCATTTCTGTTGGTCCATCAATCTTTTTACACATTATAAACAGAAGCTGAGATTTTCAATTTATACGAAAAAAAAAAAAAGATGGACAAAATGAAAAGGTTTTGTTCCAACAGCAATGAGATCCAGGAGTTGGACAGAAATGCAGAAACTGTTCCAGAATGATGCTGCCAATCCAGAAGACCGGAGGTAGCATAGTGTCAATCATAAGTAACACTTACACCTTCCAGACTTTATCATTCCAGTAACACCTCTATAGGACATTTCTAGTATTCAATTCATAAGCAACAGCAGCAATTAATCCTGGTGTGATTTTTGTTAATTTGATATATTTGTCTGGAAATTATACTAAGTACTTCATACTAAATCACAAATGTATTTTTACACATAAACAATATCTCCAGTGCACTTAAATATAAACAATCAAAGGCAGAGAGAGAGATAGAAAGAGAGACGGGTTATGGTCTGACTAACTGCAAAAAAAGTCTTAGGTCTACCCAGTCCACAACTGTGCCAGAAAGCCATTACTTCCAGTACAAATAAAAAAATAAATCATAATTATTTCTCAACCAATAGTCTATAAACATTCTGTCTATAAACAAACTGAATGCCCTGTGTTCTTCCATGACACTCATCATTCATTATGATCTGGCAAAAATATAAAATCACAAAATTTATCAGCCCCTCATATGTATCTCAATGCCTTTGTGAGGTTTGATTAGTTTGTATGGACAATATGAATCAGAGAGACATTCTAGATGAGTGTGAATCTGAATTGCAGTTTCTGTTATTTTTATCCACTTAAAGCTGCCTCTATTGTTTGATGCTCTCTGGGCTTTGAGGGCTTGGCATCGGCTGCCCTTTGAAAAGCTCTTGGAAATCACAAAGTAACTTCATTTTGTCTTCCACCCCAAAGCATTCAGCTCTGCCCCTGCTGACACTCTGCAAAACTTTCCAGCCTGAAATCAAATCATCTTGGACTTTTCCAGGTATGTGGAGAGCATCTCTAGGTAATTGAATTATCTTGATATAATCAAGCAAGTTCATAATCTGTCCAGGGCTGTAATTTTAGCCCGCAGGAGTGTGTCCTTGTTTGGCAGCTCGCGTGTCCTACAGAGGATTGCTCAGACTTTGAAAACTGAAAAGTAATTAGTAATTTTCTTTAATCAACTAAAATGAGACAAAAAGCTGGAAGCATGTAGAAACAATTAAGCTTAAATTAAGGACATCAACAATTATTTATAGTGATTACTATGTATAATTACTTATTTCAAAGACCTTTAAGACAGTTAATAACATGTAAATGTACTTTTGCTAACATACTTCTGTTATAAGATCTTGCAGGGTTCAGTGTTATCTGGGTAACATTAACAATCTGTCAGTCTAACAGACATCTGCTAGCATTGTGCTAGATGAGGGGCGAGGGAGAGCCATCCTACACACCCTGAGGGAGCTAGGGCAAGTATTCTGTCTTGGACTCCTGATGACAGGTCAAACTTTCAGTCTGAGGATGATAGAGCCACATTTTATGAGCCACCCAGAAGGTTTTTAGTTGTTTTGTTAATTATAATTCATTCCAGCTAGCCAGTCGGCTATAGCTAGATGTTGCTTAGCAACAGGGAGAAGCCAGCGTGTAGGTTGATTCTTGACAGTGTCAGAGTTAGGTTTTGGGTTAAGATTAAAGGCTAGGATTAGAATTAGGGCCTGGCGCTAGGATGGCCACTCTGACCAGCAGGGGGAAGAGTAGCACAGGAAGACGGAGATCGCCACCCTCCCGCAATTAGCCAGCATGGGCTGCACGTGGGGACTACCCTTCATAACCGGCTTCCGTAGCAAGGCTCCTCGCTGGGTCTTAGTTTTCACAAACACTGACTCGAGCCGGTAAACGCGGTATTGTGAGAGCTCCCGAGTTCTCGAAAATTTCTCCTGCCGAGAAATGTTGAGCTTTTCCTTTAGGCACATTTTCACTCGCTCCAGACTCCTGTCACTTCCCCCTCTCTCTGAACGGAGCCTGGCGTTTAGTTTGAGGGTGTTTTGCAGTTTCTCCTGTGAGTGGAGTGGCCAGTTTCCCTCCTGGCAGTTTCATTTTCTTAAATCAATCCTTATCTTCGAGTTAGTGCACCATCTGAGGCCATCTGAGGGCTTCCGACACTTCCGCCTTGGTGGCTCAGCGGTCTAACGGAGCCTTTTCTCGAGCAAACGCGGTGTCTCGAGTTTCACTTGCCACGGTATCGAATCCTGCTTGAATCGAATTCAGGTTTGATTCGCTGCGGTATCCAATCGCTCCCACGGTGAATTTAATGAATAAAAAACCCAAATGTCTGTTTGCAAGGGCTGTCACATAAAGTTACTGCTCACACTTCCAAGGCTACTGAATGAGTGGGGATTAAAAATTAGCCTCCTTTGTCTTCATCCGGACATTACTTTGTCATTCCTGTTAATTGGCTTTTTCAGTATACATTTTTTGACCTGACCACCACTGACTAGTCATGTTCTGTGGGTATGTCTATATTCTGTGGGACTGTCTATAAAAACCCTAGATCTTTTGTGGGATAAATGTTTATTCACATTTAGTGAGTTATATACACTATGGACAAGAGTATTTATTCAAACATACAGATAGCCTATGTAATATGTAGCAGTTCCCCCTTTTGCAGCTATAACAGCTTCAACGCTTCTTGGAAGGTGTTCCACTAGATTTTGGAGTTTCTGTGGGAATTTGTGCCAATTCATTCTGTAGAGCATTTATGAGGTCAGGAATTGATGTTGGATGAGAAGGCCTGGATCACAATCTCCATTCCAATTCATCCCAAAGGTGTAGGATGGGGTTGAGGTCTGGGGTCTGTGCGGGCCAGTCAAGTTCTTCCATATCCAAACATGTCCTGCTGTCTTGCTTGAAAAGAAAAGATTCTTCCCCAAACTGTGTCCACAAAGTTGGAAGCATGGCATTGCCCAAAATCTCTTGGTTGCTGAAGCATTGATTGTTCTTCACTGGAAGTAATGGAGCCTAGAACAAACCCTGAAAAACAGGTGTGTCCCAATACTTTTGCCCATGTGGTGTAGACACAAGTCCTAGATACTCCACTCAAAATATGACCAAAAATATTCTGCTGCTATCTGATATCTCCTGGGCTTCAGGTGGGGCTGCTTACTGACAAGGATATTAGAGGGTACAGGTTGAAACACGTTTAGGTGGTTTAGCAAAGCTTTAAGACACCAGGTTCAGTAAGTCTGCAAACCAAAGAGTAGTTTTGTGTATAGTGATTATTATGAGGGCAGACTAGCCTGTATTACCGACTGATGTAAAGCAGCAAATGAAATGACTCACCTTTTAGAAAATAGGAAGCAGAGGTGGCAGTGTGCTAATGGTGCTAAGGGCGAGGCCTGCAGACGCAAAGCTGACATTTTGACAAACAGCAGCAGGTAGCTTCTCAAAATGGCAAACAAACTAAATAAATATCTAGAAGCCACATTCATCTCATTTAACCTCGGAGAACCTCTAAAAGAACATCACATCCACCTCCATTCATCACTCTGTGCGTTCTGTAGCAGTGCTTTTGCTGTATATTATTATCATTAGGATAGGCCGGTGTTTCCCACTGTACGCATTACAATGAGCAGGGCAGTGGGCCTCTAGGACCTGGGTTGGAAAACAAATGGGGTATCTGTTGCCACTAATGGTATTCTAATAGTAGATAAGAGACTTCACTATTTCCATTTATTTTCAATGGGAAAGGCATATTTTGCATACAAATATCTCACCTAAGAACAGAGTCGAGATTATTGGCCAAAGGAGACAATCTCTTTGATTTCAGCAATCCAAATTATAACATGATACACTGTATGGACAAAAGTATTGGGACATACCTGGTTTTTCAGGGTTTGGGCAAGGCCCCTTGCTTCCAGTGAAGGGCAATCTTAAGCATACCATTTTGGACATTTTGGACAACGCCATGCTTCCAACTTTGTGGACACAGTTTGGGGGAAAAACATTTTCTATTCCAGCATGACTGTGCCCTAGTGCACAAAGGAAAGACATGGTTGGATGAGTTTGGTGTGGAAGAGCTTGACTGGCCGCACAGAGCCCTGACCTCAACCCCATCCAACACCTTTGGGATGAACTAGAATGGAGATTGTGAGCCAGGACTTCTCGTCCAACATCAGTGCCTGACCTCATAAGTACTCTACAGAATGAATGGGCACAAAATCCCACAGAATCTTGTGGAAAGCCTTCCAAGAAGAGTGGAAGCTGTTATAACTGCAAAGGGGGGACCAACTCCATATTAAAGTCTATGTATTTGAATGCAATGTCAAAGTCCCTGTTGGTGAAATGTTCAGGCGTCCCAATACTTTTGTTCATATGGTGTAAGTAGCCAACTAGACAACATTGACCAACAAGCAAGAAGCTCAGCTTTGCAACAGGGAAAAGTACAAGTCTGTCAAAGCACTATGGAAGAATGATTTTAATATTTACTGTGATTTAAGGATTAAACATTTTTCTTGTCCCATTAATTATCTGTTACTTTTTAAAAGGGAGCATCAAGTGAGCTACAGATTGGCTCAGTCTGATTTTGGTACACTTCAATCACGCCCCTGCTGACCGCAGCTTATGACTGAAGCTTCTCAGCAGGTTTGATGCGTGGCTACAGCTGGCCAGCACCGGGTATTTAAACCCCTCCTGTCTAAATGGGTCATGATCATACATCACCAGAAAAGCTAGAAAAGCGTCTCCTTGAGTATGTCTGTACATCAGCATTCATTTCTCATTAATATTCAGTCCTTCTCCTCTTCAGCAAGGTCAACATGTCGAGGCAAGAAGCAAAAAGGCCGCCTCAACATTTGGATTGCCAGGAAGGCCGTCCAAAAACTTGGATTGAAAAATTCCGTCGTCTTTCTCTCCATTCTTTACTCTCTCTCTTCTCAAGCCTGCCGAACGCTGGCAATTCCAGCCTGATTGGCTTTATCATATGCTGCCGCAACTCAATTTGGAAGCCCTCAAAATCAATTATTTATTCACTCATTATGTGTGACAGTTCATTGTGCCTAATGATGACTCTGTCTCTCTCTTGTTATGGAGGCGTTTCAATACCAGGCTGACAACAAAGATGTCTGCGGGGCTGAAAAGCCCTCGTTGAGGCTTCATATTTCTAGCACAAAGGCACCACATACACACACATACACCATGACAAGCTCTATATCCCCGCTGGGACTTTTTTTGGATGGAAAAATTGTTTACTCTATACACGACCTCTATTAATACAACATAAGGATTTAAGACCAGAGAGGTACTGATAGTAAATTACAGTGGAGCATACCTGGATCATTACCGCATGCAATGTAAAAGTACATGATTTATCGTTAGACCACCGCATATTTTTTGTGTGATGTACTTGGGGTCCTTTTGGTGGGGTTGTAACATGCCATAAGCGAAGTGCTTGCAGTAATAGAAGTGGAGGTGTTTTAAGAATACATAGAAATATATGGACCTTAATTTACTGATAAAACTATCAACGTAAAATTGTAAATTAGGGTCAATGAAAACTGCAGTTTCTAGTCATTTACTTCCATTGTGTGCTGTTGCTGGAGGCTTTTAGATACAATAAGATAAGATACATCTTTACTGTCATTGTCATGTTTCCAAGAAACAAAGAAATTTAAGGTGCAGTCGACTCAGTGTGAGGTAACAATGGTAACAATTATATTGAGTCATTTTCTAAAAAAAAAACTTTTTAAATGTTTTATTCATTAAACGAGCCTCAAGCTGTAGTGTGTGTGTGTGTGTGTGTGTGTGTCTGTGTGTGTGTGTGCAAAAAAGAAGCAGGCATGTGATCAGATAAAGGTATGTAATTGTACTCAAAGCTTTGAGTTTCCAAAGGAAATGGAAAAAATATTTTAAATTGTTGTCAAGCAAAATCATTGTTACTTTATAGCAACACCATGCAGACAAAAAATATGAAAAAAGCAAGGAATTTTTAATCCTCAGAAACCTAAGTACTGGTTGTTGTTGATGTATCCCCTCCAAAACCTTTTAAAGTGATTTTTGAGAGTCGGTGCTGATTAAAAAATAAAACATTTTACATTTCTTTATTAATATAAACAGGGAAGGCTGCACAAAACCTTGCTGTTTCATGTACTCTCTGCCCCCAAACACCTGATTCTGTCACGGCCGCCTCGTCCTCGCCTCGTAGATCCCGTTCCCCGTCTCCTGAATATTAGTTTCTTTCCCTCCTGTAT
>JBBPCY010000136.1:12074723-12085305 GCA_037974405.1 Brachyalestes nurse
TCGCGGTGATTTTGGTGAATTTGTATGAAGAAAAAAAAACATCACTTCATTCCGGGTTAAAAATGCATTGTAATGCGAGTTACTGACATTTGTACTGAGTAAAATATTATGATTTTTTTTCTGTAATGCCTTACATTACCGCGTTACCTCAAAAAGCAATGCATTACAGTAATTCATTACTTTTGTAACGTGTTACTCCCAACACTGGCAACAAATGGGGTGGAAGAGGGGCAAATCCCACTATTAATACCCTTGATGTCAGAAGAAATGCTGGATGAGCAACTGTTTACAAACCTTTGGACATCCTGTAATGTAGCAACATTAGCTTTAATGGACTCATGGCCCAATGAGTGCTTTTGTCCTGCTTACATATAAGCTTTCACTAAATCTATTCAAAGCTTTGAAGACGAGCTGCCACTTTTGGCAGAAATAGCTCATCCCAAAGGACGCTGGCATGATTCGAAATTCAGGATTCTTCTATGAGGGTGTGTGGAAGCCCTCACACACTCTTTGGAGTTGAAAAGGCTACCGTATCGATCCAGAGACTCAAATCTCAAGGCTTTCAAAGCCACACCCCCATCCATTCCACATCAAGGCTTTCTTTGAGAGGATTTGCAGGGATGCAGCAGCAAGTGAGGAACAGCTTCACTAAGCCCATACAACAGAACGTCGTTGGGCTTGAGGCGTTCTTCTTGGACATTGTTCTTAGTGCGGAATGCAGGCTGCACCTTAAAGTTTTCTTTTAAAAGTTGAAAGACAGATAAATAGACATATTATGACTAAGTATGTTTTTTGAAGAATGCATAGCTATATACAAAAGTCTGGTTAAATGAAACATTTTGTGGATTAACTAAAACTGTTAACACAATCTTTGTTACTACTACTCGCATAGACTCCAACAGAGACTGCTACTGCTAATTAGAGAAACCTGCCTGCCAGACCACCATGGATCACCAAATGTGTTGCCCACACTCTAACCAAAACTACTGCTCACACACACTCCAACAGAATCTGCTGCTACTGACTCTAACTGATCCTACTTTTCGAACTAAAGACACTGAGGCTCATCAGTGATTTTCAATTAATTGCTAGTGATGTCTAGACTCCATATTGTTTTTCTTTTATTTTCTCATGCTGTCAATGTTGACCAGAGGAGGATGGGTTCCCCTTTTGAGTCTAGGTTCCAGTTTTCTTCTTCCAGATTTAGGAGTTTATTTCATTGATTCAGGCAGTTCTCTTTTTAAGGTTCGTCACTGACTGTGGATTATTAGCTTCCTCACTACATTTCCTTTGCCACTGGCTACCAGACAACCCAACGTATAACCAATCTCATGCTTAACATGCATGGCAAGGTCTTATTTTTGTTAAAATGCTTCTCTAAACATGAATTTGGTGACTGTTGTCAAAGGGTTTCTTTTTAATTACACCACAGCACTTGATTCCTGCATATGTCTGAATTCCTTCCAATGACGCTTCCATATAGATGATGGTACAACACTGGGCCAGTGCATCACTGTTCCTTCATAAGACAAATGCTTGTAGGTGATTTTGCTTGTAGGGGGTTTTACTTTGATTTAGCTTGGTCTTCCATAGTATGTCCTGATTTCATCAGGTCTCAGTTGTTTATATATTTTTAGTAAAAAAAAGTCAAACAAAAAGTAAAGTAAAAATGGGATTTATCTTGTGCGTTATCTTGTTGAGCACTGTTGGAACAGACTAAAGATGCTAATGTGTATCCATCCCTCTTGCAGGGGCTTGTATACATATCCGTTAGTTGAAGATATAGAGAGATGTTTGTGACAGCGTGGTAAACAGGCCACACATAAAACAGTGTTAAAACATCACAGATGAGTAACCTGGTAGATAACTCTGTGATGGGGGGCATATATGACCCTCCTGCAGCTCGCCTTGTACAGTCAAGCATGAGATAAAAGATACTGAGGGCATGTAACTCATCTAAAGATGTCTATGTATTCAGCCATGCTGTCCATTGACATTTTTCCTCAAGTACACTGACGTATAAAGTACAGGCTGTATATAGAGTCTTTTCTCCGCATGCTTTATTGATTATCACTAAAACTGAATATTTCAGAGTTTTCAGCATCAGCTCATCTCTATTTGATGCATCTGTATAACGACATGATTTACAGGCACGTCAACATGTTTCTCTGTACATAGAAAATAACATGAAACTCAGTGACTTGAAGCTCGCTTCTGATAGAAGGTACAGGCCAGGCTGAAGCTATAGTCACATTTGAAATATGTGACTATATAGAATTAACTTGATACTACAACTTTTAAGGGCTTTTCACACAGCAAGTGACAATCTCGTGGCGTCTGTTCATTTTCAGTGAGATGTAGTAATTACAAATGAGCCCGATACCCCCCAAAAAACATCATGCATCCCCACATGCCCACCTGCCTCTGATTTGACAACTTTTTGTTGATGAATAACATGCCTAATCTTTTCGAAGCTTTTAATATTTATTTTTCTTGCTGTTTATACTGGAACAATCCCCTGACCATTACAAGTTCAAATGGTGACTGAAGATCTCACTGAAAAGTTCCTGCCCTAAACCAGGTTAACTAACAAAAACTGCACATAATAGAAACATACAGAAAAATGCCTCCCATGTCTAATCTGTGAAATATGATTGGGCACTGGTGGAGTATTAACTCTGGTAGAATCCTAGCTAGCAGCTCTTAACAAATGTCATAAATGTAAATCTACACTAGTAGCATTGCAGTCCTCAATTAGGGAGTGTTTAGCTGGTTGTCATGTGCAAAGAATAGAATGGGAGAATGTTCAATCAAACTTATGAAGTTTAACCCAGACACTGGAACTTCATCTACACGGCGACATTTCTAACAAATTACAGCAGGTAATCTTCCCCACTAAAATGTTAGAAATACGCTTGATTTACGGATAGGTTTCATGGAATGACTTTAATTGATACTGTTATAGAGGAGTAAACAGGATTTAACTTTTTAAAGTACAGTGAAATGTGTTGAAATGAACTTCAGTTGTTTTCAGCCACACATTACAGAGGGAGCAGAGCTAGGTTGAAAAATGTCAGACTATTCCTTTTAAGGTTTTTTTCTTTATGGACTTCTTATCAAGGTCTTTCACAAGATTGCGTGTTCGCTGAGACAAAGCTGTACAGTAACTCAACTCTCGAGTGGAAGGAAGCCATTAAGGTAACAAATGAAGGCCTATCTTTAGAAACCTGGAAAAACATAAGTGTGGCCGTTCGTTTGGTTGGTCGCTCATCAGCCACAGCAAGACACATGGATGCAAACACAAAATCTCTTTCACAGTTAATTACTGTTGTTGATCACACCGTGGACTATGGAATCGTCATTAATCTTAGTTTCGTTTTGGTGAACAATTACCCACAAACACTGTTCTGCGTTTTCTACTCCAACCCTGTTTTACCTGCAGTTCTTGTCTGTTCCTATGGGACATTTTTGCAGATTTATGTAACATATGGAATCAGCCGTTCACTGCGAGCATGGTTTATAACTACAATATTAAGAAATCTAGAATTAGCAGGCAGACAGATAATTTAATTAAAGGAGTAATAGCTTTTGAAGTGTGAATTGGAGAGATGATGACCAACCCATTCATATTTAATGACTCTTAGAGTTCTCTGAAACCATTCACTATCTCAGAACAACAACTGGAGAACGGGGTCTAAAGAAACGTCCACAGCCGAGACTCCGGTCTTGATAAGAGGACGGCCAGAAGGTGCAAATTGGATTTGGAATACATAGCTAGAATATATTTGTGCATTAGCATTTTGATAAGTGCAAACTGGTTGAATCAAAGTCACTCTCGCAGAATATTCACATTTGTTACTGGGGCTCATCCTCCGAACCTCTGCATTAATGCTCTCCATAAGTATGTAATAGAATCCATTTTGCCGTCACATCACGGGGGCTTTTTATATTCACTGTTTTACCGTTAAACTCATTTAAGAACCTTACTTTTGAATAATTCGAAACTCCAAGGGCCTGACTGAGTCAATTGCCCGTAGCAATTTGTCGATGATGAGCTTCTATCTAATGACAGAATGGGAGATCCATGAACTAGAGCAGTCAATCTATTTACACAATGACTGCCTGTGTCATCAGTATGGAGACGGTTTCATCACTTGCCTTTCCCACTGGGCCTCTACTTTTCAAACCTGCAATAAGGGTTCATGTTTGGAGGTCGAGGCCATTTTCTAGTTATTTGCTTATGAGATCAGAGCAAGTGATGATGGAGCACGATGAATTACAATGAAAGAGCGGCAGCAATCGTCCACCACAAAAAGTTAAATGTAGCTATCCATTTACTCAATAAACACTGACTGTTAATAACAGAGCCGCCATCTAGTCTAGACGGATTTCAACTTTACATCTCAGGGATGCATGTGTGTGAAAGGTCACACTATTAAGATTGATTGGGTGTAGTTTATAATTATGCAATCCAGCTAATGTTAAAAGTAGAGATTTAAAATTACAGGTTCTAATCTGAAACATCCATGTAATATGAACAATGGATAATTTATGTCTCCCTGAGGGAGTGCTCTGTGCCGTGTTTAGTGACCGAGTGAGCAGATTTCATAGGCGCATACATAGTTTTGTGAGTATTTCAAATTGTAGATCCTGATCACTGTTAAATGTGCTTAAGCCATGGGATTCTGACAGAAGTAAATGTGCCTGAGCAACAGGATTTTGATCAAGCATAAATATGCATGAGGCATGGGATTCCGATCAATGTTGCATGAGCCAAATGATTCGGAAAAGATTCCAGTTGAAATGAAATGTACTATTTTACAGTATATGATAGTTATTCTATCATATTGTTACTCTAATCTGTCTGCTGAAAATACTGTTGTGAAATGGAAGCATCCATAAAAATCTGTAAAAATCATAGAAGTGCAAAGCACATAAAATCACCTATCCTGTTTACACCACTCTCTAGAGATTTCTAAACTTCATGGGTTTCTGCTGGAAATTCTGATTTCCTCCTGTGGTCCAATACAGGTCAAGTGAATTGGAGATGTTAAATTGCCCCTAGGTGTGACAGTGTGCATGAATGCTTTTTTGTGTCTGCCCTACAGTGGACTAGTAACCTAGTGTGTTTCTCTGCCTTTCACAATATTGACATTGAGAAAGTTTCCAGCACCCCCTGTGATCCTGAGTAGGATAAACAGCTCAGATACTGGATGAATGAATGAACTTTTTGGCAACAGTTTGGTGAAGGCCTTTTCCAGTTTTACTGCTCAAAGTGAGATCCACAAAGACATGGTTAGATCAGTTTGGTGTAGAGGAACTTCATAGAGCTCTAGAAATAACCCTAACCTCAACACCCATGGGATTAATTGAAATATTGATTGCGAGCCAGGCTTTCTTGTGCAACAGTGCCTAAAGTCTACAAGACTGGAGGCGATAGTAGCTGCAAAAGTGGGGTCGGGGTGGGCATCTCTATATTAACACCCATGGTTTAGGAATGGATTGTCTTGTGAGATCAAATAGATGTAATGGTTATTTACTAGCAAAAATGTGTTTGCTTTCCATCAAATCTTAAAAGTAGCTTACTTTAACACTTTAGGGCTCTAATTTCTGTCCCAACAAAATTGACCACCTTCTAAACATCATCATGATCGCATATCTGTCTGCAGCACTGGGCCATTTACAGCAATTCAATTAAAGCTGGGGCAGTGTCACTCTTTTATCTCCAGGTCTCGGCTAATAGATACATTGGACCTGGAGAGTAGCAAATAAGCAAGTGAGACAGTACAAATCAAACCATTCATTGATTTTTGATTGTGTTATTTGTTGCTCTCCAGAGATATGAAACTGCTACCAAAACATAGAGATATCCTGTTTAAAGAGTTCAAGTCATCAGACATTTAGACTTTTAACTGGACATCTTTTTTCCCCTCGAAAAATAAATTTCTCTAAAACTCCCTCCCCTTGACAACTTTTTTCCTCTCTGTGAGGTTGTGTTTAATTGGGGATGTTAATTATTGCAGGTGCTTCATTACTTTGACATGGCCCTGTTTGAGTCTGGACCATGGAGTGTGCTCATTTGAGTTTTAATTAAAACACTGACAGGGATAATGTAACTAATTAAGGTGGTGACAGGTACTCAGTACAAAAATGGCTATTTTTCCATGACTGAGGATCGGATACAATAACCCTTTGGAATTGGCTGGATTTCCACATGAATGGCTTCATGTTGCAGCGGATGAATAAAAATTTTCCACTTACTGCAGTTGATCAGCTAAGAAATGTTTAGGCTCCAGACTGCTTCTTTAGTTTAGAAAAGGAGCAACAATCCCAAAAAAGACAACACTCCGTACCACTGATGTGAACAACTACAGACTTTTATCTCTCCTCTCCTCTCACAGAGAATTTAGTGAGTGCAGTTTGATATGCTTGTCTGAAACTGCGTGAGCGTATTCCTGACTCTGCCGTGGACGTTGCAGGTTTTTCGCATGTTTGGGTGGACAGAACTCATGATAGTGGAAAGACCAAGGGGGGAGGACTCACTATTTATGTTAACGAGCTATGGTGCCACCCGGGTCACACTGTGATCAAGGAACGCTTCGGCAGCCTGGACATTGAGTTCTCACATATGATCGCCGTTGTTGTTTACATTCCTCCATTGGCCAACACAACAACGGTGATGTCATCCACTCTACAACCTCGAGACTCCAGACAAGGCATCCAGATGCATTTATCCTCATCTCTGGTGACTTCAAATAGATCCTGGATCTGGATAAAATTTTCTGATTCTAGACTTAAAGTTCTAATGCTCGCCTACAAATCCAAAAATGGTTCAGCTACTTGTCAGCACTTACCAGACCACGGGTCTCAGCTTGCTCTCTTAGAGCATCAAGTGCAGCCTGAATTGGTGCACCCATTCTCAAAGGTCAAACACCTACACCAAGACTTTTCTCAGCTTTGGCACCCAAGTGGTGGAATGAACTTCGCCTAACCGTCAGAACTGCTGAGATGGTTGTTGTCGTCAAACAGTGACTGAAGACCTACCTCTTCACTGAGCACTTAGGATAACAACTACATGTTCCTGTCATGAACTAACTTAACTACCAAAAAACTTCACAAATAACTTTAACAAACTCTTCTGTGTATGAGAAAGATCTGATAGGGCTCTGGTGGAGTCCTACCTTAATCTCTGGTAAAATTGTTTTTTATAGCAACTTCATTGCTACTTCTAGGCTTACAACTGTAAGGGACATATTTTCTTGTGGCACATCTACCAAATGCTGCAAATGTAAATATGTGTTCATCATGTTCTGAAAACATGCTCTTGTTTAACCGATCGCCTACACTCTCCACCAACATCATTATGCAAAAAGCAGTGGGCCAGCTGAGGTCAATGAAGTGCACCAAGAGATTAAAATTACAAACAAAATTCAGTTTTCAATATATCTGTTTTAAGCCGTCTGAAACACCTTTGTTAAAGAAAAAATGTATTGATCCCAGAGAGAAATTGCTCATAATATAATATAGCTGTACAGCATCAGAAATTATATTTTATCATCAGATATCTGGTCGTATGCATTGAGGGAAAACCATGTAAATTTGACCCAAAGGCACCAAACTCCCCCTTTAAGATTAAAAACAAAATTACTTCCTAAAATGAGTCTGGGAGGAATAAAATGGATAATAGCAAAGCATTCTATGTTGAAATGGCTTTTCGATGCAGTCCAACAGATTGCATGTATAGAAGGGATCGGTGTGTTTTGAGTCTTCCCTCCACGTCCTCGGCCTGCTTTGTCTTTTGGAATTTGCCGCACTGAGCTGTTTACTGCGCTGTTGACTGACTAACCCCTCCTCTAGTGAAAGAGACCGGGCTTTGTTTTGAGTGAGCTTTCCCTGAACTCTGTCTTCTTCATTTCCTCTTGTTCTTCCAGAGCCTCGGTGACCCCCTGTGTTCCTCTGTACCTCTCTATCTCTCTCTCTGGTGGCTTCCTTTGATCCACAGCGGACTGGAGAAAATGAAATTGCTTTTGCTTCTCCTGCACTAACAACACTAAAACACCTGGCACATCGATATTGTCATTTTACCCGGAGCACTCCAAAGACTGCTTACACACTTTGTGTGTGTGTGTGTGTGTGTGTGTGTGTGTAGGGCCGTATTAAAACACTGTGAAGACGTGGGTGAAATCTACATTTGGGCACTCACTTCATCTGTTATCACACAAGGGGATGCACATAAGTCCACTTGCTTTTCATCTTTCATCAACTATGGTAACATAAATATCAGTTAACAGTAAGGTAGCTGTGTGTCTGCCCTGTATGAAATGTCTGTATGAAGTTCATAAATGTTAGAGCTAGTTTATAGGAGAGCTTGGCTGCTTCCTATACACCCTAATATACCAACATAAAAAGGTGCCTGTGTTGCCTTTTCAGGGGATTTTCTGGACAAGTTTTGTCGACATTCATTTCTTTTTATATTTTAATTTTTTTTTTATTTCAGACGAATTCTGTTTCCATAGTTGACATTTGGCAAAGTTTTGAAGGCATCAGAACATTTAGCACAAAATCCCTTGAATGAAAACTTAATCTGCTAAGTCTGTGTTGGCAGCTCTTGGTGTAGTTTGCATTAGGCTAAACATTTTAGGGAAGCTTGTTCTAAACCAAAAATGACTGGCATGACTGACAAAGCAGGAGATTTCTGTGTGAAACCACACCGGAGTGTGTTTTTTTCATGGTTCTAAAATAGATTCAGATCATAAGCGTACTTTTTGTGCATGGCGGTACAGATTAAAGGCAGGTTAACCATGTTTTGGCTGGTTTTATCTTTTGGGTTAAGTTTTACATTTGAACTAGTGAGGCACTGATGTTGGACGAGAAGGTCTGGCTCGCAGTCTCCATTCCAGTTCATCCCACTGGACTCTGTGCGGACCAGTCAAGTCCTTCCACACTGAACTCCTCCAGCTAGGTCTTTATGGAGCTTGCTTTGTGCACTGGAGTGCAGTCATGAAGGAATAGAAAAGGTTCTTCCCCAAACTGTGTCCAAAAGGTTGGAAGCATGGGGTTGTCCAAAATGTCTTGGTTTGCTGAAGCATTAAGATTGTCCTTCATTGGAAGTAAGGGACCTAGCCCAAACACTGAAAAACAAGAGTGTCCCAATACTTTTCCATGTTGTGTGTATTTAGTCAGCAATGATTTAGCCCCACCCACTCACACTGAACAACAAGGAGCGTTTCAGGCAAAATACAAGGTTGCCAAACAACATAAAGTCTATTTAAAGCCACAGAATTAATGTGAGATTAAAATTTTTAGAAATTAGTCATGATGACAGGAACATCAGAAGAAAAATGTAGGATATGGAGCCCTTTAAAGCTCTCAAACGTGTAAAAATACAAATTGAGGGTGCAATGTTTAACTAGGTCCAAACTGTGCGAGAATCAGAAATGTAGTTTTCCATGACTGACATTTACTATAAAGACATGACCGCATCTCCAACTGCTGTCTGAAATGTACTGTGATTATAGTCAGACAGTAGAGACCCCCTACTTTGAAATTGTAATAACCATGATAATCTCTCAGTGAGGATTCCAGTTCAAAGTGACCTTCTCCCATGCCCTCAATTATTCTGTTTACAAGCACGGCTTTAACGCTAGCTGCACTCCAATCGTCCAATTGCTGGTAAAGTGTACCCTTTAAAATAATGAATTGTGCTTTTGTCCCGTGATTCATACATCAAACCATTCAAACTACTCAAAACGCACTTAAACTTGAACCGTTTATGAAAATAAATGCCCTTTTTTGATGGTTTTAAAACCATGAATAGGTCATACATGCCTTTTCATGTCACAGGGCTTTGCTGGCTGCTCGGGTTTGAAAATTATGGTCCAGAGCAAAAGCCATAACAACAGCCAAACTCAGCACCCACATTCAAGCAGACAAATAATGAGATTTTGCATTTTGCTACTCTTCCACTGATATGCACCCCCGGTCATTTTACCGAGGTCTTTTCAAAAGCCTCTGTTGCCCTGATTGCTCATCCATTGTTCAGCATGGATTGGATTTTTAACCTGAATTGTCCCGTGCCAACACACCTCTTTTCCACTTGAATAGCTTCTGCACTGGATTCATTAGAGATTCAGACAAATCTTAACTCACAGCTATTACAAGGTCAAATGTGCTTGCGGATTCAAATCACATCTCTAGCTTACTGAGTGACAGAAATTGGACATGCAAGGTAAATAAATGTACCATAAAAAGAAAGCTACAATGTATAATGTTATAATTACTGTATACATAAAACATCTCATTCAGTCCTAACACAGAGTCCTATATATATGTCGGTGGTTGATCTGGCAAAGCCTAACCAATGGGAGAGATCACCTACCCTACCTGCCTAGATACACTATGTGGACAAAAGTACTGGGACACACCTGTTTTTCAGGGTTTAGGCTAGCCCCCTACTTACAGTGAAGGTTAATCTTAATGCTTCAGCACACCAAGACAAGGCAAGGCAACGCCATGCTTCCAACTTTGTGGACACAGTTTGGGGAAGAACCTTTTCTATTCCAGCATGACTGTGTCCCAGTGC
>JBBPCY010000136.1:12090526-12109664 GCA_037974405.1 Brachyalestes nurse
ATCTTGTGGAAAGCCTTCCAAGAAGAGTGGAAGCTGTTATAGCTGCAAAGGGGGACCAACTCCATTTTAAAGTCTATTTATTTGACTGCAATGTCCCTGTTGGTGTGATGGTCAGGTGTCACAATACTTTTATCCAAAATTTTGGGATCAGGCAACATGGAGGTGAAGGTTATTGTGAGTGTCCGGGTTCCCTATACTGCACAATTTATCTCTAGATACTTACAGAGTACAGACAGGAAGAATGGGTGTTTCAAATCGTTGAGATGCCAGGTATACATATTCATATTTTTGTGTAATTTGAAGAACATCACTTGATCACAAATGCTTAGTAAGGTTTCATTCTGTAACCTGCTAATCACAAATTAGAAACGAAGTGACAATGAAAACCGTAGAGCAGTTAAAAGGGTTCGGTTGAACCATGGCCCTCACGTTCCCAAAGGAAGTGTTGGTAAGTGTAGACATGACTAATGAGGCACATCAAACTGACACTATCTTTTAATGAACTAGCTCTTTCTGAATAGTGCTTGGTACACAGAAGAGCAGCTTCTTTCACAAGGAAAATCTCATGCCGAGCAACGTTTATTGCTTCTGCAGTGACAGACATAAGTGTTACTTCAGCATCTCCAGGCCCAAACCTAGACAACCTACGGTCCCTGTAGTTGTTTGCTTCTGGCTCCGAGGGGCTTACAGTGAAATAAATAAGATTTAAAGCATAACGTCACCTTAACCTAGCGCTGCATCCTTTGTGTT
Source organism: Brachyalestes nurse (assembly GCA_037974405.1). NCBI lineage: Eukaryota > Metazoa > Chordata > Actinopteri > Characiformes > Alestidae > Brachyalestes > Brachyalestes nurse. The sequence continues at coordinate 12,091,277 of JBBPCY010000136.1, forward strand.
GTGTGCTGAGCGCGCATGCTGGCTCAGAAAAGCTGCTTTGTCCCAGCTTTCTTACACTAGGTGTTTCATTAAAAAGCTGCTTTCAGAACACAGTACAAGGGCTCGGCACAATTCACCAGTAAGCCAAGGCATCATTTTCAAATATGGTGACATAAGTAATAATGTGATTTTAAAAAAATAAGAAAGAAATGAACCTGTATCTTTTATGGGTTCATCTATTCATGTGTATACTTTCTGCATGGGCATTAATATCCAGGCCTGCTTTCATCTGACAGTCAGTGGTAGAAAATGGGAAACAATATTCAAATGGAAATTAATTCAGAAGGCATGCTTAAACAGAACGCTCTCCTAAAGGCTTTCGTTCTGAAAGAAGGCTAAGAAAATTCGGGGGATTGATTCTGGGAAAGTGTATCTAGTCCACAGGAATGGGGGATTTTGGGAAATCTGGATTTTTTCCTGGACTAATCTCATTTAGGTCTCAGATTTACTGATTGTGTACTATAGCAGCCCTTTTCTACTTGGTAGGGGAAAAATGTTTCCCACCTCGGTATCTGGTGGTAGTATACCAGAATATGTTCTTAATTTGACTTTTAATCAAAAATAGATATTGGTGTGATTCTTTGGACATTTGTACCCATTTATTCTGTAGAGCATTTATGAGGTCAGGCACTGATGTTGGATGAGAAGGCCTGGATCACAATCTCCATTCCAGTTCATCTCAAAGGTGTTGGATGGGGTTGAGGTCAGGGCTCCGTGTGGGCCAGTCAAGTTCTTCCACACAAAACTACGACCATGTCTTTATGGAGCTTGCTTTGTGTACTGGGACACAGTCATGCCAGAATAGAAAAGGTTCTTCCCCAAACTGTGTCCACAAAGTTGGAAGCATGGCGTCCAAAACAAGTCATTTTATGATTAAAAAGTAAAATGTTTGACATAATAGGTCAAACTTTTGACGTTGTGCAGGAAAGAAGATAATATATGTGGAGTGAAGAGAGAATGAGGAAAAACAGAAACAAGAAATGAAAAGACAAGCAGCAAAGGAGACGGAATAATATGGAGAAAGGAGAAAACAGGAGAAAAGAGAGCAAAAGAAGAGAATACAGAATGAATAAATGAAAAAGCAAAGAAAAGAGACCAAAGACAGAGTCTGAGAGGCAGAGAGAAAAGAATGGAGAGCGAGTGAAAGAGAGAGAACAGACTGTACTATTGAGAGAAAGAGAGAGAGAGAAGGAATAGGGGAAATAGAGGGAGAGAAGGAATGATAAAGGGGGATAGCGGAATAAGAGAGAGGGAATGGGGAAGAAAGGAGAGCACGGGGTACGGAGAGAGTGATAGAGATAGAGAGCAAGAGCGAGAGAGAGGGGAATAGCAGAGAGAGAGGAGGTAGTGTGTGTCTGAAAGAGAGAGAGGGTGGGGGGGTAGCAGAGAGAGAGGGTGTGGGGGGGTAGTGTGTGTGTGCGTGAGTGAGTGTGTGAGAGAGAGGGAGAGAGAGAAGTGGGTTGTTCATGTCTCCCAGTTCAGGCTGCTCTGGTCTGTCCGTGCTGATGGAGGGAGGCTTAGCTGAGCGGAGGGCTGGAGAGATAGAGAGATGGAGTGATGTAGACATGGAGGGATGAAGTGACTCGGTGTGAATAGTCTTTCTTTTCTTTTTCACTTCTTTAGCCTCGATGTTTCGGAGGAAGCGGTCTGCTCGCTCCGTTTTCGGCTGCTCTCTGACTTCAGGTGAGCGCGCGCGCGCACACACACACACACACACCACACACACCACACTTATGACCTGAACACTTTCATGGTAGGTCAACCGCGTCTGCAGCTCAGTATGATTTTGTTTTCTAACAGTTTAGCATCACTTACAGCTTTACTGGCCTCCCAGCTTTAACTTTTATCTCCGTGTGTGTGTTGTGGCGATGACAGTAGTGCTCAATGTTAGAAACACTGAACTGCCTCAGACTGCCTGGTGGCTCAACAGGTATCTGCACGTAGCCCACTGGTACTGTGTAGCATTGCTGATTTACTTTAACTGGCTTATTGGACTGAGCTGCATATCATGATATTTTTTACTCAGACACAGACAGTATTGTATATTATATGATATACTAAATAGATAAATAGCTGAACAACAACAACAGTAATAAAATAATAGTAAAATGCTTGAGCTAAAATGCATGCCAGTTCTTACACACAAAGTATTATATGCCATCACAAATAATGAATAGTGTAAGTACTAATGAATACTGTAAATCAAGTAGATTGATCAAATCAAATGTTGAAATCATGCTTGTTGATTGGGTTTCTAAGAATGATCGAAGCTGTTTGGCCATGTGTTTAAATTTGTCTTGGAGGAAAACTAGTTTTTATTGGAACTCTATGATCTGTATTCAGTCTATATCATGAGACAGTCTTCACTTTCACACGTTCATACATCTCCCACCTAGCTTTATATTGCACTGAATGTATTGTGTGAACTTCTCTGCAAACAGTTACATTTCCTGCTACTGATGATGTAGCGCTAAAAGCCTCACGCACCTAGGATGGACTATTGTTCAGATAGACAGAGGTCAGACTTTGTAAAGAAGTCACTGTTTTGTGGAATCTAGTGCACATTTGTCATAGAACAACATAGCTTCTGTATTGGTTTCCCAAACTGATCATTCTGTCTGTACTTTGTACTGTCACACAGCCTCATTCTATCTTTTTTTTTACTCCTCCCCCTTTCAAGATGATGGCTGATTTTAGAGCGAGCTATATTTGAGGGAGGCACACCTGTCTCTAGGACCCTGCATTGGAGTCAGCATGGCAACTGGAGTAGCAGCATGGCTCCCCTTCGCCCGGGCAGCTGCCATCGGCTGGATGCCAGTGGCAAACTGCCCCATGCCCCCTGCCCCGAGAGATCACAGCAAGAAGCAGGATGAGCTAATCATTCTGAATGTCAGCGGGCGTCGCTTTCAGACCTGGAGGACCACCCTGGACCGCTACCCGGACACCCTTCTTGGCAGCACAGAGAAAGAATTCTTTTACAACGAGGAAACGAAAGAGTACTTCTTCGACCGAGACCCAGATGCCTTCCGCAGCGTCCTCAACTTTTACCGTACAGGTAAGCTGCACTACCCAAGGTATGAATGCATCTCAGCCTACGACGAGGAGCTGGCTTTCTTCGGCATCATCCCAGAAATTATTGGTGACTGCTGCTATGAAGAATACAAAGATCGCAAGCGGGAGAATGCAGAGCGCCTCATGGACGACCAGGAGGAGAATAAGGACAGCAAACTGCCCAACATGAACTTCAGGGAGACTATGTGGCGGGCCTTCGAGAACCCTCACACTAGCACCATGGCCCTGGTGTTCTACTATGTGACTGGCTTCTTCATCGCGGTGTCTGTCATCACCAACGTAGTTGAGACGGTTCCTTGTGGTTCCACGCCTAACCAGAAGGACGTGCCCTGTGGTGAACGCTACACTGTGGCCTTCTTCTGCATGGACACGGCCTGCGTCATGATCTTCACTGTGGAGTACCTCCTGAGGCTGTTTGCAGCACCCAGTCGTTACCGCTTCATGCGGAGCGTGATGAGCATCATTGATGTGGTGGCCATCCTGCCATACTACATCGGCCTGGTCATGACCAACAACGAGGACGTGAGCGGCGCGTTTGTCACCCTTCGCGTCTTCCGTGTCTTCCGCATCTTCAAGTTCTCGCGCCACTCGCAAGGCCTCCGTATCCTGGGATACACGCTGAAGAGCTGTGCTTCGGAGCTGGGTTTCCTCCTCTTTTCCCTCACCATGGCCATCATCATCTTCGCTACAGTTATGTTCTATGCGGAGAAGGGGTCAAGCTCTAGCAAATTCACTAGCATACCCGCCTCCTTTTGGTACACCATCGTCACAATGACCACGCTGGGGTAAGTGTGATTAACAAACCACCTTCGTGACTTTTGTAGAAGTGCCACGGTTTGGTCCAAGAACAGATAGGTAACGGTCCCAAAGCTTATATTTTTTGTATTGTTTTTGTGAGGTATACTTTACTGTAAGGCTTTCTAGTGCAAGAGTTGCTTTTCCTTGTGTGAGAAATTATTTTTCCGGTGCATACAATAGTAGTTTTCTGGATTTTTGTCTGTGTGACCTAACTGATGCAAGTATGTATCAAAATTCTGATTACTGTCAAGGACGATTGGGACCTTTTACAATCCCTCTCTCATAAAAGAGAATATATACAATTGCTCTTTTTTGTCAAATGTTATGTGAGTGTGAGTGTTAATCTTTTCATGACAGAAAAACCTTCACATTAGTGGTTTTCAACCTGTGGTCCGTGGCCTCCCAGTGGGCTCCAGTGGTACTGTTGGGGGCTAATTTGTTAAAATATATAGGTATTTAATCGTCATATTTGAGCTTGTTGATTGGTCAAGCAGAACGTTTTTTAGTTATCTTGAAATTTTCAATGCAATGCAAGTGAATGCAAGCAACAGTTCTCTTCTCAGCCATGTGACGTTTGTGTGTCATGGAAAAAATATTACAACTTGACTGATGAAACCAAGAATATCAGACGTAAACAAATAAAGCAGTGAGTACCTAGTGCTAGGCTTCAAATATGTGGGAACTGAAAATGAGCATTGCTTTGTATTGCATGCTTAGAAGTCTTGGCAAATAAAGCTTTAAACCAAATTATGGCACTAAATATACCAAGTAGATCCGGCCAATAAGACAATATTTGTCTGTTCTGAGCATGTTGTAGATATTATTGGTGGATTATTGGGAAACATTTATTTCTGTAGGTTTTTAAGTGCGGTAAAATGACTTAAATGTTCTGCTCTTCTAGATAACAATTAATATATAACTTTAAAAAATAAGACAGATATCAGTAATATAAGACAAAATAAACCTTCATTAGTCCTTCAACAGTAAAGTATAAGTACACTAGATAAGTAATATAAAAAATGTGTGTATATTCATATGTGTGTGTGTGTGTGTGTAATAATAACTGTGATATTATATTATTATTGCCCACCATGATACATTAATAGCCTTAATCAAACTAGTTAAATGGATCAGATTGGAGAAGCCCAAGCTTATTTTATTGATTTATTTTAATAACAAACAGAGATATATGTCCTTTTATGCAGTAAATACTACTCCATTAGCAGGATGAGTGTACCATAGCTAGAAATGCTTCATGAATAGTCAAGGGTACGGTGTGTTGGACCATGATAACAGAACCAAAGTGAGGTTCTTTAGTGAATTTAATCCTTGAAGCGTGAAGCACAAAGAGCACACGATATGATCAGTAATTCATTTGGTCAGATTATCGCAAGTTTACTCACCAAATGGTAAACACCTTTTATTGTTACATGAAGCAAAAGTGGAAAATGGACTAGGGCCATAACGGCTGTGAGTAACTGTAGCAAAGACAGACGCCGTGCCTTCTCAAAGGCCCAGTGGGTATAAGTAGCTGTCAGAGTGACTAATAGTGCGTACCACTACATCTGCTAACAAATATAAACCTTCATGATATCTGCCGTTTACTGCACTGGGAGCAGACCGAATAAGGACATGAGTGCCGTAAGGTGGACAGAGGTGGCCGAGCTGCACGTGGATGTTTGGTGGTTAGGGGTGAGAGCATTGAGGAGCCTTATAAGAGTGTTTTGGAGAGGTTAGATGAAATTTATGAGATGCTCATGGCCCAGGCTATTTCATTAGAATGATGTGCTTTTTGCCCCTGAGAAGATCTAATAAAACACTTCCACTTTTTCCTTTTACAAAAGAAAAAAAAAAGCATGCAAAGTGATTTGTGGAAAAGGGAATCTGATGTTACATTTCAGTTCTCCATGGTTAACTTTATTTGCATGTGATAATCTAAACACAATCTACTCTGGATAATCCCCCCCAAACACAATGCCTTCAACAGGATTAAGGATTTACATTTCAGGTGAAACATTACTTTTTGACTGATCGCGTTACGAACCGAGCACACAACACTGGTAAATCGTTCCAGGCAAATCCGTTTTCTTAAGCGTCCCGTTTTCCCAAGCACAAATTTGGCATCGCTGTAAACGATCTACTATTCTGTAGTGTCTCAAAAGCTAATTGCCTGTAACTGACAGCTTTTTATAGAGCGACTGCGCAAACCCAAAGACTGGCCCACATTTCGTTTACATGATGCATGGAGTTTTAATTTCACTGTCACTTATGAAATCGCTATTTAGTCATTTAGTTCGGAATTCCACTGGGGCTTATGCAAATTTGCTTTGCATGAGCTGAGATAAAAAATGACTACACTGAAAAGGTGGAATGTTTTTAAACATTTGTGACCTGAAAAACACGGGCAATGGGGAAGAAACATCACTCATAATTTAACTGATTGAACTGGACAGCTGAATATGGTATAATCCCAGTAGAACAAAAATTTGGTCCTGTTCATTTTCAGGGCTCAAAGGAACATTATGTCTATTTCCAGGCAATCAGTGCAGATTCAGATACTTTTTCAGGCTGTATGTAATGGATCAGAATATTTACCAGCTTTGAAATGCAGGAACAAAGTAAAAATATCAGTGTCACAATTAGAAATGCAATAGAAGAGTAAGTGCAATGATATTTATGCCATATTTTCACACCCTTTTCTGCTCTCTTTAAGATGAATCATGCAGATGGTCAGTGTTCTTTAAGTACTAGTATACTCACAATATGCTCAGACTGCAAAGCACACTGCAGCCTAATGTATTACAGTAGTTGCCATATTGTCCATCCCTAGTTTTTGACCACAGCAAACTAACAGCCACAGTAGCCTGCCCATGCCCAGTTGGCCTTTCCATGCTCTGGTTCTTTATACCCACCGTTGCAAGGCTGGACAAGTTTTACAGAATGCTGGCAAAAATCCCAGATTCCAAGCAAGTTGTGGCAGACACCTACATTTAGAGTGAATTAATAATCCCTGTGGGAGCTTTTTTAATGCAAGTCTATAAGAATCAAGGCTGTGAGCATTGGTTGTAGTCCTTCATCGTGTAATCAAGGTTTAATGGGATAGTTGGTAGATTTGTCAACTGTTTTAACATCAGTGTCGTAGACTGCTGGGGTTGACAGGGTCAACAGAGGTGGAGGAAGAATGTGAAAACATTTGGGGAAAATATTAAAATGGAAAAACAAAAGGCCAACTAAAGCATTTATTTTTAATGAGAGCCAGTGATACTTTGAGCAGTAGAGCAAACATTCAAGGAGCTACTAATCTTTGAACGTTTGCTCAAAGATCGTAGGGGCAAAATTAGCTACCAGAAGAAGTGGTGGGGATGACAGTTTCACATATTATGAGTAGTGCCACATATTATGAGTTCAGTTCTGAATTAAGCTGGCTAAGAACCCAACCACTATGGTTTGGTTCCAGTTTAACTTTTCAGAAAATTACACACGCTTAGAAAAGGAGGCTGGTTCGAGTGTGTGCATTTATACTGTTGCTTAGCTGCTGTCTATTGTGTTTTATTTCGGAGCCATTTCCTGGTGCTAATTAAATAACACATGACTGAAGAGAAACTGAAGAAAAAACAGGCTTCTATAATCAATATTCAATATATGTTCACTATTATGATGTTCATTTTTTGAGGTTGAAATAGTTTTTGTACACCCTGGCAACTGTTGTTAGGCAACAGTTTGCTGGGCAAGGGGAGTTACTTCTGCGATCAGAAGGTTGTGGGTTTGAATCCCAGGATTGCTAGTGGCACCACTGAGGTACTGCTGAGCACTGCTCAGCCCATTGCTTCACTTGGTGAATGGGTTAAACGCAGAGAAAGAATTTCACACTGTGCAGTGTGTTCATGCGTGACTATTAGGGGCCACTTTACTTTATCTCCAACCATGAATCTAATTCAGTTTATAAGATGGGTCACAGCCAAAAGTTTTCAACCATTATCCTCAGTTATCCTCTGCGAAGGAGCGGACTCGGAGCTCCCTCCTCTTGTCTTTTATTCTACTACAGCAAGTCATTATTTGAATTTTCTCTGCACTTGTTTTTCGCAGAGCAGTTCCAGCCTCTTTTTTTCGGGAAGCACTCTAGATTCTTCACCAACTCTGCCACTGTACCCTATCATCACACTGTTTGTTTTCTGGTAATCACTGACTTAATTACTGTCTACATTTGCAGGTTGTTAACGGCTGTTAGGAAAGAAGTGCTAGAATTTAAATCACCTCAATTAACCAGCACTCCTGATTTCAGTGTGCATTTGAGGTCAGGTCAGGTGGTGAGGTTTATTGGGGCAGATGAAAAATGAAACTCAATTATAAATGCCATATTTAGTGGATGTGCCCATGTGTGATGGATAAATGGCTAAATTTTCACCTTTCCTCCCTGGGAGGATACCTAAAAAGCTTTAATGCAAGTCTTTTAGCACCAAGGCAGAGTCAAAAATGTCTTGGGAGAAGCCTTATCCCCCCCACCCCCCACCCACACACACACACACACACAGACAGCTTCTCATTAAGCTCCAGGGTTTTTAACTTTGAAATACAAAATAGTGTTTGCGCCATGAAAATTCCAGTCCCAGTCTGACTTCTCTTTTTGCTCACAGCAGGGGAGGGCAGTATGATGATTTGACATCTTTATCATGACAATTTACATCAAGGTACGCTCCTCTGAATATATTGTGAGTACCGTCAGCACTTCTAGAAGAATGAAAAACTGCATGTTACATTAAAAAGGACTTAAGACATGGTGCAGCTCTCTAAGGTTTTTGGGAGAAGTTTTTGTCCTGATGATCCTGTGCCTCCAAGATTAAATCAGGCCTGGAATTTTATTCCAGTCTCCAATACAGCCTGACAAAATTCCATCCAACTCTGTCTAGGACTGCCATGATCACTAGTTTAAGAAAATGAAACAATTCAAATTTAAATTATGGACACATCAGATTAGTGATTTGTTTGCAGTTTGAATGATAAATGGGGTGCTTGTGGGTCATTATAAAGCTGCATCTGCAGGCTGAACATTTTCCACAAGGGGGAGCTATTAGTGCCACCAAATTCGTCCACCGTGAGTGAAACCACCTGGGTAGACAAACACGAATCTAGTTCACGATGAGTGTAAATTAGACCCAAGCAAATCAACTTGTGTTTTGCTACTTTGCATTAACATTGGTTAATATCTCTTACTTCATCCTCGCAAAGAATTTGGCAGGCTGAGGAGAGTTCATAAGCATAAGTGACTGTATCCTAGCAGGCTATTACCTAGGCCTACATCTCTAAAAAAATGACAACAGTGTTTTTGTCATTGTCAGTTTGTTACATAGCTCTGTTCTTTATTTCTAGTTACTCTTTTTTTATTATTACGATGTATTTTTAATGAAAAATGAAAGAAATGTAACACTGTGATTCAGGGCATTTTCCCTTTAGCTGTGGTCTCACAGTTCTTGCTTTTGTTTTCGTAGTAAAGAGATGGCCCTCACCTTCATAATCCCACTTGTCAAATCCACTCAATCAAATCCACTTGTGATGACCATTTTCCGTAAGTTTATACTAAAACCTGTCTGTCTTAACCCAGTAAGCCTCTAACTAAAAGTCTGGAATTTTTAGAGTTAAAACAAAAAAAACCCAAAGAAATCCACAAATTATTGGTGATTATTTGATTGTTCTTCAAATACCAAGATAATCAACAGCATCAGCCTTTACCCGAATCCATACTTGACCCCCCAAACTAGCAAGGAACTTGCCAACCGTGACAAGTAACAAACAAAGTTTCAAACAAACCGAGCAGTGTCATCAAAGTGGATATGATCCTCTTTGGCATTTTGTGGGATGCGGGCTCTTACGGTATCTATATCTATTTTTCATGTATTTGAAATATATGAACATATTCTTAGGGGGGTGGTGGTGTCCTAGTGGGTAGGATACTTGCCTCTAGACCAAGCGGTCATGGGTTTGAATCCTACCTTCAGCATGCCACCACTGGGTTCCTGAGCAAGACCCTTAACCCCAAGTTGCTCCAAGGAGACTGCCCCCTGTAGTTAGGGAATGGAAGTCACTTCGGATAAAAGCGTCTGCTAAATGTAAATATTTTTGATACTTACACTTTTTAATTCCCCTTTTAACTCATGAGGCACAACAGATTTTTTGTTAATTTTGTTTTTTCCACCTTATATAACAAATGTGCTATATATTGTGTTGTGAAAATGTGTTCAGGTATCAAGATTTTGCCATTTCGCCCACCCCAGACTAAAAGCTGTGACCTCATTGCCTTTGCGCAGTGGGTTGTGTGATTGAAGGACAGCGAGGTGTTTGTGAAGCATAGATCCATCTGCCCCACATTGTGGCCCAACATGCCTATTGACCCGGAGCTTTCACACCCCTGCTGGCCTGGCCTAACTGCTGAGTGAGCCATGATCCGTCATGCCGTGTGGTTTGGCCCGAGGTATAATCAGGGCGCCGGTAGCTTAGCAAACACAGGCTGCCCGAGGGATCCATTAAAGTGTAGGCAGGAGTGTTCCTGCAGTTTGATTAGACTAATATTTCTCATTTGTCCCATCAAGTGCCACTCAAGGCAAGCTGCCTGCGTTATTAAAATCCACCCTTAATGGACTGGGACGTGGTATTTTTGGCTACTGGAGGGCATTGGTACACTTTTCGCATGATTCGGAATGTCATATTTATTACCATTATTTTTGACTCTATTGACATTCATCCATTCCCCCTACATGCAAAGAATTCTCTCTCCATCATGCTGCTGTCACGGCTGCCGAGGTAAAATCACTCCAAAATATTTGAACAAAGGTAGCGACGGCCTGATTTGCATACGGATAACAAAAGCCTTCCTAATGCATAGATTTCCATTTGCATCAATGACAGCGATTTGCACTTCGGCGTTACAGCCTCGCCTCTGTGTTTTTAGAGCGTCTCTGAATTTAATTGACTAGCAGCTACAGGCGGCTGCTTGAGTCGGAAAGACGTGAGTGGATTTGTGCCATCTGTGGTTAAGAGGCATTCGAAAGACTACACACACGCACACACATTTGATCTCAGAACCGACCCAGTATTGGCAGTATGGTGAGTGGTGCCGCCAAGGGAGTATTTTTATTTCCTCCTTAGCGGCTCTAGAGATCACAGAGAAACCGTGCACCAAGAGCATAACAGCATAACACAATTCAAATAATTATGAATTCATATTTTATTCATCTCCCTGGTGCTGTACTTGTTATTCCAGTCACACACAAATCATAAGTAGACACTGAATCTCTGCAGAGGTTCTCTAAAATAAGAACACAGTTTTTAGTGCGCTGCACACTTTTTTTGAAACTCTCAAAGGAGGATACATCTCCTCACCTAGCTAGGCTGTGGCATGTTCATCAATCCTTCTCTTTCTAACATTCACCCCTATTTACAGCTATTTGCCAACCGCTATTAAACAACAAAAGAAGAAGATGATCACATTACTAGCAGGTGTGAGGCCCTTTTCCAGGTTAAACGTGTATGGTGCATAACTGCATTTAATTCAATTCTGCTGTGAATTCTAGTTCATTCAGACAAGCATTGCAAAGACCACAATCAAATAAAAAGACAGGGTTGTGAAAAGCGTGAATGGGTCTCTCTTTCTCTTTTTGTGTTTGTGTGTGTGCATGCATGTGTACTGGTGGAGGGGGTGATGACTGAACAGTTCCCAGCAAATATCAAACAGTATTTTTGCTTGCAGTGCCCGTCCCTCAATGAATCATAGAAAATGGACGCTCTATTAATGAGGATATCTAATGCCTGTAAACAGCAATATTTATAACAGTAACCGCATAAACTACATAATAACAAGTCGCTGATTTAATGCAGAGGGGACCATTCACTGACTGAAATATTAATGGAAAAGCATGTAAACACTCAATATGATCTCTGTTTACAGGGAAAGTCCCTGCATTTAGTAGAAAGAGCCAATCAGCTTGTTGGAGAAAGCAGCTCGCAGGAAAATGCTCAGTACACAGAACAACCTGAAAAAATCAAGGTATTTTGTGTTATCTGAGCCAAATTACTTACTTTTCCATTACTTTTTACATTTTAAAATATGTTGAAATGTTAACGTGACCTTTCAGACTTCTAGGCCTCTCCCAATTCAAAGAATCCTGGTGGAAGAGGAATTAACTGCCTAGAGGGCTGTCAGGTGGGCAGACTTTCCAGTAAGGACTTGGTTTATTTAGAAAATTATTATTATTAATTACTATTATTAATTATAATTATAAACGCTTCATTGATAAGGGTTTTTCAAATGTTTGCATCACTTTTCAACAATAGAGTAATGTATTAGGTACTGACTGATCAATCTCTGGACTGAGGTGATTCTGTTAGAAGGGTTTAAACAGGAGTTAATTTAGTTTATCAGCGCATGTAGGAACATGCACAGCTCTAATGCTGTGTCTGTACTGTCATGGGTGTTGTGGCACCTCAGGACTGATAGTCACTGTTTGTCTTCTGAAGGCTGACTGATGCCAAGGCTGTTTTTTTAATGTTTTGGGGAAAATTAAAGAGGAGCCGACCTTTCTAGCTCTAAACTGTAAATCACCTACTTTACTTATATATTTAAGGCATGAGGATCAGGGTCTGTGTAAGTACTTAAAACTGAGTTTTCTTAAGTTGGCCAAAATGTACATTATTATCTGTGAACTTACAAGATTTCGGTAGGGATATTAATTAAGCGTATTTGTTCCTAATTGAGCCGCTAGTCGAACTCCAAGAGTTTAAACAAATTATGTCCAATCACATTCACAAATGACCTGCAGGGTTTCATCCTAACAAAACTGTGGCACTCATGATCAGCTATCTGAGTCCTGAAAATCCTGAAAAGAGCTTATAGTGCTTCAGAGTGATTCTAGAGTTTCAAAACATGTTTCATATACACACAAACACAACTTTGAATTTGAGGTTCCAGATGTGAGCACCTGATTCAATTCATTGTTCAAGACTAAACGAATTACATCAAGTCAAGATAAAATTTGCCACAGTTGGAAGCATGACTTTTTCACTCTATCAGCTGAATCTAGCATTATAATTAGGGAAGTTAACTTCAAACTCAGAACAAAAAGTGAACAGAGAGGAGAAAAATGTCATTCTTTCTCTCAAAAATGTTTACAGTGAATGTGCAATTTTCAAATTGAAAGAGGTACCATTTTATTGTGTCCTATATTAAGCACTATTGTGATTTAAGTAGAGAAATTTAGCTTAATTATGTAGAAGCCTAGTACTGGTCGTCAGTTAGCTATTTCAATTAATTCGTTTGTTCAGCCCTAACAGGCTAATTATGCTCTGAGTGTCGAGAGCAAAACAAAGAATGTTAGTTCCACAGGAGCTGCTAGTTCCAAATATTTAAACAAGAGGAATCCAATCATATTCATAAAGGACCTGCAGGGTTCAGCAAAGAGGTGGCATGCATGATCAGTTATCTGAGATAAATAGATTCAGGTGGGCTCCTGCTTATTTGGAGTGAAAACCTGAAGCCACACTCTTACCAATAAGTGTACACCCCTGGTTTAATCAGTGTAGAAATAGTATTTCTCTGTTAGCAGATATACTTTCAGCATGTATTCAAGGGCTGGTCCTCCGTAGGTCCTATAACTGCTTCCATTCTTCCTGCCAAAGATGGCAGAACATGTATTTGAGAGGCTACTGTTATTTTACACCAACACAGCATTGCCCACCAAAACTTGTACAGATCAGTTGCACTTCCAGTAGTTTCGCCCGTTTTTTTGTGCAATTATCCAACATTTTGTGCAGCCCACCCTCGAATGCATGTGCATTTGCATTTTCTCATGTAAGTGTTCTATAAACCATGCATTTCTGTGCCTGTGATGCTCCCAAAAGCTTAGTCAGTCTGGTCCTGCGTACATATTGCATAATATTTGCCACAGACACTTGGGATAGATACTCATCATCAGTTGCTCAGTTCCTCAGTGTGACAGCCCGATAAGCCTGAGGGAATGACAGAAGTGGACGAAGGTGAAGGTTAGAGAAACTGTTTGCTAGTTGTCAGAAAGGCCTCTTGAGAATGATAAGGTTTTGTTTCTTTGAGAACAATCATTTCCTAATTTTATCGTATAATCTGACCCTGGTGACCTCAAGCAGTGATCGCATAGGCTGTAGTGCAGTCGTTCTTTGAATAGGAGCAAAGTCATAGATTAAAGCCACAACAGAAGAAGACAGCTACACAGTGGAGGTGCATCTTGAGAGTCTAATGGATTCTGTGTTCTTCAATGAGTAGATGCCTTATCTGCCTCCAGGAGAAAGCCTGTCTGTCTGCCTTTTGCTATTTCAGCCGTTCTCTCTCCGAGCCCCTTTGTGGCCAGTCCTGAGAAGATATCGTGCTGTTCTGTGGCTGTCACTGGGCTGGCATTTACAATGGCTCAGGTGTGTAAATCAGCCCATGTGTCAAGTCTTTAAATGGCACACCTTCTCCCTGTTCCATCTACATTTGTTCCCACTGAGAGAGTGTTCTCTTCTCAGGTTCGCTCCTCTAGCCGCGGCCCATGGTCACACCTCTGAATTAAACTCGGATAATGTCTGCTAGCCAACAAATGGAAAATGGCCTCTTGCCACTCAGAGCCTTAGATTTGCAAAAAGGGTGACCAGATCAGAGCAGCTCAGTCGCAGGACAGCAAGATGGCTCACAGGCAGCAGCTGTAATTTAGTTCGGTATGTTTAAATGAGTCACATGCCCAATATTCCCATGATAAAGTTCCCATGATAAACTTATCTGAGTTTTAAAAGAAAGGCTAACAGAAAAAATGGACTTTAAAGAAATGGGCAATGACAAATCATGGCCTTTCAGATGTTTCAGTAAATATTATTGAGCCTTTGGAATAGTCCATTAACTAACATAAAAAAATAGATGACAAAAATGCACTTTCATCATTGTCCATCAAAAATATCACCATGCTTTTATACTGATTCCTAACTGATACTTGATACTTCTGGAAGTGACTGTATTTACTGAGTGTAACAGAACATTACTCAAGAATGTTAAAGGAGTATTTACACAGTTTTACACGTTTCCCAGACGTAGTATGTCTGGGGAAAATTTTGCTTTAGATGAATGGTGGAGTTATGAGTATACTAGAGCTAAGAAGTCAATAGTCACCCAAATCTTTTCTTTAAATACATCCCCGAAACTTCTCTTAACCTGCTGTATCCCGGCTCTTTATTAGGGTGACACAGACTTGCCTAAGTGGTTTAGAATACAGTATGACAAGCCAAAAAAAGGAACAAAAAATAAACAATGCCATAACTGCTCTCTTACCCCTGAAGACAGATGAAGATATATGATACACTATACCACTGTACACACTATACATACCTTCTCTGCTTTGGAATTTGAGTTGTGTTGAATAGTGTATATTTTAAGTGTAGTATTGAGAACGAATTGAGGTTTCAAAGTCTATAAAATGCTATTTGGACCCTATAATTCTATTATATCCAATTTTATTTATTTAAATTATTCATACACACACACACACACACACACACACATATAAATATAAGAATTACACTTATATATAATATATATATTACACAAGAATTATATATATATATATATATATATATTTCAAGAACATGAATTTTAATAAGCATGAACAGCAAGAGTGAAAAGAAGTGTAAAACTCAAGGTTTGAAAAAATAATATAAGGTTTGTATGTAATCAGGTAAGGTATGTACGTAATGTGCAGAAAATCAGATTTACAGGCACTTCAGTTTTCAGATAATGAGGAAACTACATGAATCACTCAGAATTCACATTTCTTTTAAAATACACCACATACACCACTATTGATTAGCAGCTTGAGAGCAAACTCACTAAAGTGGCACATGTGATGGACGATTCACACTTCTTGCCGCTGTTTTCTCATTTACATAGTGTCCTTGTTTAAAGACAAAATTTTTATTGTTATGAATTCATGAATTTATCTACTGATCAAATGGGGTCATTTATCACTATTTCACAGATGCAGCATTGAAATATTCATTTTTGTATTTGCAGTTGTTCAGGAAGCTCATATTTATTGAAGCTCTTGAACTTCATTTATTGGAGCACTGATTGCCTTACTGGACTCTATAAAATTATTTCATTATGTCAAATCTAACATCAGGCAACCGGTGGCCTGGGGGTTAGGGAGTTGCCCCTGTGATCAGAAAGTTGTAGGTTCAAATGTTTCACTTCACTTTCTTGTAATGATCCCTTTCTGTTGTGAACAGTTATTGTTATTGTTAGCATGGATGTAATCCCATTCATTTTTAGCATGGGTTAAATCTGTCGACCAGTTATAGGCATGTGTATGTGTGTGACAGAATGCACTGTGCAATGGAATAACATGTAATTGATTCCACTCTCCTATCTATAGATCTATAATATTAGGGCAGCACCTGAAATAGTAGCGTCAGTGTAATTAATAATATGCTCAGACCCCAAAGCGTTGATCAGATCTTGGAAATAGATGGTTTACATGGTCATGTAATTTATCAGAACGCTTCCAAAATGTGATAATGATCATATTAATGATGTGCATGTAAATGAGCTCAGTCTATGTGTAGTATGTAGGCTTTTTTAATAGGGGCCCTTAGGATGCACTAGAAGCAGCTTTTCCTGTGGGAGTCTGAGGGTTAAAATGAAGTAATAGTTGCTAAAAGTGGAGTAATTATAAGTGAAGTAATAATTGCTAAACAACATATCTCCCTGTCATCACTGAGATGCTGCCTATTGTTTTGCTCTATGTGGGATGTGGGACAAACCCAAGGCTGTCCCGCAAAATGCAGTATGAGCAGTCTGCGCCGAATTTTTTGCATCGTCGACTGCTGGCTAGATTTAAAGTTTGAAGAGGACATCTGACGCTGCATCTTAACAATATTAGATCCAGAAGACATCCCATGGCCTCTACAAGCAAGTGCTTTCCTTGGGTGCTAATAGGAGGAGATGTATGAAAGGCGAGAGGGGCAGAGAAAGAGCGAGAGGACGCTAAATTGATGGAGCATCTTTAAACTTTTAATGGTGGAGCACAGAGCACACAGTTCTCATTAACTTCTCGCATTCGCTCAACTGTAACGCTCATTGTTTTCATGACAGATTCTCCTGGTGCTCTCACAGTTATCTGAAAGAAGTCAAACGGAAGAGACAACGGTAAGAAATGACACCCTGGCAAGAAATGGCACTTTTTTCCATATGAAGAAATGAGAGCAATTACTGACATGAGTGAAATGCCTTTGAAGGCACACACACGCTTTATCTTCCAGCCACTGCCATCGACACTGTAAAGACAAAGTGAAAAACACTAAGCTTCTCCTGTGCCTCCAGGCGAAAGGACATATTTGCAGCAAGGAGAAGAAGCCCCAGCAGAACGAGTGTCCTTGAGACAGACACAAAGGGAGGTTCTGTCTTTTTGTATACATTAGAACTTCTGAAAAGGACACTGGAGAAGCTCTGAAGATATTCATAGCTAGTGCTAAAATTAGTAATACTATATATTTTTCTAATTATATGACATTCAGAGGATACAAGGATTAAAGCATAATTATGTTTCCATGAATGAAGATAATGAGCTTTCTGTGTGCTTGTTAATTATTCGAAAAGACTCAAACATCTGACGTAGCTTGTTTTGATTAAACCGTTTTGTCCTGTTTTCTTTAATTAATGAAACCAAAGGGAAGCTTACACATATTGTAGACATTATCCAAACACAAACCACATTTACAAATAGAACACATGCTTCAGTGTAACCTTAGAAGTAGGTTCAGAGGATGTCATAAATATATATTCATCTCAGGCTACTCAACGTGGCAATATGCACTTTTTTGTCATCTAAGTTGGAATGGACAAAATAAAAGTCAGTAGTACCATGTTTAAAAATTCTCAGTGCAAATTATTTAACATTTTAAACACTGCACTGCACTTAACCCAGTTTTATTATGCTCTTTTGGTACGGAAACGCACAGTTGGTCAGTAGTCCTGCTGGTATGACATGATGTCTTTTATCTCTATAGTGATACATATTATTATATTGTATTATTATTTGCAGTTGAAGGTACATACTGCTGAGTATAATTTTATGTGTATCAAGCCTAGTTTTAGTTTATAAAGTCCAGGCTTTGGATTCTAAATATTCTGTAAGTTTCATAAGTTTAATCAATCAGGGATGTCCTGATACAGATTGTTTACCTTCATCCCATTCAAGTACTTAAATATGCAGTTATTTATGTGTATAGGATACGGATCAGATCAGTCTTTGTGTTTCCATAGAAAATTCAACCACATAATTTCATTTTTTTAAATTTCTTATTTTTTAGCCTGTGCATTACTTGACAGTACAGGGATTTGTTGGGTCAGAGAGATGTGAGTGTGTTGGGAGGAGGATGCTGAGGAGAGACTGAGTGTGTTTGGAGGAGGATGCTGAGGAGAGACTGAGTGTGT
>JBBPCY010000136.1:12109866-12129075 GCA_037974405.1 Brachyalestes nurse
GAAGTTTCATAGTGGGACTGGTTCGAAGTGGCTGTAATTCTGCACCAAGGCTGAATTTCGGAAAGAGACTTCAGATATAGTATTAGGGGACCACTAGGATCTATATAAAAGCACAACAAATCAGCATGTCATGGGATATTTAAATCCACGGATGTGTTCTCGGTTTCTCCTCCCTTCCTCACAGCTCCAAACCTGACACATCAAAGCCCCACATCAATTTGCCTCATACTGGAGTAATTAATTTCTGAAACAAATTTATGTGGTCGTGGATTTGATAATTGCTTCTCCCAAGATTTTGCAGACGACCTTAATGTACTTGAGGGGCACCAGTCATCACATCAATCATTTTATTCATTCACTAATTTCTCGCCCAAGCCTGCTCATCCGCTCATTGATCCACGTTTGCTACCAATAACCAAAATGATTCCTCTGTGCCCGATATATTAACATTTCATTAAACTACGCTGATGTGCGGAACGTCGGCTCCTTGCTTGAAATTTGCCACAGTAGCGAACAGATTTTTATGAGCGCTTATTATCAGAAACTCTTAAGACTTTCACAGAATAGATTTCATGTCTAAGTATAATGTCTATATGTATTTTTCATTTTTATTCTATAAAATCATTTGTACCAGACATGTACTTCAGTACTCCTCTTGTTTTATTAAGTTTTACTTTTTCATGAAATTAAATATATAAATATATAATGATTAAACATGCTGAACAGCCATATCTTTAGAACGACTGATAGATGAAGTGAATAACACTGGTTATCTGTTTACAGTGGCACCTGTCAAGGAGTTGGATATATTAGGCAGAGTTCTCGCCAGTTCTTGAAGCTGTAGTGTTGGAAGCAGGAAAAATATACAAAAGTACAAGGATCAGAGGTACTTTTACATAAGCAAAATTGTAATTGCTAGATGACTGGGTTAGAACATTTCCAAAATTGCAGGTTGTTCTGGGTGTTTAGTGGTTAGTACTTTCCAAAAGTGGTCCAAGGAAAGACCACCAGTGGACCGGCAACAGAAGTCTCATTGATGTATGTGGGGGAGCAAAGGCTAGCCCATCTGGTAGCAAAAATAGGTGTCAGAACACCCAGTGCATGACAGGTTACTGTGTCTGGAGCTACATAGTCACAGGCCGGTCAGAGTACCCAGGCTGACCCCATCAACTGCCAAAGGCACCTACAGTGGGCATGAGAGCATCATAAATGGACCATAGACCAAATGGTGGCCTGGTCTGATGAATCATATTTCCTTTTACATCTTGTGGATGGCCGGGTGTGTGTGTGTGTGTTGCTTACCCAGAGTAGAGATGGCACCAGGATGCATGATGGGAAGAAGGCAAACCAGTGGAAAATCTGGGCAACTTTCTTTTGGGAAATCTTTGTTCCTG
Organism: Brachyalestes nurse; assembly: GCA_037974405.1. Classification (NCBI taxonomy): domain Eukaryota; kingdom Metazoa; phylum Chordata; class Actinopteri; order Characiformes; family Alestidae; genus Brachyalestes; species Brachyalestes nurse. The sequence continues at coordinate 12,111,261 of JBBPCY010000136.1, forward strand.
CATTTGTGTAGATGTTACTTTAACACGTACTGCCTACACTGTTGCAGACCAAGTGCAACTTTTCATTGACGATGGTGTACCATAATGACAGTGACCTCATTAAGCAGGATAATATGTCCTGCCACAGCACAAAAATGGTCTTGACCTCTAAATTCCCCAAACCTCAATCTGATCGGGCATCTGTGGGGTGTGCTGAGTAAACTAGTGGAAGCTCCACCTCACAACTTGGTGGAAGTTTCATCTGGGTACCACAGTACACCTTCAGAGGTGTTGTAGAGTCCATTCCTAAATGTGTGAGAGTTGTTTTGGTGGCACAACGGGGAGCAACATATTATTAGGCAGGTGATTTTAATGCTATGGCTAATCGATGTGTATCATCTATAGTGAAAATGTCTGTCATAGTGTAACATTACATTTTCTTCATATTGGCCACCCTTACTTTTAGCTGTCGTCTAAAGTCTCTGGCCTCCCTGTGAAAGTGCAGACGCTGCACGCTGGTAAAGGTAATAGGACAGAAAGGCTGGGGAAGCTATGTAATCACACCTCCGCTCCGGGGGAATGGGCCCGTTAAATCAAGCTCAGGTGGCTGATAAAAGGATTGCGATCGTGTGTCGGCAGGACAGCATTTTCGGTGTAGCCAAAGGTCCAGTCGCCGGGACAGCAGCTGTGAGATTGATGAGAGCGCCGAACGGCCCCTCGTTCTTCGGAGCCCCTCTCAGGGGGTCATGCTATTTCAGGCTCATCAGCTGCATGATTTCGGTATTGTATTGGAGCAGTGGAGGGGAGGGTCCGTCTTTCTGACTTCAGCTTCTATGAGAAGGTCGTACTCCACAGCTGTCCGCTATCTTCGTTCTGAGTTCCAAAAAGCGTTTGGCCAGTAATGGTGAGAATATGTAAGTGTTCCCTGCACGCGGGTGAAGTATGACACTGCTTTATAATTAGAGCAATTTTCCCAGCTGTAAAGCCCTGAACGTATTCCTTAGCAGAGTATAACGCAAGAGAAATGTTATGCATGTAGGTCATGTTCTCGTCTGCTTTAATCAGTAACTATATTTAATCTGCTTCACAATGTCGTTTAGCGCTCTCATGCACTAATCTATAATTCTGAGACATAAAAGATGGAAAACGGAGGCTTCGTAGGGGTCAAAGAGTTGTTTCAACAAATTTAGGCATGGGCTCAAGCAATTACCTTATGAAGAGCGTTCCGAGAATAAACCGATTTAGACATCCCTGGTCATGTTATTGATTGTCAAAGTGAAGAAGAGAAGATTATGGAATATTTGCCTGGACACATTTCCACATATCTTAATGCATTAAAATGTACTTTAACAGAATTCAAATGTGAAGTGTGAGAAGCTGCACCCTTCAAGCTGATGGTGTTATTTTTTGTAAGGTCTCAGCGCTTATTTGACTCATTAGGCCTTAATGCGAGTCAGGTGTTGACAATTCCAGAGCACAACAAATTATATGACTCTTCAAACCTCTCAGGCCGTTGCGCCATGGGCTCATCTAAGCAGCTGACTGAACATCTGAAAGTAAAGATAATTGACTCTTACAAACCAAGAGAACAAGATATCCAAACACTTCCTGCTTGTATTTTTCACAGTCTGAAATGCCATTAGGAAATGGAAATGAAGCAGGAATCCAAAGCAAAACCCACAGTCAGAGACCAACACGTGCAACCACCATGCAGTGCAGTTGCACAAACATCATCTACATCAGAAACTAACCTTCGCTGTGATCTCATCGCAAAGTCATCGTCTGATGTGTGCAATACAACACCAGCGGCAGAGATAAACCAGAGGCATTCTGAGATGAAATGAGGTGGACTGATGAAACATGAAATTAAACTCCTACAATCACAAGATAAATGTTTGGAGAAAGCATTTCAAAGAGCCCCTTTCAAACTTATAATCAGGAGGCTGGATCGAGTACTGTGTGCTTTGCAGCCAGTTGTGGAGATGGAGGGAAGAAAGGGTTCTACTAAATTTTAAGAAATCATAGAATCTGATGTCCCACAGTCAGTGAAGCAAAAGAAACAGGCTGGATATTAAAACAAGACAGTGATCCAAAAATCTAAAATCAACTCTTGACTCCACAATAAAGTGGATGGGGAAGCAACCCTTTTAATATAGTAAAACAGTAGGTTATCATCCTGTAGGTGACAATATTGTGGTATTTTAACAACAAACAATGCCTAATTCATTGATTTAACCATTCAACAGTGTCTGAAAGGCTCAATAACATAAGTCTATGGTTTCAAAATCAAATAATGCATTTATTTCACAGCAGTGCTGAAGCCAATATTAAACCTCAGTTTAGGGAATCAGAGCACCTGGAGTTTATTCTGCTAAATTAATGGAAAATGACAAATCAACAAAATATGACAACAGTGTCAGTCATTAAATAAAAAAGAAAATGGTCCGATCATTTTGTCCGTATTTCTCCTCATGCCATGCAGCACTCTTTCTCTCTCTCTCTCTCTCTCTCTCTCTCTCTCTCTCACATTAGGTGTAATTGAAAAACAGAATTTAAGCAGGAAGTTTTATTTACAACCCACGAAAATCTAGAAAACTGAACGTAACCAAAGTGATGTGTTTTGTCCATCTCTCTTCTGCTCCAGTCTGTATGGGGACAGCACCGTGCGAACAGCCTTCGAAATACCAAACCAGCTAAATTCAGTTTTATTTTTCCTCAGTGGAGATGAAATCAAAACCACTTTTGCCCCCTTGCAAGACATGAAAGATTACAATTTTGAAATGGTCTTCAATGTGCCTCTCACATGCATACAATTGAAAATCTGTGATTTTATATTAAACCTGCTGGTCCTGTAAGATAACCTATGAATGTTTCTGAAACGGATGTGTGTAGAAGTGGGTAAAAAAGCCTAAATAAGGTACTATTAGCTGACTACAGGAAATGTTTGGAGGCTGTGGAAAGCTTACAAAGTATTGATGAAAGGGTGCCCAAATATATGCCACATTTTAGCTTCCAGCATGTTAAATTCAGCAAATAAATAAAAATTGCATGTTACAGTTTCCAGAAATATATTTTCTTTAAGTTTGGTGATAACTTTTTTTCATCACAATAAACTTCTGCATATAATTGGATGTGGATAGTCATTACTTTTCTTCTTAATTTGTTTAATTTGATCAGTCATTAGTCACACTGCTCTGCATGTTTTGGACTCTAAAACTCTCACTCATTGAAATCAGTACATTCTAATCTTAATGTTTCCTGTCCTTCACTGCAAGAAGGATATCAAGGGCAATTCCATCACCACAAGCAGGGATGTGTAAACCTGTGGGCCACGTGAGTGGCGGGGCTCAGAGACAACTGCCATGCTGTGTCTGTCTCGCGACCACTGAGCCGCTGCTGGAGAAACAACCAAACATGCAAATTAGGTTAACTGCCTTTGTGTGACCGCTACACTGAGAGGTCGTTGGTGCGATGCTGAACGGAGTGGAAATGAGAATTGTTCGGCAAAAGTAAACCAGCAGGTTCCACTAGAGAATGCGTGGCGAGGTTATTACTGATAGTCTATCCATTAACCCATGGAGTGGCATGGATCCATGCCGGAAGAACAAGTGATAAATGGCAAAACAACTTTCCTTGGCTTGTGTTGATGTTCAAGGTGTCAGACATGGTGCTGAGCTTTGTTTGGTGTTCCGATGTCATGTAGAACCAAATTTTTGGTTCTAAAACATGTTACAATAAAAATAAAAACTGTATTAAAGTATTAAAACCGTTGTCACACACAAATGCCCATAAAGAACAAAATGGCAACATTTATTGTGTTTTAGGTCTTAGAAACAAATGGAAAAACCCGCCGAGGGAGGGGGTCCAGAGAGCGGCCGAGGGACAACGTGGCAACAGAAAGAGCAGCAAACTGCGAGCATGCAGGAGAGCAAAAACTGGTTTTAGACTGTTTTATTTGCTGAAATCAGAATTTACCAACACGCCCTGAGGTCTAAGGTTAAAAGCAATAGCATTTCTGAAATTTTCCAATGTTGATCAGCCAAGACATGTTCAGGACCGGATGTTCAGGACCGGATGTACTCTTGCACTGGAGCTTCGAGACTAATAACTAACAAATAATGGAAGTTCATATCCACTAATTAGCATCATGTAAACAGCTCAACTGTGTGGAATTACGTAATGATAAATAGACTCACTCGTGGTTTCTGACACTGTATGGTTATAAAATGCACAAAAGTAGAAATAAAACTACTATAGCCTTCATCCAGTTTATTGTATTTGTGCTTCGCTTAAGCATCCTTTCCTCAAAGCCTCCAGGGACACAGCACCATTTTCCTTCATATTTTTTCTTTTCATGAGAAGAAATCTAGCCTGGTTAAGGTTGGTCTTCAACTTTCATTTAATCCCACATGCACTACATCAGGTTTTAAATAGAATATCTGCTGGCTTAGTTGAAACATAGCTCGGCTGCACGCATCTGAAGCCATGCCCTGAATGTTTTATAAGAACAAGGCAGTTTTACAGGAATCAATTGGAAGAGGACAACACAAAGCTACTAATCCTCAATGGTAACCTTGCCTCAAATGGAATTAATGGTGCATTTTAGCACCCTACAGGGCTGCGGATCAAAATGAGCAAGCTATGTCGGAAATTAAAAATATCCCTCTTATCAGCACAAGAACTCAGAGCCAATTTCCCAACACAGGCTCCATTAATGGGACCTTTCTAATGATAGCTGTGGTGTTTTATTCGCCTGTGTCAGAGCTTCATTTACTGCTTAAACTCATTTAGACACAATTACTGGTTCTTTCTCTGAAGGAATTGCTTAGGAATTTATACTGCCCATTGAGAAAGTCCCTTTTCTGACCTGCTACAAAACAGGCCAAATGATTATTTTCTAGCTGAATATCAAACCACAGTTTAACTGACAGTATGACAAAGTACCCCTTAGCCGTCCTACTGGAGGTATAAATGTAGGTACACTATATGGAAAAGGTATTGAGACACCTGAAAATAACACTGTATTGGCATTGCATTCAAATACATGGACCTTAATAAGGAGCTGGTCCCCCTTTACAGCTGTAACAGCTTGGAAGACTTCCCACAAGAGTTTGGAGTTTCTGTGGGAATTTGTGCCCATTCATTCTGTAGAGCATTTATGATGTTGGATGAGAAGGCCTGGATCACAATCTCTGTTCTAGTTCATCCCAAAGGTGCTGGATGGGGTTGAGGTCAGGGTTCTGTGTGGGACAGTCAAATTCTTCCACACTGAAGTCCTGCAACTATGTCTTTTTGGAGCTTGCTTTTGAGGTACAGTCATGCTGGAATAGAAAAGGACTGATTGCCCTTCACTGGAAGTAAGGGGTCTAGCCCAAATCTAGCCCAATACTTTTGTGCATATAGTGTATATATTTAGGCTAAGATCAACAAATAGCAGTCATTACCTCCTGCCTTTATCCTTGCGCAAAATGACAAACTATTTCTAAGATTTACAGAATAATTATATTTTAACCATTTTGCTTTACCCAAAATCAAACATGCATAGTTTCATGGCACATTAGTGTAGTGTTATAATTAGTATAATTCCAAACAATATCTGGTCAGTGGTTCTCATTAGTATACAGTTTCTTTACTTGAGTAAAACAATCTTCTTGCAATATTTAAAAAACGAAAATCTGTATCTAGGCTCTGGATTGGTCCAACTTGTTGGCCCTATCATCATGAGTTTAGTCCACAGCGATGCCACAGCCATCTGTGGTAGCGAGCCACAATAGTCCTCCCTCTCCCACATCACTAGCCTTCACAGGTGGCTGTTGACATTGCAGATATTGCAGAATTGGCAGTTAGTGTTCCTCTCCAAAACATGCTGCCCAGTAACTTTGCATTAATCAAATTTCGGTGAAAAAGTAAATTGGGAAAAATACACGAAATATAAATAAAAATCTGCATTTAATTCATTGAAGTACACTTATTTGTCAACAGTAGGCTAGCACGTTTCAAAGCAGCATGATATTTTAATTCTGTCAATCATTTAAAATGAACTAACATCACATACTGTGATTCATTTTTATTAATTGCAATTAGAAGCCTGTTTTTGGCCGATGTGTCACTTTAAATGAAACGGTGTAATGAGGGTTGTAGTAGCTGTGAACATGAAAAAAGACAATTTACAAAGAGGGATATTTTGTTACAATGGCACCTTGAGAAGGTGGCTTTTGATCAGATGATGCAATTCTGATAAATTCTTGCAAGTCCTGTGTCCTTGACCATGTTAATGAGTACAGTCTGTTTCATTCAAGGTGGACTTTGGCATTGGCTGCTGCTTAGTTTATGTAGTTTGGCGAATGCTAGCAGGGTTTTTGAAAGTCTCACACAGATATTTAGCTTTCATGTAGTACCTTAAACTTGGCCATAGATGAAAGACAAACTCTTTGCTGATATTTCTAACATTCCACCAGGAAAAATCCTTTCAGAGGGCTGACTGGAAACTGAGTCCATTTCAAAAGCAGTGCTTATATGATTTAATGTTTCAGAGGTTGAGATGTAGATTAATTAATTGCATTATTAGTTTTTAATGCATTGATCTTGAAATATTAATTGCAAACATTTGTTTATTAACTTTGACAGCCCTAATTATTTTTCCTTACAATTATTGTATCGGTGCTTTCCTGTGCTTGTTATTTAAGAACACTCATAGTTCAGTGCAGGTCAATGTACATTATTTCATTAATTCTCATTCTAGGGAAGTGCTGCTCTGTATTCTGGAGTAGTCCAACAGGTAATCAAATTGTACATTGGTAGTTTATTTGAAAATAGCTCAAAAGTACAAACTACTTTGTCATTTTTTCATATACATACAGTATTGTGCAGAAGTATTGAGCAACGCCTCATTTCTTCACATTTTGCTTCGAAAGACCCAGACCTTCTTGTACTTATAAAAGTCGTCTTGAAGAGTTCTCAAGGCTTTTAGAAATACCTTTAAAGTTGTTTCATTTTCAGTCCAGTTCCTGAACCAGGTGCAGATGATTGTAGATGATCAGGCCCGTGATCGGTATACTGGTGGTGCTGAATGTGGAGTGGGTGGAACATCTTTAGGCATCTTGTATCTTTAGGTCATTATACCAAAGATAAGACAGTTTGGCAGGGATAAAACAAGGTGATTCAAAGCAAAATATAAAGAAATTTAGGTAGCTCAAGACTGTATATATCTAGGGAAACAAAACACCACACGTTTTAACAGGGAAAAAGCAAAGCTTGTTTTTGTACTGGCCCAGCGAAACTCACGGACAAATTACAGGCTGCTAACAAAATGCGCTAACGACGTGTAATTCTTCATTTGGAAGCTAAGAATTTGCCTCTGTAAGCATGTCCCTTTCCAAAAGAAGAAAAGTGGACACAGAGTGTCGAGTTGTCTGAGAAAAATGAGCCAGGTTCTACCTGTTCACTGAGATAAGTGGAAAGCCAGTGTGTTTAATTTGCTCAAAATCCATGGCAGGGCTGAAAGAGTATAATATTAGGCACCATTATCAGACCCATGAAGTGAAAAAATATCGTGTATTGCAAGGGCAACTGAGACTGGGTAAAATAAACAAACTGCTGGTGGGACTGCATACAGGCATGTGTTCTTAATCGTACCCGGGATGTCTGTAATGAAACTGAACATCTAAGCGAGATTGACATTCCTGATCTAAATCACATATCTCGAGCTGTCATAGGAGCTACTGCTGTAGTTTGCTGACTTAAAGCAAGTAGTGTTTGTGGTTTTGTGTTTGTGTGGGCTGTGGTTGAGAAGGTGGATGAGGTCAGGAAAGGTCAGGAGCGTGAGTTCAGTTTGTTGCTTGACACATGATACCATTTCCTCTGGTTTAAAGATTAAGGCAGTAGTATGTAGTATCTTATCCTTTCTATAGTTCAGACCTTAAAAACTCTTAACAATATAAAATGTGCCAATATTCAATACATTTTATTACACTGTTACGTCTGACTGATGTGATCAACTGAGAGTCATCTCCTGACATCAGCACTCTGATTGAATCTCCTCCTCCTTGTCCACCTGCAACCTAACAATGACAGCTAATCATTAATAAAGTAACAGAAAAATAAGGAAATAAAGTTAAAACCCTGGCAAAAAAACAAAACCTCCCCTAATATGAACACTGCAGTTAGAACACAGTCTAAAAACTCGCCAAGAACAGATGAGGAGAGACTAATCCATGAGGTGGGATGACACGTCATCTAATTTGTATAAAAATATTAGCTGTGATTAGACAGTTTAAGGGGAAAAGTGCTTCAGTTTCAGTTTGTAATATCAATATATTTTTAAAATCTACTGTGAACTGTTCTTCAGTCCTGAACAATGTCTGCAGTGTGGAAGGACACATTCTCCTGCTGGAAAAGGTCACTGCCATTAGGGAATACTTTTGTTATGAAGGGGTGTACTTGGTCTGCAGCAATGTCAAGGGTCTCATTTTCAGTCCAGTCCCTGTACCTGAACAGTTTTAGAGGAATGTTTTTGTTTAGGCCACACAGTGACCTACGTATGAATCATTCAGCCATAGCACTGTACATCTAACTGAAGTCCTGAACCAGTGAAGAAACAGGAGCAGATGATTCCAGATGATCAGGCGGTGATCAGTATACTGGTGGTGCTGAATGCTGAGTGGCTGGAACACCTTTATCTAGGCACCTTGTAGGCTGATGTAGTAAAACATTTGTTCCCTTTTCTTTAATTTTTTCTTTAATGCTGAGTACTGTACAACAACTTCAGCTGGTTAGAACTGGAACAGTCCAAAAAGTTGGACTGTCATCTACAAAGTCATCCATTAAAACCATCTATAAAGTTGAGGTCAGTTTAGGTTCAAAACAACCCACAACCTTTCTAATCCTCTACAAAGGACCCAGATTTGTTACAGGATTCGCGTTGCAAAGTCGTTTTTATTAGTTTGCTATAAAATTACATTTTATAACCAACATACTGCATTAAGACAACACCGGTGGAAATGCTATTGCGGGCTGATTTATTGTGTGTGGAAGTGTGAGCTGGTGGAATTAAATAGACTTTAATGGGATTTTCTTACATGAGGATTACATCATCTCTGGATGTATAGCACAATAGATCATGATCGAGATTGTGAGAGATTTAGGGTACGCTCTGATATGTTTCCATCTTCAGGTTTATTTACAGTTTATCCTGGCATAGAAAGTGATTCTTTATGCACCATTCATGCAGATTGTGTGTCTGCATGTGTGACTGAAGTATGCTCCACAAATCATGTGCATAAAAAGAGATTTCTGAGGAAGGCTAAGTCCGCTGAAGCTTTCAGCAGATAAATTAATTTCCTACATGACTTCTGCTCAGTAGGACGTTTAATCTAAAAAGCGCCCTGTAATAATATATGATAATATGTGCTCGTGCTTGTAAAGATCCAATTTGGTAGTTTAATAACTTGCTAGTGAATGTGATGAAAGTCAGGGTCCCATGTCAGTGAAGTGTCTTCAGGAATGAACTGTGTCTGAATTGATGTTTTATTGACCATTAAAGGGTAATTAGGTGTTCATTATGGGCCCTTCAACATGCTGCGAGCAGAAATGCAGCAATGCACCATTTCCTCGCAATCTGCCAAAGCGAGGGAGGTAGTGAGGAGCGTGCTGGGCGGAGCCTGTTGCTCCACCCTATTTGCATGTTCCCTATGGCCTTCAAAACTAAACCGGGCATCTGCCTACCCAACACTTTATGAGCTGGTGTGTTTATTTATACTCAGCTGATAGGGCTGTATTGCAGTTGTGGCCTTTGAGCATGAATTTATATGTCACCCTCCACAGCTAAGCCTGCCTCAAGGACCAGTTTACATTCTGCCATTATTGGACGTGAAACCATGTAAATGTGTTCTAGTTTACCCATAGTGTCCTGGTTTGACACTCAAGACATCACGTATATTTAGAAAGTGGCTCCTACTCATTTAGACGTCCAGCCTAGTTATTAGGCTGTAGGACCTTTTAGCAATCAGCAAACAGGTCCTTCGGACTTGATCAGCAAAGAACCAGGCAAATTGCCATTATTTTGCAGGCTGACACACTCGAGCCTTGTGCTCACTCATTAAAATTCATAGGCCCCCGTAATAAATGTGCGCCACAAATTATGCGCTCTGTCAGCTGGCACCAGGCGTGTTCTTCAAATTCTCAGTGTTGCAGCACCTAATAATTCTTTTGGGGACCTGTCGCCCGCTATAACAAATTAACCCACAGCCATTGCGATTTAAGCGTTATTAGTTGTGTTGAGTTATGACAGACCTGGAGTCTTAATCTCCTCTTCAGGAAAGATTGATGGACATGGAGTGAGGTGAGGTGTCCAGATCCAGTGAGGTTTGACAAAGAGCCAGAAACTCTGGAGAAAGACCCGACCTCATGTTTCATAATAGAGCCCTGAGTTAGACTCGTGATCAGGTTGGACAGTGGACATGCAAGTATTTTACTCAACACAAAAAAACACAACTAAATCAAATACAAGTACAGTAGTTATAGGGCAAAGGTGGATAAACACATTGGACAGGTCTATTAGAAGAATATCTTCAGACAGGCCTCACTTTTGGCTCAAGTTGTTTGTGAAATACCATCTGCTGCAACTACACTGCCATTATTTGTGAAGGTCTGATGGTTTCAGATAGACTATTTGCTCAGTTTCTTTTCTATAGGTTTTCGTTAATATGTGTCATTCAGTGGAGTGCTGCTTAAAGCCTAGAGCACCGAATGGCTGGTCATTTTTATGCACCTGAGTCATAGGCACTGACACTTCTCCAGTCATCACTGAAGTGCACCAAATAAAAACCCAGCTGCCCTTTTCCAGTTACACTCCACTATGGATTAAGCGGGAGACAGTTGCACTGGCATTTGTAATAAAACCTCTGTGTTGGTTTAGCATTAAAACAGCTCTGTCGGAGCTAAGAGTTCAGCTAAGGTCAGAGGAGGACAACGTTTTAACTCCTCATTGAAAAATAAGAGTGAAAAATGTGCTCTGGGGTATATCAAACATTCAAGTGAATACAATTCATTGCTCATATCAGTAATGCATTATTCATTCACCTCCCAGTGCAACATTATCCTCACCGGGGTAAGAGCTTCAAAAATTGTAAGGTCATTGAAACACAGATGGGATGGCAGATCACAACCTTCTGCTTATGCATGATTCGTTATACGGATCTGCTTTATACTTAAAAAATAAAGATGTCAAAAGGGCCGCCATAGAAAAACTCTAAAAACATTTCATGGATGGTTCTTTGAAAACTGTTTTTGTAAATGAGATGTGTGGTTGTGAAGTTCCTTTTTAAAGTGTAAAAAAATCTGGATATATTGCAAAGGTTCAAGGAACCCTTACATCATGTAAAGCGGTTCTTACATGGCATCAGTCAAAGGCCTTTGGGATACCTTTATCTTTAAGATTGTACCCTTTCTGGGCACTTTCTGGGCTCTTTTTTTAGATAGCCCCCCTGGTGACAGAGATGGTGGAGCCTATGCTTCTATTAGTAGAAGAGTCATTTACTATTTTGTCTTGATGATTTATCAAGATAGTTTTAATTTAGGTCAAAAAATAAAAATGGACTTAACTAACAGTAACCTATTGTGCAAAGCCATTCAAAGATTCCAAAGTACTTTACTGGAAAGCTTAAAAAAATATGTCTTCTGGTGTGGGTTTCCCTTTTCAAAAGTAAACACCAAAGCAGCTTAAGTGCTAATAGCATCCCTTGGCAGAGAGTCAGCTTTCGAACTTAATAATGACTGGTGGATACAAGTTATCATTCAAATTGTGAACAATCCTCCTACCGAGGAGACTTTATCAAGGCCTTTTATTATTCTTCTAGCCAGCTGTTTTTATTATTTGCCCCAAGTCTTGTCTATGATAGCCATGTTTGTGGTTTTTGACTGTGTTCTTGCTGTTTTTTAAACACTTGTCTGAAACTCTTGTCTTGCTGATTCCACATGCTCTATGTGGAATGTTTTAAAGGCTACAAACTTGACTTTTGTCTGTATTTCACATCAAACTCTTTAGCTTCTTGTAAACACTTAACTGCAATTAAGTTGTCTTCCACATTATCATCACAATTCTAAATCAAACGTCTTTTTGATGGAATGATAATTTGTATCCACCAGTCATTATTAAGTTCGAAAGCTGACTCTCAGCAAGTGGTAGCTATGACCATATGATGCCGGTTCAGCATCTGTTACCAAACTAGCATGGCATACAGGGCAGCTTTCTCAAAATGTGTCGAATGACAAACATTGGTAAGGCTGAACAACTTTTGATTATATTTGGCAATTACAAAATCCCATATTAAATTGCTTACCTTTAGGCAAAACGTTGTTTGGAGGCTGACTTGAATGCAGGAATGCATAGCTTTGCTAGCTTAGCCTGGTTTAGGTTAGCCTAAGGTTAAGGTTGATAAAACCGGATTTTAAAATGGCCAAATATATTCAGAAAAATTGTTCAGCCTTACTTATGAAATGTAATCCCTCGAGATATGGTTTGGAGCGTACAGCCCCATGCAGAACATGCATGAAGCATCTTTATCCACAGCTTCACTCCACAGCAGTGCCTCACACAATATGGTGGTGACGTTGACGTACGATGCAGCTGGTCATCTAGTCTTTGTTTTAACACTCATTATATGGGGTATAACTGGAGACAAGATGTGCCATGACAATATTTTTTTTATTTATATCACATTTGACAGAGATTATGGCTCCTAAAAAATAATTTGGCACACAAATATTTTGTGTTTAGGTGCCAATGGCTCCTAAGGTTTTTATTTTGTCAGGAGCAGTGAGAGAAGATAAAGAGTTTGATTGACAAAAGTCAATCTTAAGCAAACTGTAATTACATTTAATAGTCCTTTAAAACATTCCGTATAGAGCTTGGGCAACCAGCAACTTGAAAACAAGACATGATCCAAAAACTAAAAACATGAATATTATAGGGAATGCTAGGGGCATGAGTCAAAAAACACAAATAAAGTTGGCAACAAGAATCCTCAAAAGACATTGATTCAGATTACTCACTGCACCATTAAAGACAAAACTTCTTAAAGACATCTTTAAGTAGTGCTATGACAGGAAGTCCTTAGTTATTCTTTGTGACAATCCTTAGCTCATCTAGTGGCAAGAAAGGTGAACATCTGTTACATCTTGGGATGTAACAGAATGCACATTTTAAGTCATACATTGTCCTAAGCCACCTTAACAAGTCTATGCTACCTTAATGAAGAACTGGATGTGGTTTAGGTGGGTTGAGAGACATTTTGGGGATGTATTCACAGAAATGATTTAGGTGACAATTGACATCCAGTGTTTGTTAGTAATGTTAGCCTCATATTTCCAGAGTTAAACTAAAGAAGCTAAATTCAGACACTGAACATGTCTTTGTTGGTCAGCTACTTCTGAGATAAGTGGAAAATTGTGTAGACTTTTTTGTCAGACCATTCTATTAGGCTTACTCAGAGAAGCCCCTCAGCCCCTTGGTCACCTCAAGCATCCCAGGGGCTTTAATAGCTCCACTTCTAAATCATAAAGGCTGATGAGAATGCAGCATGCCTGCTGTGGGTGTCCAGGCACTGATTGGATCAATCTCAAGATGACAGAATTTAGCATTTATCTCTCCACAACAGTTTTGATTTTCTACTCAGCTGACATATTTCTATCTAATAAGACAAATAAGTCCCAGGGCATTGTTAGTTGAGTTCTAAAGGGAATACATATTTTGTTGTCATTTCACTTCTTTGCCTGTTTGTTGTAAAGATGTGCTAGATGTTTTTTCATTAGTTGTGACATAACCACATTTACTGTACTTATTCTTGTCTTGCCTTTGGGATTTACCAAAGTAAAGAATTGAGAACTGTATTTCTGGAGTATTTATTTAACTTTAGAGTACAACAGAGGATGTTGCCTGCCGTACATTCAAAATGTAAACCTTTTCTCATTCATTTTTCTTTCTTAATTAGTGTTGGGGGTGGCCCCATACAAAAGCGATCGGTTAGATGAGCTAATAGGTATATTAATTGTGATTATGACTGAACATCAGGAACTAAAACTTGAATCTGTGAGATAATATCCAAAAAAGTTCCATTTCACCTGCTCCACCAACATCTAAATGTAAAAAACAGCCATGGGTCATTTCTGCCCATGAGCCCTTTTGCATTAGGCATCTGAGCACAGCCTCTGAGAGTGGTGGTGTTGTGATGATGATGATGATGGGGGCCATCATTCTTAACTAGCGTACGGTAATCGGGTGGAATGATCAGTGGCGTCTGGAGAATGTGATTGATGAAAACGGTGGGGCCCAGACAGCAAGCTGACATTTGCGGGCAATTACGTCTGTTAATCACAGTCTATTTATGCAGATGACTAAATTCAATCAAACCGAACCCTCTGTCTGATGGCTGCCAGGACACACTCACATCAGAAGTAGTCGAAAAGTCTTGGAGACGTAGCACATCCAGATGTAGCTCACAAATGATCAAAAAAGTAGTCAATATAAACATAAAATTGGATTTAATGCAATATAGTGGTGTCTCAATACAGCACAAATTAATTTTCTGTCCAAGCCTGAGCCAATCTGAATTACATCAGGTCCAAAACTGATTTGGGTCCAGACTGGCCCATTTTCATCCAGTGTACCGAATAAAATCTGACAGGATAACACGCCGGCTACCATGCGGTGACAACTAAAGCCATCATTATATCAAGAAAATAATCAAGGAAACATGGTGTAAATACAACCTAATTGATTCATCAAGGAATGCTTTAATGCAGACACATATTTGAAAAATGATGTCCAAACTTGTCATGAGTGATTGGGTCCTGTTATGTTCTGACTGATATCTCAAGTGGGAGTTACTACATGCTGTCTGTTATTGTTTATTTTAAGCTCCTTATAAATCTTTTTTATAATACATGCAGTTGTTGTATATTGACTGCACCCATGATATACCCAGTACAGCATATTGTGATGTAAGTTATAACAGTAACATACTGTATCGCTCACTCCTAGCATAAAACTCGAAGTAACTGAAGGTTACTACTGCAATGCTTTGACCCCATATTTCAGGCATGGCAATGGATCTGATTTGATTTCATCAGTTGCATAATTATAAAAGCCTGGCGTGTAATTCAGTTAGGCAAGGCTGACTGTCTGTCTGTCTGTTTGTGGGATGGTTGGGAGAAAAGACTCACAGCCCTTGTCCAGACCAAAATCTCCTGATACCGCCCCTACTCACCAAACGCCGGATTTCCATCTGTGCCCAGACCAGCCTCCAGTCCAAAATAGTCCTTGTAGATATGCAAACATTCAACTGCAGGGAAATGCGGAGCCTGGACCAATTCATTATCATATTATTGAGCTCAGATATTTTGAACCAACCATAATAGGTATTGTCTCTTGGACTGCATCCATCGATTGCAAAGTGTGTCAGAGGCCTCCATTGGCTGGAAGCCCAGTCTCAGTGATTTGGATCACTTTTGATACAGATCTCTGGTCTGTTGTTGCTTGGGCTTTGAGGAAATAGCCCGCAATGCCAAGCTCCATCCTGCGCTGATAAAAATCAGTGGTTACAGCTTACTTTCGGCAAGCAGCATCTCTGCAGCAGACACCAAGCTGAACGAATTACGGCAGCAGACGCAGATGCTGAACCACAAGCAACTAATTACTCAGTTTTGTTGTCCCTTTTCAACAGGGGCGGGATAATACATTTGTAATTTGTGGAGGAACTGATCAAGCCTTTCCTCTGTGGACCCTATTAGAGTCAGACACATGCAAGCAGGGAGCTAGCACCTAACAAGCAAGCCTGGAATTGCTTGCGGTTTCAGGCCTACGTCAAGGGCAAACAACATGCGCTCCCTCACCCGCCCCATTTGCATCTCCTTTGTGTTTGAATGTTGGGTTCAATTCTGCTCCTATGTGTGCTCTGTTTGTGTAATATTAACGTAATTTATTTCAAGTTGTGAGCTGCCTTCTCTCCTAGATTAGTTCTGCTTCAAACGTCAGACAATCAACAGGTTAAATGGACACACACCCGCTGTGTCGTGAGTCATGATCTTTGGCCTGCAATGCTGTGCAGAGCGAACAGTCTGTTCTGTCCACATGCCTCATCCTAGCCGTGCTGTTGGGTGCCGTTTTGACGTCTTTGAAATGGCATATTTTCCTCGCTGCATCTGTTCAGATCAGAGGATGTCAAGCTTAATTGTCATTTCTAGAGATGACCCCTGAAGCGAGTGCTGAAATTTATACCGATTTCCCATCCGTAAACCGTACATACTGGATCAACCATATGTTTGGTGTCTGAATCATACACAGTTGTCTAAAATCGTGCTGGGTTGTTAGCACAATCAGATGCAAAGGTCTGTACACCTCCAGCCAAGTTCACATCCTCTGTATAGAAAACGCTTAAAATATGGCAGTTATAGTTTTATTTGGAAATAACAGTGGAAAAATAAAACATAAAATGTGAAATGTGCCAAAATATATAAAATATTATAAATGTTACAATATAAAATTATATATAATATATACTTTTGCAGAGGACCAATTTTATGTTTTCTTCCAATTTGTTAAACTCATTGTTAACAGTGTCAAGACTTGCATGCGACTGTTTGCTGGACAAAAATGGACAAAAACACGTTGCATAGCTAAAACTCCAGTAGCATTTATGAGTACTGCATGCAGGGCTGCATGGTATGGCTCTTACAAAACATCACAATACTTTGACATTTGTGTGATACAAGTGGTGTCACATCTTAAAAATACAATCAAAACATGAACGGAATGATTTTTAACATTTCACACACTGCGCTGCAGTGAATTCAGTTCAGGCTTAATGATGCTCTCCTCACAGTGTAACATGTAAGGGCCCATATCATGTTAAGTCAAACTGGGTGCTCTCAGTTTCAGAAGATACCATTTACCTCCCAGTCCATCTGGTTCATAAATGGAAATGTAGCTATGAAAACAGCCTGATCTGTGGCTTTTTAGCTCCATCCATACAGTGTTTCAGTGTAAACTGCTTTTTTATTGAGCCACCATACAGTGCATTCTCTTACACACATCGGTACCAGCCTGTTTAATTTAGGGAATAAAGAGAGGTTGGGAAATTGTAATGAATAAAACCCCAAACATCATAAGTGGATATAAATGGCATACGGTCTCTTGAAGTACTGACAGCATCCTTTACATGCTGAGAAAAGCCTATTGCAACAATTTATCAGGATAAAGATAAATATCGTCCGCCTCTGGCAGTAAAAAGTGTGTGAGATTAGTGATTCAGATTCAGTTATAAAACTGTGTCTATACAATTGTTTTAAACAAATAATGTCGGATGTGTGTGATGATTTAGACACAGTTCTAACTGGTGAGAACAGACTTTCATTATTTATGAGCTGCCTTAGTCTCACAGCTCCAGTGCAAAAGAAACAAACTTCAGACCCTGTCTTGGGTGATCAAGTACGTTTGGGAAGAGGGAGATTAATTCTGTAAATCAGAATTATCATGATACTTCTTTCCTTCTGTCTACATGTCTTACATATTAGTTCCAAAGCAGTTTCTGAATGACAGAGTTGGGGGGAAAAATTTCAAATATTGTGTGTTGTATAAATACTGTATTGTGATACCTTTTAGCACAACAAACTTCCAGTGAAGGGGAATCTTAAGGCTTCAGCACACCAAGACATTTTGGACAACACCATGCTTCCAACTTTGTGGACACAGTTTGGGGAAGAATATTTTCTATTCCAGCATGACTGTGCCCCAGTGCACAAAGCAAGCTCCATAAAGACATGGCTGGAGGAGTTCAGTGTG
>JBBPCY010000136.1:12137572-12155693 GCA_037974405.1 Brachyalestes nurse
AGTTACGTTACTCAGATAAAGTAATTAAAATAGTTACACTACTATTACATTTTGAACAGTGTAACTTGTAATTGTAACGAATTACATTTTTAAAGTAACCTTCCCAACACTGCTACTGGCATAACACTTCTGCTGCCTGATACATACATGAAAATATAAGCAAGAGTGTGTGTTTACTGGTTAATACACTGCTGTTTATTTAAAATAAACGAATACAAACCAAGCCTTATTCTTTAGAACTTTTTGTTACTTGACTTCGCTGTATCATGAACCGCACCGAACCGTGATGTCAGAACTACAGTGTGAACCGTGACCTTTCTGTACCGTTACACACCACAGTACACAGTGTAAACAGCACGAAATTCTTCCTTTGCATTTAATTCACCAAGTGAAACAGCGGGTAGCTAGGAACACAGCGACTGGGAAGAAGTGTGTGAGGACAGTACCTTGCTCAAGGATACCTCAGTCGTGCCACTAGCAGTACTGGGATTCAAACCCACAACCTGTTTTCAGCTTTCACTACGATTACGTGGAGCAGCCATCTCTGATTTTGAGATCAAGATTATGAAGGTTCCCCCCTGATTAGGGGAAAGGAGTTGATAATCTTTACTTTAGCAGCATGACAACATCTCGATATAGATAACACCCAAGACAAGTTTAGATCATAATGATTTAAATATGAGGGTGGGAAGTGATAAACTGGTGTTAGAGTGACAGAAATGTGAAATAAAACTTGTTTCATGGTGTTTGGAGCTTTAGGAGAGCCCACATTTCACCTGTTCTTAAGTCTCTTCTCTGGCTGCCTGTGAGCTTCAGAATAGATTTTAAGGTCCTTTAACTGGTTTTTAAATCACTGCATGGAAAAATATCTGAATGCATCCAGACAAGCTCATAAAGTGTACACCAATCAGGTCAGTCAGGTCCCCTGAACACTTTATGTGTACTCTTACTGTTCATTTTTATCAGAAACTCCTAACATATAGACGTACCTGGGTTTACCTAAGTTTGCTCACTGTAGCCCATCTGTTGCTGCAGTTTTTCAACCCCCCTCTACCCCAACCATCATAGGAATAGGACCACTAGATATAATTTGGCTGCACCATTTGCAGCACAGCAGTGAAAGTGACAGTGTAATAGCATGGTAGGGTTCGTGTGCTGCTGGGATGAGTGTATCAGGCACAGTAGTGTTGGTGCTTTTTAGACTCCCCTGTGTCACTACTGGGAGAATTGTCAACCAGCCAAAAATATCCAGCCAATAATGGTCTGATGATTGCCTAGAGGATGCCTAACACAAACTGTGCAGTACCTCAAATTGTACATCAACAAGATGGAGCATTGGGTGGGGAGTGTTAGGTGGGGGGTGGGGGTACGTATAGTCCACCCCTTAAATAATATCTGGTCAGCAGTGGTCCCTGTCTATTGGTGAACAGGGAAGAGGGAGGCTGATAATTAGCAAACAAATTCTGTGAAGTTCAGTATTTGTAAAGCTTTAGGACAACTGACATAAACCCACATCAACATTTATAAAGGTTTATTCCAATAAGTGTCATTAAGCATGCTTTAGTCAACTTAAATATTGTCCAAGTGTAACTTATGCAGTGTATAACCTTCACGATCTATAGATCGTGTGTATTTTAAAATACACAGATGTGCTGTCTAATTGGATCCAAGTGCCATGGACATGCCAGCAGTGAATGATAAACAATCACAGAGACATTTGGAATTCTATTCAAGTCTTTCAGTAATTTTCTAACGAGCTGTAATGATGACAATTTAACTGTGGGACATCGGTCTTTGAAGGTTATTGCATAATTTGAACCATTATATCAACCATTAGAGTAAAATACGCTATTGCGCTGTCTTTCGATCAGGTCGGTCATTAGGACTTTTGGGCAGACTGTCGCTGAATGCAGATTTTTTTTTAAAGTGTGTGAGAGAATGTGACAAATCCAGAACACTTAAGGCTTATGTCAGTTTTAGAGGACAACACACCAGAGACCAGTCCACCTTCCAGCCGGCAAACACCCTGCCTTTAGGAGCCAGAAGGATATTAGAGGTCCTCTTGTTCAAATCAATTACCCTGCTATTGTTAATATCCTGGAGATTTTTCATCTAAGTGAAATGGCATTACAAGAGACACCAAATTAGATTTTTGCCCCTCATCTCCCGTCCACAGTACTCCGGTACCAGCCGTTCCTATGGAAACTTTGAACAGAGTGATGAGCTCATGGCACGGGGGGAAGGGGGGTGGGGGGAGGAAGAGGTTGAATATGGAATATCATCTGATCTCAACACTTTGACATGAGGAAATGCCAACTGTTATCAGGCCCTTAAGGAAATTAACGTTCAAATTGAATAATACGCATCAGCCGTGGGCTGAAAGATCTAAATGGCAAGGACGGGCCGTGTTGACATTCCTCTG
Organism: Brachyalestes nurse; assembly: GCA_037974405.1. NCBI lineage: Eukaryota > Metazoa > Chordata > Actinopteri > Characiformes > Alestidae > Brachyalestes > Brachyalestes nurse. Next base: position 12,139,995 of record JBBPCY010000136.1, read on the forward strand.
TTAATTGAGGGCAGGACAGAATGTCACCCTCTCATGTTGCTGATAGACTCTCATTAAAAACACTGATAATCAGTGAGGCTGACGGTAGCCCAAGCTTGAACACATCTGATCTCCAGTCTGCTTTTTTTCTAGTCTAGATATTCTTATGATTTGTCCTTCATTTTTTAATGTCTTTTCAGGTGTGCATTTGTATGCAATTAGGTGCTCTCCTCAAGGTTGCCGAGAGTCCACGAAACACCGGGTGACCCATTTCTTTAAGCTCATCTAACTTTGTCTTGCACATTATTCATTGGTTAGCGGGTTTTTTCCTTCATGCAAATAGGGCCCATTGAGTATCTCACATTGGACAGATAGCACATCGTCCGCAATACAACATGGAACAACATGTTTCTAAATGCAAAACAGGATCCTGAGAGAGCAGGTGCGTGGACAAAAAGGACTTGAAATTTATGAGGTCACAGAAAAACAAGGAATGATTGATTTCTTTGTTGGTTGTTTTACCTTTCAGTCGAAGCAGACTTTCAGTGACCCCTGCTTGCACAAAGTTAACTGTTGTGCTAGCTTGAATGTAGCTTTTAAAATGTCCCTGAGAGGTTTAACCATTATAATCATTGTTATAAAACTAGTGTGCCAATAGCCCACCTTGATGTGTGAAAAGGCATGTGTCCGTGACAAAGAAACAGCTTGAGACAGCAGCCTCCAAAATAGATTTTCTAGACGCGCAGGGGAAGTTAGCAGACCTTCGTTGAGGGGTCGTCATGGTGACATCAGGCACTGTGCTAAATTGTCTTGGCCTTTTCCCCTGTCTCCAAGGCACATTTACAAAGCGCTTTGCTCCTCGCTACCGTGTGCTGCCTGCTCTTACCTCCACTGTGTTCTCAAGATTTCTAAAGGCCCAGTGGCTAGCTTTTATTGTGCTAATGCTAATCAAAGCTCTTAGTAAATCAAGCAGCACAGGCTGAGTGTTGCTAACACTTCCATCCTGTTTTTAGCTTGATATACATGGAGGTCTTTTTTTTTTCTAGTAGCACCACAAGTAGGCCCAATATTTTTTTTTAAATGCCTTGCCTGCCTCATTTTTGCGAAACTCCCCACATGGACAATACAGCATTTGCAAATTATTTATAATAAAGAGATTTGTGACGTTGTGTCAAAAACATTTAACTGCTTTATGAGAAAAAACTGGCTTTGTTTTAGATTAATGCCTGTGAGATTAGCTTTCACTTCAAATGGAGCAAAAAAAGTACATTTCTATTAGCGCAGCCCAAAGGACATGCTAGCAGAAGCGTGTCTAATATATGCTGATGGCAGGTCACAGGGGATGAGCAAGGACCTTGAATGGGGACCTCTAATTTGAAACTGAAATTCACATGTTCAGCTGGTGCATATTATTTATTTCCCCTCATAGTTTCAAATGGTAAGCTGCCTTGTTTCTGTTTGAGAGTGATTTTGAATTTTTTGGAATCTCTAGGTTTATGTCCCCAGGTGTAAAATCCCATTAAACCTTACAGCCCGAGCACACAGCTCCACATTGTTCCGTGTGAATTATCGGACCGCTGCACATGCTGCCCATACTGCCCATACTGGCGCGTGGGCTGTGTGGATGTATTACAGCTGGCTGTCCAGTGTTGGAATGCTGACATGTGCACTGAAGCTTCATCCTGTGAATTTCATCCAGCTTTCACTTTATGCAGGTGTGGATTGATGAGCCGAATTAGTCAAATTAAGCTCATGCTCATAACCCATTGCTGTTTGCACAATATGGCTGTAAAATATATCGCTCCTTCATTATCATGACTGTGGCCTTCTGAGTATATTGCAGGATTTTGCTCCTAAAATTTTGGTCTGAACTTCAATACAGCCCATCCAAGCCTCACCAACCCAACACACATCATCAGGTTTTATGGCTGAACATGACCTGAGTCCAACAAAGTTCCGTCCAAACTTGACTCGACTCAAGTTTTCAGTCCAAACATGATCTGAGGTCAACAAAATTCTGTCCAAAACTTACCCAAACTGCCTCATCATAAAACTAAGACAGGATAGTGGTTCAGTGATAGTATCAGCCACCATTTGATCAGAGATGAACGTGTAATAAAAAATCAGGTGTTCAAAATCAATATTAATCCCACTTTAACAAGTGTATTCACACTACTCTCAGACATTCAAAGTTCTCACACTGTACTTCGCTGATTTTGACCTAAACAATGAAACCTAAACATCCTTTTGGCTGCACTAAAAAGGACACTCTCCTGAACTGATTTGCTCTTTAGTTCTCATCTTTATCATGAGTGTGGACCTAGTGGACCTCAGAGTAAGAGGTGCAACATGCCAGATGAAAAACTGTTAGAGAGAGAAAGCATAACGTAATGGGAAATCTTTTAAAAATACAGTATGTGATGTAAAAATATGTTGTTTTTTTCTGATGGAAATCATCATAGTTTTTGATTAAGCACTACTCACTTTTTCTGTTTCAACCCACTAGATGTCGGAAAAAAATAAATATTGTGATAGATTGTGTCTCATGAAAACCTCTTGAAATATATATTATATTTTTGACATGTTGCCAACTTCTACACCAAAGGACTTTAAAATTAATTACTGGACTGCAAGGATCATGATGTACTTCTGAGGGTACATTTATAATGTTTGTGATTTGGTGGAATAAAATGTACCAGGGCAGTGCTTTTTCCTCTGACAGTGCAGGTGCAGTAGAATTAATTTAGGATATTACAATCACTCTACGTGTTTGAAAGGTCAGTTATGTTCATGTGTAAGAACTTTAGGGTCTTGCATTAATTTTAATGAAGAAAATCAGTAAAATGGGTTTCTGAAATCAGTGGTAAATTATTTTTACCCTGGTAACCCCATTAACTGTCAACGGGCACAGGCTTTATTGGAAAGAATGTTGCAGTTGCAATATGTATTAGTATAATGTTGTTTGAACACTAAATTATTGCCTCAATTCCACCTACCCTTTCTATAGCCCTATTGATGAGTATCTGAATTTGAGAATAGTTTACCTGGACACAATTTTTAAATATGAAATATCACAATGTGATTTTTTCACAATATCATTCAGTCCTAGTGTACAATCTTAAGTTTCAACATGTTCATTATGTCATTACTGTTTATTAGGTTTTTTTGTGTGTGTGGGGGGGGTGATCAGATAGAAATTGTGTCCATATGGTAATCAAAGCTGGTCTAAAATGGAAGCCAAAAATACCAAGCTTTTGATGGAAGTGGGTCATAATTCATGAAAAGCAAAACAGCTCTAGGCATGAAAGAAAGGGAGAAGATCTAAGAGCCACATTTGCTCAGCCCGGCAGCCAATGTTCAGGATTTTTCTCCATGCAACCATTACTGTGGAGCTAGAAGCTATGGGTTTGGAAAGTAGAGGGTTAGCTCTCCATACTTGGGCCCTGTGGGGACTGAGGGACTTGGCATACACACATGAGTTCGACAGCAGCGCACAGTGAAGCAGGAAGGCCTACATTGTCTACTGTATTTTTAGATTCTCGGTTAAAATTCCAATTGGTGGAGGTTAAAATATACATGGAGTTTTTTTTTTCTCCTAAGGTCTTTCTGAGTGCAGCAATAAAATATAGTGTTATTTTATAGGACCACCTACCTTTTATTTATACTCATTTTATCAATCACCTATAAAAGAGCACTTCATAGGTTTCCAGTTACTGCCCGTGGATCATTTGTTGCTGCGTTTGTTAGATATAAATTAATAAAAATATTGTTAAATATAATAAAAAGTGTGCTAGTTCTCCCAGATAATAATTAATAGGACATTGAATTTAAACTGTCACAGACTCCGGCGACTCAGTATGCGATGAACATGTCTTTTTAACAGGATTATGGTGTCCTTGTCTCTGTTCGGACCCCACGGTCCTAAAGAACAAGCTACTTTGTGAATATAATCCAATTTATAATTTTCATAGCTTTCAAGTCAGAAATAGGATTTTTGCTATTTCTGCAGCTATTTCTGTCTCCCTTTCTGTCCTCTCCTTACACATTCCCAACATGTATAACAACCACTGAATGTGTGTGGTTGTGTGTAATGTATCTGTAATGTTATTGTTTCACTGTAATGTTGTATGGTGTATTGTTAATAATATGTGGAAGCCCATGTATGTCCAGACTTTAACCTACTGGCCCGACATATGGCTTATAAACAACCTACAGTATGTGAAAAACAATATTATTTTTTGAGATTTATATCCATTGTGCTTTTTTTTGTCTACAACACAACAAAAATAGTTTGTAAATGTTTCTACATCAATAACATTTTTGCATATGACTGTAATGGTAGGTGTTTCAGATCAAATGGATCATGATTGTAGGTGTACCCAACCTGACCCAAGTTACACCATGTTATTGTATCAGTAACACAATTTAGTTACAGCATTCAGTGTTGGTTGAATAAGATTCTTGCACATGCATCACATATTTGGAATGAAGAATCTGCATTCGTGTCTGGTCTCTATGGTGTATGTCTTTTAAAGAGCATCACAATTTGCATCCTCAAAAGTAACTAATGCCATGTCTCTTTGGTTTTGTAGCTTTGAAAGGTGCATTGCCATGCTCTGGGTTTCATCTGTAATAGATTCTTTCATCATACGTTGCTGGAAGTCTCTGGATCTTTGCCAGTTTTCTCAGCACTGTCTAACAAGCACCGTGTGATGGTCGCACTGCCTTGAAGTTCTGTCAGGCTTTTTAAGCTTCGTCTGTGTGGTCCTTTGGAAGAGCTTCTTCCCTTATAAAATTAGAATAAAAAAAGAAACTTTGAGTTTTCCTTAAGTATCACAGCACCGTGCTGTATTACAATAAGTGGCACAATGAAGTGTGTCTGGCCAAATCTTTTTCTCTCCCGTTCGGTGCCTTGTTTCTGCATAATTCATTCACTCCCGGTGCGTACTCATACCTTCGGAAGAGCTGAAATGGGTCCAAGTTTCCACAGTAATGCACATTTGGATGGAGAATTCTGTAATTAAGGTAGAAAAATTGGAGCTTCGCAACTGCACAACCGTACTGGGTATAATTTATGTCCGATTCACTTATGACATGAATATCTTAGACACTTTTACTGAGGAAAAAAACGTCCACATGGTTTACCTAAGCTCGAACGAATAATGGATTGAAAAACACTGCAGCAGTTCACTGAAATAACTTTGTGTAAGTCAGTACTATCAAAATATAAGGTCTATCTCAATCCATTCATGCACTGTCGCTATACACTGTTTTATACTTCTGCCTTCCTTTTTCTGTCTCTTTCCGCACGCATTGGAATGAAGTCAAATAAAACAAGTGACTGGAGAAACAAGAAGGGAAAACAAGAGGGAAGCTCGAAGGCAGCTAATTAATAATGCCACACTACATGTACCACGGGCTGATGTTTTAAAGAAGGGTGAATGGAAGTTTTGAAGGTTTGCATTATTAATTACACAGCTCGTTAATTTTTACACACAGTCAAAAGCGGCGGCGGAATGGAGAACAGTTTGGTCTCCTACGTTGAGAGGCGCACCTCAGGCATCAATCCTGGTGGGCCACTTTGATTTGTTTATTTTCTGGCCACCCACCGCAGAGCGTTGTATACAAAATTACTGTTTTTAGCAAGCAACAGCTGGACGCGGCGGGGAAGCCAGGAATGGTGCAAACAAAGCGCATTCGCCTGCGCTCAGACATGCCTCCTTGCACAGAAAAAACAGGGCAGGTATAGACTCGCAAATCACTGGCATCCAAATCACTGAGGGTTAATTCTGAGTAAATGTATTCTGGTGAAAACACAGCATAGCAAGGATGTTTTGGAGGCTTTGACAAATTTAATTCAGTTCACTGTTATTTATGTATTATCCACACATTGTCACAAAGCAACTTTCTAAGAAAGCAGCGCGACTCCCTAATTGTCGCTGTCAAAAAAGTAGACAGGAAAAACTCCCTAAGAGCATGTAGAAGAAGCACGACTCAAAAGTGGGAACTGACCATTTTCTGGGCCACACTTAAGGTATAAGTAGGGCAAGTTTACAAGGACGATTAAACAGAGGTACTGGGATCGTACATAGGGACAATCAGGGAAATACACTGGTGAATACATGTGTCAGAAAATGTGAATACACTGTTTTAAATGGAGACCCTTGCACAACTGCAGCTCAATGACTTCCAGCACAGCTCAATGTCACCGAAGATCTAGTGGACTACTGAGCACATGCAGGATATGTGAAGCTCTAGTTATTATACGGATACAGGAGGAACAAGCCAATATGAGTGTAAGTCATGGATACAGCTGTCACAAGCAGGTTAGAATGCAAAAACTGGCAGTCATGAATGGTTCCACAGCCTGGCTTTGTGAGTACAACATTATGTCACTGTTTGATGTTTCTTCCATTTTTTCTATATCATAGGGCTGAGACTAGGCTGAGATAAAATCCAAACCAGAGTACAGCATTCCAGAAACAGATACTCTATCATTCTGTGAATTTGTTTATACGAGCATTTGCGGTCATTTCTAAACATTGATTCAGCACTGAAAAGGCCACATTTGAAAGGGTCAGACATCAGAGGTGCTCTAATAAAAGTAGTCTGCTATGGGTGAAGGTCAGAACCATGTCTGAAAAACAAATAAACAAAAAGATGAAGGGAGACCTCAAAGCTGGAAGCTGGATTGTGGCTAGACATGCAGCAGACACCACCTGCTGAGAGCTGGCATGGTCAGTAGGAGCACTAAACTGCTGACCCATAAGAATTCCTCAGTGCTGAGTTCCAGGCCATTACAGTCAGCTGAAAGGGAAACATCAAGGAACAACATTCTTGTCTTAAGTGATCAGTTTTTACTAGGACTGTGTGATATCACTGGAAAAGCAGTGGCTGCCAAAGGTCTGACATTGTGCTGCAAGCTGTTGTCATAACCTGATTTGCATACCGATTTTTTTTATATACGTGAGGATCAAAACAGCTGGTGTTTTATGTGCATCACCATCAGACTCTGCTAAAACTCAGGAACCAAAGAAGAACTGATCTCCCAGATGGACTGTGGGAGAAGCACGGCATGCTACAGAACCAGGTCTCCAGATTTCAGCAGTGCCTGAAAGTGTAGTAGGTAGTTTCGGGTCCATGCTAGGCTAAAAGTTAACCCTTGCTGGCCAGATACCCTCTCCATTTTACTTAATCTGTAAATCCAGGAACATACAGAGAACATACAGAGAAACATACAGAGAAACCTGCATAGGTGCACAGCAGAGCTTTATTTTAACAAAAGGCCTTTTTCCTCTTTCCAGCCACTCTTTTCTCTCTCCTGGAGAGCCTGTGTTTTACATTTACATTTACGGCATTTAGCTGATGCCCTTATCCAGAGCGACGTACATTAGTGCTCAAGTAGTCTACGTCTTTGTTTTAGGCCATGTCCACACGTACACAGATATTTCTGAAGGTTTTTCTATGCGTTTTGGCCTTTCGTCCTCACGTAAACGGTGTTTTGGGTCAGTGAAAAAAACCTCTGACAAAGTGCCGATGTTAGAAAACGTTGTTTCTGCGTTTACAAAGAAGAGGGTTAAAACTGGGATGTGATTGTGTGTGAGACCTCAGTCAGTCAGAATCAGGCACAACATCAACACCACCACACTGAGCATGGGGGACCCCCAGGGGCGTATGCTCAGCCCTCTGCTGTTCATACTGATGTCCCACAATTATGTGGCAGTGCACAGCAGGAAAAACATCATAAAGTTTACTGATAACACAGCCATGGTGGGAATGATGAGGTGGCATACAGAGAGGTGAAAAACATCTCTGTCTCTGAATGTAGACAGAACAAAAGAGACCTCTGGACAGCACTTTGTGATCCCTCTTTGCTGAACATCAGCAGTTCCTGTTTGGATATTCTCCAGAACACCAAGTTCCTTGGAATTTGTTGAAGCTCACTTCTCCCTTTCTATCCTCACCAAATTCTACAGAGGGACCATAGAGAGCATCCTATGCAGCTGCATCACTGCCTGATTTGGGAACTGCACCAGCTCAGAATGCAACAGCACCCCTGCAGTGGATTGGGAAGACAGCCGAAAATATCATTTTCATGGACCTCTACAATACAAGCTGCATCTACAAAGTGGCCAGCATTGTGGCTGACCTCACTCACCCCATCCCACTCTTACCATCTGGCAAAACGTTCTGTAGCATATGAGCCTTCCACCACCAGGAAGGCCCATATGCTAGAGTTTCTTCCCCCAGATGATCAGACTCCTAAACCAGAACTGTATTTCTCACACACAGACGCCTTCGTGAACTGAACTGAATTGTTTCTTTTACAACAACCACACCCAAACTGCCACCCCAGCTATAAACTCCCACTGTCCCATTCACTTTATTTTATATTCTGTGGCACTTTCTTATCCTCTTCCTGCGATTTTTGGCAATTTTCTGCACAATAATATTTTCTGCACTAATGTTATTCCTGAACCCCACAAATCCATGTATTTTTGCACAGTACCTGTACTGTACTCCGTCCTCTCCTATTCTGTTGTATTCTTTGCTCTTATGTTTTGAAGTCTTGTAGTCCCAGAGGAATACTGTTTCATTCTTGTACTGTGCAGATGGCAACTGACAATAAATACCTACCGGAGTACTTGAAATGCTTGTCTGGAAAGAATCAAGTAATTATACAGTAATTTGACCAAAATTCCATTTGTTGGATAATGTGAATGAATTAGTTCATCAAATCATTCTCAGAAACCCATCTGTTTCAGTCGAGGTTGGTCAGAACGAACACAATAAGGAATGTAATGACTGATTTGAGGCTCATTTACATATGAAAGACTTCTGCATGTCAGTAATGCAAAAGGAAATACTGTACTCATAACTGACGAACGACATGCTGCTCTTGTTGTTGCAAGGATTAGCCATGTTTGCAGGGAATATATGAATGCTGGTGAAATGAATACTTCTTGCTTTACTGATTGCCAAAACAATGCAAAAAGTATTTAATGAAGTCTGGAGAAGAGTTTTAAAATGGTCAATAGAATGTTTTTGTATGCAGCTCAGAAATGTGGAGCCAGTAATTTAGGAATTATAAAACCTTACAGCAACTAGCGAGGACAGCTAAAAAGATCTTTAGCCTCTTTCCCCTCTGTCACGGACATCTACACCACAAACTGCATCTGAAAACCTTAATTTTCTGTCTTTCGACCCTTTCAGGGGTGAACTTTGAATTGTTTTCTTGTTGCATAATCTAGTTGTGCTTGATGGGACATTATCTTGCAGAATTTTCTGGAAAAAACAATAGAATTTAGAATTTTTGCAACTTGAGTTCTAGAAGTTCCTGTTTTTGGAGATGCTAAGTCTGTGGTCTGTTCATACTTTAAAAGATCCACTGTTGTCCTGGTACCAAAGAACCAAGCCCTCATGCCTGCATAATTACCAGCCTGCTGCAATCACATTGGTAATCAAGATTTTTGAAAGATTCATTAAAGACTTCATCACAACATTCATTCTCAGCTCCACAGACCCAATCCAGTTTGCCTTCTGCCCCAGCAGATGAACAGAGGACGCCATCTCCCCTGTCCCACATACTACCCTCAGCCATGTGACTAAGAAACATGGGAACAATGTTGTTTGCTGATCATTGACCTCAGTTCATCTTTCAGTGTCATAGTCCCCCATAGACTATTCACCTTGCCTGGGGACATGGGACTGAACGAGCCTGTGTGCCTGGGTTTCAACTTCCTACAGGAAAACCACAAGTGATGAGAGTTGGAGGTTGTATCTGAAGCACCATAACACTCAACACAGGAGCTCCACAAGGCTGTGTACTTAGTCTTCAGCTGTACATCCACTACACTCATGATTGCATGGCCACACAATAACGTTTGCATATGAGACAGCATACATGGAGGAGATGGAGAATGTGAAATTGTGGTCTGTGGAGCCTCCCACTGAATGTCAAAACCAAGGACTTCAGTAGGAGACAGCAGTGCCCCTACACCCCCCTCAACATCAATGGGGCTGCAGTGAAGAGAGTGAGCAGCTTCAAATATTGGGGCGTTCAGATGTCTCAGAGGACGTGGACTGAACAAATACAAGCCCAGTCCAGGAAGGCAATCCACCGTCTCTACCATCTGAGCAAGTTTCGGGCCTCCCCAGTTATCCTAAGGATTTTTTACTATGGCGCTGTAGAAAGTGTCTGGCCTACAGAGTCTGGGTGAACAGAATGCTACACCAGCTCAGCTCGACCATCTCTGCAGGACATTTATACCTGCAGAGGATACCAAGATAATCAGAGAATTGTTTCACCTCAGTAACTGTGTGTCTGACCTGCTGAAATCAGGCAACACAGGAGGATTGTGTCCAGAACATAGAGGTTCAGAAGAGCTTCAGGCCATAAGACTCCTTAACCAGAACATGACACCAGAACTTCTTAACTGATTATTTTAACACAAACTGAACACTATACCTCACTTTATTTAACCTGTTTGTCTTCCTCACTACCATCTGTTAAGTCTGTATACATCAACAGCAAACTAGCATGCTGCGCTTTACAGTACACACTCTATTCTAAAACATTTGCACACTTCAGATCTTGCTCCCAAAATCACATTATTGTTCTTCTTGAGTTTTATTATTATTATTGTCATCATCGTCGCCATCGTTGTTGTTGTCAATAATATCTGATGTATTGCATGTTGATAATAAGAATGAAAAAACATATATTGTAAAAATATTTTTTGGTCGTATTGCCTATCGCTACTTTGATAGTCATGCATATAAATCTGGTCAGTTACTTACTATTCACAAGCTTTGCACTATCCACCTTCCTCTTAGGAACAACCAGAGAAGCATTATGTGTGTGTGTGCTTTTTTCTGTTTTTCGGAGCACGGGACACACAAACAAATGGATTTGACTCCGACTAGCAATGGCTCTTGGATTTTGAGATGATTTAGAGTTTCATATAGACATGTGATTTGAGGCCGTCGCTGTAAACAGATTCCCTGCGGGGAGTGAGAGACAGGTCCCCTCCATCTTCCTCTGCTTCTCTCATCCCTCGCTGCTCTGCTCCTTCATCTCGGTCCCCCCCTTTGATGAAGAGCCTCTCACCGCATTTCCATTCTTCATGCTTCCGGGCCCATCAGCTCAGCAGGTGAAATCAAAGGCGGTCCCCCAGCCACCCCCCACATTACCATGTGGCTTACAGTGGGACGAAGTTGGGTCTGTGCCATAGGGGCCAGGCACCAGGGAGGTATTTATGTGCACTGTAGTGCATTGCTAACCTCAAGCCATTTACAAGTAATTTCTCTTTCCCTTACACCATTCTCCCCCACCACTGTATGTCATATTGCATGGGTCCTCAACTGGCTTGCCAGAGCAGCCAGAGGTGGATAGCGTACCCTAAATCAACAAACAAGCAGAATGAAGATGTAGGACAAAAGAGGCAGTGATTTTACCGCTTTTAAACACTTTTGCTAACTGAGACAGTGGTTGTTAACAGAAGGTGTGGTTGCCAAACAACATAATAGTTTCTAATAGCTTTAAGCATTTATAAAGAATTAAATTCTTTATTATATACTAGGTTTTTATAACTGCTTTGAAGAGGCTTGATCATTTCAGATTTCAGAACAGTAGTATTCTTACATCAGTTGCAGCTTGTAACTGTATCAAAACGCTATTGTAGAAAAAAAAATTTGTGACAAACCTATCAGTTTGCAGAACCGAAAGTGCCAACAATGGTCACATGCACATCACATTTGGACCATGGAGCAATAGAATAAGGTGCCCTGGTCTAATGAATCTCATTTTTCTCTAATGTGGACAAGCGCAAGGGCAGTTTGAATCACATACCTTAAAATTATTGCAGACCAATTACACTCCTTTAAGGCAAAGGTATACTCTGACAGCAGTGGCCTCATTCAACAGGTCTCACTGCAAAAATTGTTAAGAAATGTTTTGAGGAACATGATAAAGTTCAAGAAGTTGAATTGGCCTCCAAATTCCCAGGAACTCAATTTAATTGAGCACCTGTGGGATGTGTTGGACAGACTAATCTTAGATATGGAGGTGCCACTCACCACTTGCAGAGGTTGAATGACTGTGGCATTACCAGGGATCATCCACATTCCAAATAATATCCAGTTAGTGGTGGTTTATTGATGGATGGGGTACAGAGGGGATGATGGATTGTAAGGCAACAGATGGGCCACAGTCAGTAATTGTAAACCTATCAAGCGCACTTGTCACACATGCAAGCTGGTGAGGCGGGATGTACGTGCAGGTATATTTTAAGAAATTTTATTTCAGAAAACACTACAAAATAAGATTTCCAGCTTAGTAAAACCTCTCACATGGGAAGCACGGGACAAACAACTCAAGACCAGACAAAGGAACAATGAAACAAAGAGGCTGCTTGTACACAAGGCAAGACTAGAAGTACCTGGGGCAGGATGGGTAACAAACTATAAACATATGGGAATACTAACAAGAAGGTGGGACTTGGAAAGAGACAAGAAACTCAAGCAACAACAAAAGCACATGGTCAGAAACACATGGAGAAGCTAGCAAGTAGGGAAAATGGAAAGGGACAAAGGCAAAGTATATAGTAGATGTTTTAGATAAAATGGGCCAAGAGTGTAGACAGATGGTAGGTGGACCTAGTAAAGTGGCAACTCAATGTATTTTCCATAACAATGAAACATTCCATTTCATCTCAGCATGTGCTCTACATAGCAATAGCAGTGATGAGATGGCAAGAGTTTACGCTCACGGGAAACGCCGCTTTCTGAAAATGGAAATATCAAAGGCAGAAAACATCTTTTAGGCAGACATATGCCTCTGCTCAGGCATGGCACAGGCTGCCGTGTATCATCACCTTCTGGAAAATGTCAGATGTAATTCATTCATGGAATATTGAGTAGCTCGGCTGAGCTAATGCCTTAATACTTCAACCCTATCTCTGCCAAACAGCTGTTTGCTGGGAAACATGCAAGTAAATGATGTTTGTTTTAAGCCCAAACAGCGTGTTGAGACAAGCACTAATAGATTATACAGGCTAAGAATTATATATAATAGTACACATTGTGTGTCGGGGACATACTGTGCATTCTAATCTGTGTTTTACTGGCATGAAGTGCAGAATATATTTGCTGCCTCTTGTTGCCAATTTGAAATATAATCAGCCAGATGCTTCATCTTAAATAAGAGTGGATGTACTTGCTTAAAAGCTTCAAAGGAATGATTTTGATTGGTGGCTAGTGTGAGACTTAATGTTTTGGCTTTGTGAATCAATTTCAAGTGTGCTGGAGAGTGGTCACTTTAACACACATGTTGGTTTTTTCAACAGTGTATAATCTAGGGATGCACCAATCTCACTGTTTCTCTCCCTATACCAAACTTGGCTGATACCAAATACCAATCCAAGACCAGTACTATTTTTCTTTGTCCATTTAAAACAATCTGTGTCAAATTGGATGGTGACCATTGGTGGACTACAATTGCCAAGTAATTCCACAGGTTTTCAGTAGGGTTTAAGTCTGGGCTCTGACTAGGCCACAAAAGGACATTCACCATTTATTCCTTCAGCCACTGTGTGGTAAATTTTGCTATGAGCTTTGAGTCATTGTCATATTGGAAGGTTTCCTTCCATTGACAACTTTTTGGCAGAGGTTGGCAGCATTTCCTCAAGAATTTAATAGTATTTTGCCCCATACATTTTTCCTTGGTGCCTGCGTCAGAAAACACCCCAAAACAGGATGCTACCACCATCATGCTTTACTGTAAGAATGGTGTTCTTTGTATGGTGAGCTGTATTGGCACATCACTCGGGAGCCCCCATTGTTCATGTATTAGACTGTAGTTTAATTGTTTATGTATCTGCACTTGCAGATATTATGCCATCGGCCCCCGATTTGCATACTGCTGCATCCATCCTGTCTATCTAAGATACTATGTAAATTTACTTTTAAAGTTACTCAAGATGAATGGATATGTATTCATTGTGACTTTTAAGAAATCCCCCTTAACTTAGTAGCAAACCCTGAAGCCATGCTGTGACCAAACACATTTGTTTTCAGTATTTCCCAGAGCAGCAAAGCTTAAAACACAGAGACAGAGAGAGAGAGAGAGAGTTATATGTTGTATGGCTGTATGGTCTTGTTATTGCAGTTGTATTTCAGTGTATATGTTGTTTTGTAACACCTCTCTTGTAAATGGTGCTATGTGCTGCTCCCCTTTATCAGCTTTCCTCAGTTCAGATAATCAGCTGCAGTTCAGGGGCATCCAGAGACGAGAGCTAGCGGCAGGGCTGCTGCACACATATTTGCACCCGAGGGTGTATTTAGTGCAAACAGGCAGAACTAAATGATGGAACTGCATGTCGCACCTTTTGAACTACTCTACAGTGCCAAACTCTTATCTAATCAAAGGGCAATTTTTTTAAACCACTTTTTCATTTGAAAATTGATTTAGGTTTTCATGGCCCTCTATTGGCCTCCCATTCCATATTTGCCAAACAAACCATGATGTCTTTGAATAAATAGCAGCAGTAAACAACATCCGTGATGGCAAAACAGGCCAGGCATCAGGTTGGTGAGGCAATGTCCCAAAAACAAGTCTAGGAATTCAGTAAAATTGCTCATTTCATTTATTTTTATTGGATGATGCTTGTTTTGTTTAAAAAGTGTAATCAGCAAACATGCTGTCACTACTGGAACCAAAGCTCATGTCTCTATATAGTTAACCTGAGTATCTGTCGGGTCTGTTGGATACTCAGTCTTTACAGTACAATTTCAGAGGCCAGACCAATCCAGCATATGGTTGGGTGGCACGTTTGGTCTGATATAGCAGGGGGCCAATATAAAAAGGCAAACGCCTGCAAATATGATTCTCTTTAGAATGGCAGCTTTTGCTTAGGCCTGTCACTATCAATTATATTACTAACTGGATAGCATGATTTTAATTATTAAGTAATCATATAATCACAGTTTATTTTAATTAGCATACATAACATTTGTAGCTACAAACACACTAGCATTCGTGAGATCCTGCTGGTGTGGGTTTTCTTTCTTTCAGTGATGCCCATGAAAATGATAGCTCCCCTTTGTGCAGAAAGTTCAGACTGCTGAATATGGCTTTATAACAACCTGTCATTCAGATTATTTACTAATTATTTACTAAGTCCATTCATCAAGAGTGTCAAATTAAATAATACACTTTAATTAAGTAATCATGACTGTCCTAGTTTTGTTCCACTGTCCGCATTGAAATATATTAAATATTCTGTCTGATCTGCATGTTGTGTTTAAGATAATAATAATAATAATAATAATAAAAAAAAAAATAATAATAATAATAATAGAATGTTTTGCTTCGTTTAATGATTGTGTTGTCAGAATGAGACACTCTCTAAAACTTTACAAGACAAAAAAACTGTAACATTAACTGTAAGATTTTTTTAACAAACACAGATATGAACCTAAATGCAGAATATAAAAATCCAACAAGTCCAAAAGCGAGAAAATCCATCAAAACTAGGTAGGGCTAGTATACTTCGCACCAGTAGATAGTCCTGCAGGTCTATACATAGTACTAGGAAGTGTTAGGGCAGGTGAGAAAATCATCAAAACTGACAAAAGATACTTTGCTCATAACAAAGACTTTATTTTCTTCTTAAGAAGGAGAAGAACGTTCTTCCTGGGGCGGTCCCAGGTTGAAGATTC
>JBBPCY010000136.1:12166238-12205429 GCA_037974405.1 Brachyalestes nurse
CTGTGTAATGAGCTAACTGAGCGTCATGAGCTACATTTAGAGCCAAATCCATATTTCCAGTTATTTTGGTGAGAGTACCTTAAAAGTAATGCAATAGTAGTGTAATGCCTTACATTTATAGTAATATTGTAATATATTGAATTACTTTGAAATGACAGTAACAAGTAAGTTTTAAAGTAACTTGCCCAACACTGCCAATGATGTTATGTTAGGTGTAATTCACAGCGATATGATGGTGCTTCACGTGTATTCTATATGACCATTACATCAACCATCACAGGACACTGCATACAAATATATAGACATTAATATGGAGTCGGTCCCCCTTTTGCAGCTATAACAGCTTCCACTCTTCCGGGAAGCCTTTCCACAAGATTTTGGAGAGTTTCTGTGGGAATTTGTGCCCATTCATTCTGTAGAGCATTTATGGGGTCAGGCATTGATGTTGGACGAGAAGGTCAGGATCACAATCTCCATTCCAGTTCATCCCAAAGGTGTTGGATGGGGTTGAGGTCAGGGGCCAAGCCCAAACCCTGAAACACATATGTGTCCCAATACTTTTGTCCATATAGTGTATGTGCTTGCCTTCACATCCCATCACTGTTAGTACTTTGTGGCTGAAGTCTTAGTTAGTTGGTGGTTTTAACAAAACTGAGGAGAAAAATAACAATGCCACTGCAGAATACCTTTTATTTCCATGAAGAAAGGTTCCAACAATGTTTTTTAAAGAATCATTTTTGTGAATGAGATCAAATATCAGTTCAAGGTTTGCACTGTGTGCATGCACGGCTTAGACCATCTATGTATTTTAAAGCCGTGGAATTTTTTTTTCTTATTTGCTTTGTTCGATTGCCATGGCTGTTGAGAAGCATAGTCTAATGAAAGACATCCTGCATCACCCTGTCGATCAGAGTTCCTGTCAGTTTCTTTCCCAACTCTTTTAACATAACTCTGAGGCAAGTGTTCTTCCTAATTACTTTATCTTCACTTTTTTATCAAGTGTCTTACAAAATCAGATACTATTGATTGGTCCACAATGAAAGTTTTAGCAATAGATAACAGCACCATGAGGTCCACTAACGAGAAGGAGGAGATTGATGTGCCAAAAATTCTATCACTGCAACAATTACCGCAAGTCTTGTTTTAAATTGGTCTCTCGGAGCACGTTATTGACTTTTTCCGTAGCATGATTTAAGTGTTGTGCAGTAACTGTTGCCTTAACTTGCGTAAGGATGCTCAGGATGAAACGGGCATATTTCCTTTATGTATTTCTACATGTTTTATGAAGAATAGTGTCTAAATTGGTGGTGTATTAGGTCAAACCTTTCGGTCTAGACAGACAAATAAGTGGGGCATTTTTGCAGACACTATTTGTCCCGAGGTTTTCAGACATCTGGTCATTCAGGTGTATTTTTAAGGTGCATAATGGATGATATACGGCTTATAAAATCTCCATAGAAAAACACTGCCAAAAGAATGGGACTCTCTTGAGCATGCCAAAAAGAGTTCTGTGGCAAGGCTGCAGAAGAATCACTTTTGGCAAAATCTTGGGGCAGCAGAAGTCTTACTTAGGATGCTTCATTGACAATTTATGGGCTACATCTGTCTATGAATGAGAAGTGTCTTCATTGATTATGTCGTCAGTACTGGATATTGTCATGCAGATTTTCTGTTTCTGCCACCATGTACCTGGTCTCGCTCGGCTCAACCCCAGGCATTAATATTAATGACAAACAGAGTGGGGAGACAGTATGTTAAGTATGTGGCTTGCAACATCCTCACCATCTATTGCTATTCCATCATTTCCCAAACATCGGCATGTTGCAATACAAAGAAAAGAAATGGCTATTTTCATTGCATTTTCGGAGCACTATGGTTCATTACTCCGAGTGATTGTGCTTCAGAAATAGCCGAGGTACACACAGTCTCAGCATGCTTGCCAGCTGAATTTGGTCAAAGCTTTGAAAGGCAGTTGTGTAAAAGGCAACAGAAAATGGGCAATAATCGAAGTGAGATTTGTGCAAATAAGCTCGGGGAATGAGAAGAATTACAAATACATTTGAATACTGGGTTCACTGGCTGCATGCTAAAACATGGCCTTCTATTTTGAATGCAATTTGAATGCATTCATGCTTGCATTCCAGATTCTAGACTCCTTGGTTTACTGAGATCTACACAGGCCTATTCAGAGAGAATACATTGTAAGGTCATCTGTCTTATATGATGTGTACAGATGATCAAAGAATGAGAAGATATAATGAATGGGCTATGTGCTTTGTGAAAAGGCCTAGCATTTATAAAGATGAGGCAGTAATATAGCTCATAATCCTGCCAGACCTTGGTTCCTCATTAGCTCGCATGGTGACAATGACAGGGTCCTTCTCTGTGTCCTTCGCTTTGTTTGCACAGTATACACTGTGTGCTTTCCCTTATTAGAAAGTGAAAGGCTTTGACCATCCAAACAGGTGATTTGAACAGGTTGCGTCATGCCTCGGGCTATGCAGGCCTGCCTCATTGACGGTGCTTTCAATGGCTGTAATTTTTAGTGCACGCAATTTATCCCCCTGCTGGAATTGGTGCAGTGTTAAAGCCAAGGGGAAGGCCAGACAATACACCTTGAAACAAGAGCAGGTGGATGGGGACACACAGAGAGGACTCTATAGGTTGTAAAGTTTCTTAATTTAAATGTTCACTTTTTAACAATACTTCTTGGGTTTGATATCTCCATTGTTGCGTCAGCCTCCTCGTTAGTTCATAAAAAAAAACAGGTGAAGGCAACAAAATGAAGGCAACGTCTCTGCCACTGTATATCTTAAGCCCTTGTCAGGCTCAGAGATTATAGACCAGGCTAAGCCAAGCAATGTTTCATAGCGGTAGAGTTTATACAGATTAAAGGATTTTATGCTGTGAAATGAATTGTCTTTTAATCCCATCATGGCGTATGCATTGCAATACCTTGAAAGACAAAGAAACAAGGTGTGAGAATTTGATCTGACTATCTAAAAGCAGAGTCTGTGAAATCATTTTATTATATTGTATTTGAAACACTGGATGTGTGTCAGATATGTAAAGGTTGTACCCAGGATATAATGTTTGCTCAAATTATACATAATATTAAGGCAAGAATTAGGGATGTATTCAAGAGCAAATTTTACTTTTGAATTATTGATGAGCTTATTCCTAACTGCACTCATTTTCATATTTAAAAACCATGAGGTCTCTGAGATGTGTACTTCATCAGAGGTCAGGGAGGAGCCCACATCCAATATTGTAGCCCAGATTCATCCCGTTAAGTCCGAAGAGGAAGAACAGAAAGACCACCGCCTAACTGTCCATGCACACTGGAGAAAAGGGCCACGCCATGCACCAGGTCGGAAACAATCCAGAAAAGTCCCATAAACATCTAGCTCAAGATCATTTTCACTGAGATCCTGTGGATCTAAGGAGAACCTTCAATATCATGTAGGGTATTTATCATATTGGGTATCGGCTAACTAGCCATGGTTACCTCTCTGAGATTACAGCCTGCTGGTGATCCATTTTTGGAATATTTAACTAAAATGATTCCCAGTAATAACTAACAGAGTTCTACAGTAAATTTAAAGTAGGACATCAGTGAATGATTAAGGGGGTTACTGTATTGTAAAAACAAAAAAAATCATTCAGAGCTAACAGAAGGATGCTCAATGAATGTGACTTCATGAATAAAACTGATTTGTAGATGTTATTGCCAAAAAAATGAATATATTGAGAGATGAAGAAGAAATAATATATAACATCATGTCATTTATAGTAGTTTCTCACCATTTAATTTGTATACATATGAGTCAGTGAAATTAGGCAAATGTAATAGACCCTTGAGTGACCATTCTCTAAAAAAGGTAATGAAGGTGATTCATGTAAAGTCCAGCACCCTCCTTTAATTATTATAGACACTGAGCAATAAAACACTCAAGCATGTTACTTATGTACTACTGGATTTCAAAGAAACACACAATGCTCATTCTCAATGTCTTGCCCTGGCCTACAGGTGCCTTCTTTTTCATATCTCATCTCTCCTCTTGTACTTTTCATACCTAGGAAGTTGAAATCTGCCTCACCCCCTGAGGCTACAGGCAGAAATTAGCTAGCTCCCTTGATTCCATCTCACCATGAATAGCTCCACTTTGATTTCACCTCTCTCATTAGCTTTCCCTCTCAGCAGCCCGTGGAGCTTCTGGGAAGTTCAAATAGCTCCCTAACTTCTGGAACATGTTCGAGTGTTTGTATCAATTCGTGGAGACGGTGGATGTCTCCCTGGAAATGATTGCAAATCTGCTGAGAGTCATGACTCATTACTGCTGATGTCAAACAGCTAGTCGGGTTCACGTTCAAGCAATGATTAGATGTTCTGAAGACACCCCAAGAAATTATACATGACTCTGGCTCAGGTTATACAGTACATTGTTTTTAGATTAAGTCTTGATGGAAGGGCCGTAGTAGGTCATTAAATGCTGTAAATTTGTGAATTGTCATTAAGGCGTCAAGCCAAACTTGTTTTTGTTTTCCAGCACTCACTGAACGTCACCATGGCCAATCTGCTCCAATTCATCAGGATGCTATCAAGATGAACCCGCTCGAGAGGATTTCACCCGTGTTTCGAAAGCAATTGCGGTGGTTTTTCTAATGAAGACCCAAGCAACTGCAGCATTGGGGGAGATAAAGCCAAGGGAATACATTTCCTTGAAATTGATTTTCTGTTGTTTTTCATCCTCCATCATCTCTTAACAGGGGTACCTAATACAATGGAGGAACCATGATAGCCTACAGTAATAATGGGCTGAGGAGGCCCATTACCAGCAGGAATGTGTGGTTGACTGACATGAGATTGCTTTCTAAGCGTACAAATATTAAACAGTGTGTCACAAGCCCATAAATCTTTTCAGAAATGGTGTTAAACTGTATGAGAATGTTTTTGAACCTTTTCCGTACGAAGTACACAACATTCAAAGACTAGAAGGAGGCAGGCTGACTAATGATCCTCTGTTAGTGTAGCAGTTTAAAGGGAGGAGATGTAGTTTATTGATCCTATAGCATTGGTGTGAATTGTGCCATCTGCTTAAAATAATAAAAAATGTGAAAGTAAATTAGCAGATGTCAAATTAAGTTGTACTTCCAACTATAATTTAATCAATTCTTAATTTCCTAGCCAACATGAGGTTTTTCTTTAAAATATTGCACATTTTTTTGGAAAAATTAACTTAACTGTAATAAATTAACTGTAAATCAGAATCAGAATCAGAATCACAATACTTTATTTATCCCGAGGGAAATTGCCTTACAGGCTGCCATCTGTAACGGCGCCATGGCCATGAACTGGTTGTGAGATAAAACCACACACACATTTTTTCAGAAAATACACGCTTTTATTCTGAAAATTACTACAAATCATCAAAACAAAGCCCAAACAATACATTGCAGTCTAAATTAAAGAAAAATCTCACCCTGTGTTTTGGACCAAAATTGCAAAAATGGGTGAGGTCTTACCTTCATGAGCATGTTTGGACCATCCTCAGATTTCCTTAATCTAATCTTAGACCAAATCTAATCAGTGTTTAAGGTCATGATTAATGCAGATAATGATAATGTGGAAAAGCTTGGATGTGATGCAACGGTTTTGGTCACAAAAATAAAAAAAAGTCCTCATATGTTAAAAGAAATGGACTTAAAATTATTTTTTTTAATTTGTCACATACGGTCGGCCTATTTTGAAACCAAATAAGGGGCTACTACCCCAGATACATAACTGTCAGGAACTTTTAAAAATATTATTATTACAAACTGCAGGCAGAATAGAGAGTCCAATTCACAGAGTGATATTTTTCGCAACTCCGCCTCTCCTTGGCAAAAGCCCATATGTCAGGTGCACAGGAGCCGAAGGGATGACATCATTAATGCCGTGACAGGCAGCAACAGCTGAGGGATGCTTTCTGTTCGCCAGAGAGCCATGGCAAAGTTGTCTGGCTGCTTCGTTGTGGGCTAGTGCTCAGCTGCTCCATTATGCCAGAGGAGTGGTACATGCAGAGCAGCCTTGATTTCCAGTCGATTCAATCACATGAACTTCCAGCCTCACTAAACCTTGCTAAACCAGCTTGAGGCTTCTCCTTTGAATGGAGCGCATTTTAGATAGTCTGTCATTTTATTCTAATGAGAGAGACCCTGTCATCTTCCCTCTCACAAAAAGTGAGTCCAGATGCCTTCCCTGTCATCTTCTTTCTCACTAGGAATAAGTCCAGATGCAATCTTGAGTGTGCTCAAAGTTCTTATGTCCTTATGCCCTTTTATATAAGAAAAAAGCCCATTAAGTCAGCTTATAGGGCTGCATTTTTAGACTATCTCAATCCTATTTCAAAACATTTTTCACTTCCAAAGTGACAGTTATTATTTAAATTGGATGGAAATGACAGCTCTGTCTTTGTCAAAGGGCCGCTGACCCAACACCTTGCGTCCGAATATATCTCCGCTAGAAACACAAATGGCTTTATTTCCCAAGTCACCCCTCAGTCAGTGGCGGTCCTAGCTTGTGTGCCCTTTCTTTAAAGGTAATCCCTTTTTAGATAATAATGGAACAGCTTTACTCTCCTCTAGAAATGATATATAAATTGGGTTGCTTAAAAAAATCCTGTTTTTCAAGTCACTTTGCACCTGGTGTCTTGATTGTGGTTTAGCGCTGATCCCTCTGTGTGTGTGTGTGTGTGTGTGAACCTCTCTTTTGATTGAGCCATTGTGACCACTGAAGATGGGTTTTTTAACTTTCAGATGAAAAAAAGCATATGCCCAACTCTTCTTTGGCCTCCAAAAGTGTAACAACAGCAGAAAGACAGCGGACACCTAATGAGCGACTTGTGCAGGGAGGGCTGAGCTCATAGGCACTGCCTGACAGCTAAAGCATGCTAAATGAACTTAAAATTGGCCACATGTTCATGTGGGGCCATTATTCAAGAAATATCAATGCAGGTGAAAACACGGGAGACAAATAGGAAGGTTGAGAGCCCACTTCTCTCAGTGCTCCCTTGGGCCCTGCAGCCAGCAGCATATGGCCAGCCTAAGAGTCCCATCCTGCACACAGCCCAGAAAATCAATGAAGAGTAACTGGAGGGAGCAAGTGACGCACAGGCTGAAAGGAGACTTCTGAATATAAGTTCTCCACAGTGCAAGGTTGAATCCTGATTAAGTTGTGAACACATCTTTTTTAGTCTTTTTTCAACTGAAATAAAAATGTAGCTCAAAGAGTGACTCGTCACAGAGAAAAAAGAGCAAGGATCTCATTTAGGTCAGGGATCTATCGCACTTGCTCGCTCTGCATCGCTTTCATCTTCATTTTTATGAGAACTTATTCATGCTTCTAAGGTTAAGGACAGCAGCTGGAATTGATGGAGTCCCCATACTTATCGTTGCACCACTAACTCGCTCTGGGGTCACCCTTGCACCCATCATTCGGTTTGAATGGAGCTGTTTGTATTTTTATTTGTGACTTTGTTCCATAGGAATGAACTCACTGAGGCAAATCTATAATTAATCATGTCACGTCTACGTGTCCTCTCTTGCAAATAATCGGGGACATTTTGAAATTCAGACAACTCCTGGCAGAGTAATGGGATACCATTACTTTAGTGCAGCGAGCGTGAAGATAGCACAGCAGAATCAAACAGCAGACAGAGTTTGTTGATGATTCATTTACCACTGGAATATGTCATACCTCTGAAAGTGTTCATGTGAGCTTGCGTTGGTGACCAACATCATCGTTGTCTTCAGGCTAATTAAAATCTGACGAGGGTTGCACAAACTACACAGCTGGATGAGCACTAGCATTTATCACCAGTTACAGAAGGGTAAAGAAGATCAGTGCAGTGAGTGGAGCTTGAAAACCATAATACAATTTTACAAGTCTTATAGCAGTTTGGAACGCACCGACAAGATCTATCTTTCAACAATGGTTGAAAGAATTATAATGAGTGAGAACAATTTCAGTGAATATCTAATGAACAATATAAGAAAACTACCAACACACACCCCTGACACTGATTTTAATAGTTTCTAAGCTTTCATTTGAGCTGGTTTGTCTAAATATATATCGGTACCCTTTTGACTAACATTATCTTAGATAGTCTTCAGGAAAATTACATCTAAATGGCCCATTCAGAAAACATATTCCATTAAATGCAATGTTTTTAACCATAGAAGATTTTATTCTCTTTATTCTCACATGGATGTGTCAAGTGTAATCTCACAGCTCTGGTCTAAGCTTCAAGCTATACTTTGATTTCAGTTCAATCAGGGTAAGACTAAGAATATTTTTGAGTTTGTTTCTGCAATTATGAAGCATGAACTGTGGTGTGATACTTCATACAGCAGTCTTTGAAGGACTTCTCCCAGAAATTCTCTTTGGTGATCCACTTTGTCATTTCCTCAGAATCATACTTATGGCTAGACTGTCTTTATTATCACACAGCCACTCATTGTAACTTTCAGCTTGATTCAGTATTCACTCTACTCCCCCACGCCTATTTCAGCAGCTATTTCAACAAGTTGGCCCCACTGGCACCCCTGCACACTGGTTTGTACCTGACAACTCCGATAAAGCTGTTGGTTCCTGGGAGCTTATGCACTTCCACAGATGTCCCTAGTCAGAGGCTGGCAAGGGAGATGGCTGGCAGGCTTTGTTCATCTGGGCCTGGGCCATGCAGATAGCACCCTATCTCCCTGCCTCTCTACCCACCTGTGCTGTAGCTTTTCGCAGCTTCTTGTTCATGTGTAATTGAATTACAATAACAAGTGTGGAACTGTAGTGGTAACTGGTCCTGGCAGGGAAAAGAAAACAAAAGGAACTGTGTCTCCGGCTCTTCGTACAAAGGTCTAAAGCGTCTTCCGACTTGATGGTGCACTGTGTACGCCAAAAGGCAGTCTTTTGAAATCGTATGTAACGTTTGTAACCTTTAGGGGTGTTAATTGCAGCTAATGTCTTCTTTGTCTTTCTCTCCCTGTGTCCTCTGCCACCTGTCTGTGTCCTTCATCTGTGTTGTCTTCCTCCTCCTTCTCTGCTATTCTACCTCCATTCTTCTTTTTCCACTCTTTCCTCCAGTTATGGAGACATGGTGCCTAAGACGATTGCGGGGAAGATTTTCGGCTCCATCTGCTCCCTGAGCGGGGTGCTGGTAATAGCCTTGCCTGTGCCTGTCATCGTGTCCAACTTTAGCCGAATCTATCACCAGAACCAGAGAGCAGACAAGCGCCGTGCTCAGAAGGTACAGGTGAACACCTTTAGCTAGTCGCTCAGCTTTGCTGCACTAACGGGGTGACAAAGGCTGGCCAGTGTGTGGCTGTGCTGGGTTTGCATGTGTGTGTTTGGGTGTAAGAAAGAGAGAGAGAGAGAGAGAGAGAAAGAGAGAGAGAATGGTGTACCTTTGCCCCCACTGGCCTCAGACGAGCGACTAACACCTGGCATGTGCTGCAAAACGGGAACTGGCACAATGGACCATAGCCGGGTGCATGCCCTTGGACCGGTCTTCGAAATGCACCACCAAATGACCACTCATGCAAGGGATCATTTGCTTAATGGTGGTGGCACAGATTTGATGAACGATGGCCTCTTTTGATGAAGGGCAGATAGGACAGTGGCGGTCAGCAGGTGAGGTTTTTGTCATTTAGATGAATGAGGCCTTTGTTCATCAGGAGAACTTACAGGTGTGTAAATGGTTGACAGATTGCTTTCTCCCTTGCTAATCCATCGATTTGAAAGCCTGCATGGATCTCCAGCTTTTTAGTTTTGGTTCTTCCATTAAACTTATATGTATATAAAACCAGGTTTGTTGTAATATTTCTCATTATTTTTGTTATAAATGACATTGCACTTTCAACACTAGTCAGTTCTTCACCTGTTTATCTTTAGACTTACGTTTTTTGTTCCTCATTTGAATACAGTTTTTCTTTTGATGTCCACAACATTTGGGTTAATATTACATTTGTTTAACGGCAACATTTTTTTTATTACAACAGATTCTAGGATGTTTTGCATTTTCATTGAATAATATTAGATGCAGCTGTAGCAAGCACCTCTTCCCTAAATAATTCACAACACAAGTACCTAAAATCCACTGATCTGTATAATTAGTATAATACCTGAGCAATCTCGAAAGAATAATTTCAAACGTTTCCTATTTTCTCAAGTGATTTAAGGTAAGAAACCCACGTTTACTTTATTCCACAAATGAACGTGCTTTAAATAGCATATTACCCCGA
Source organism: Brachyalestes nurse (assembly GCA_037974405.1). Lineage (NCBI taxonomy): Eukaryota > Metazoa > Chordata > Actinopteri > Characiformes > Alestidae > Brachyalestes > Brachyalestes nurse. Next base: position 12,176,517 of record JBBPCY010000136.1, read on the forward strand.
GCCCTGAGGAAAAAAGTGCAACTATTTGCATCAGTTCTAAGTCAGATTGTTTGTTTATTGAACGTTTTGCTGTGCTTCCTGCAGAATATAATTATTTTACAGAGAAGTTCAGCTAATATAGTCAAATAAAACCCTGCCGTCAGCCGGTCCCTGGAGTGCATATAGTGTTGAGATAGGATGTATGATACCCAGTAAGGGTGTTTATGTTCCCATTTATTCCTTAGAATTATACAGCCCCATTCTCCCTATTGAGAGCACACCCCCAGTAGACACTCAACCTGCTCACTTTTTGCTTAAATAACAACAAATGCTCTCGAGCCCAGCCACAGTGCAGCTGACCTTTCTGAGCTGGCACATAAAAGCAGTTTGGAAGCACAAAGCTTGTGCATAGAGAGAAAGAGAGAAGGGGAAGGTGACAGAGAGAGGAGGAGAGAGAAAGAAAAAGAAGAGAGAGAGAGAGAGAGGTGCAGAGAAAAAGCAAAAGAGAACGAGAGAATCCGTGAGTGTTAGTGAGACAGAGTGTGGTTTGGGAGACAGAGGCAACTTTGGGAGCTACTTTACCCTTAATAGTGCTCTCTTGCCACAAATAGCTCCCCTCAACAAGCCCTTGTTGGTGAATTGGAAGGGGAAGTCATTCAGTGTACCCTTCACACCTGCCAGTGCTCAAAGGACACATGCACCAGTGCCCAACCCCGAGAAAAGCTTCAGGGGTGGAATGCCTCAGAACTCAAGCACATCATATACTAAACAACTATTGTAGATGATAATGGCACACTGATACCTTTATGTGATACAAAAGATGAGGTAAATAAATTAGCAATTTTTTAATAATATATTTTTATATAATGTCTAAAAACATTGTTTCAGAACCAATCATTCTCTCCATGTAGTTCATATATAAACACTAAGCTGCAAAATCAGCACATTTGGAATTCAGTATGGTTGTGACATCATCCCAACTGCAGTTTAGGCCCACAGTTCCTGTTGGCGTACCAGTTCTGTTACTCCATACAGTCTGTAGCAGAGTTATTGGAGTGGAAGCCAAGGGGATAACAGTTCAGTGTTGTGTTGTTCTTGGCTGTCAGGAAGCAAATGCATTATTGCAGCCTTCTAAAGTATCCAGATATCCAAAAGAAGTGACTAATTTATATATTTTTTCAAACACACCTGGAAGTTTTTGTCTGTACAGGGGGTCTTCGAGTTACAACACAGATCCGTTCCTTCAACAGCGACATAACCTGAATTTTGGTGTAAGGACATAATTGTACACTGTACTGTACTAACAGAAAAAAAGACAAAAAATTAGTGTAAAATAACTTGCGCTTTTAACAGTCCAAAATGGCATAAGTAAGCGTACTGGGGAGCATCGTAAACTCTAAATGCCGCAGACTCTGTTAAAATGCTAAGAATCACTTAGACTCAGGTAAAAAGGAGAACAAATGTAGAATAAGGGCCAAAAGCCTTTTGAGTTCTTAGGAATGAGAAGGGACGTTTCCCTCTCAAATTATTATCCAACTCAAATTGAAGAATTACACAAGAATTACACTCTACTCATCATACAAAATTTCATGTGATTATGTTTTTTTCCCATGTGCAAAAGTTTCTTATTTTACATGCCTTTTCCAAACTGTATGTTCAACAATGCGCAGCTCCTGCACACAGTTCCCTCCACCATCTTTCTTCATTTCACTCTAATGGCGGGCCCCTTCAGACGCCTGTTACAATTAGCAGGCCATCTGGGACTGCTGTCATATCCCCCTGGCCTCATACCCAATCGAATCCTAGCAATATCATCCCAGATTCTCCATACCATGACAGACTGACAGTCTAACGTGATCTTCCGTGAAGCTGCCCAATTTCCTACCAGTTAACCTTACTCTCTCTATTTCTTGCCACTTGCATTCAGGGTCACATCTGCCTGACCACTCACCCGGACATCTTTTGGGGTTTCTTTTCTCCTGAAGTAGACTTTGGCTGTTGCTTTAATTCACTGGCGGAGTGCTCTTACGCAGAGACTGGCTTTTTTTTTTTATCACTGCACAAATCACAGGGCCAATTTACTGGACCAATGAGGAGGCTGATTGTGGGTGCTCTCTCCGCGAGCGGAGCTCAGCGGTCCTTCTAAATGGACCAAGGGTCACACCAGTAATGGCAGAGCAAAGTCAAGTGCAGTCGCCAGAGAGACATGGTGAGGGCAGGGTGCGTCAAACACCAAACAAACTGTGAGCACCCAGACACAGAGGTATTTCAAGGGCCACTTGCAGAGGCCAGCGATGTGGACAAGCACCCTAACTTAGCAATCATATGAAAAATAAACAAGATGTTTCTTACATGCCAAATGTCTGAGATCTTTTATACCAGAAGTAACACCTTGCACAATATTATCAAAGAGAACCCTTCCAAATGTTTTAATTAAAATACTGGAACCAACTTTGGATGTTTGGATGCCACATCAACAGTTGTTTGTATTAAAAGATTGTTTGTATTAATAATATAGAGATGTACAAACAAATGTTTCATGCTTATATAGCACCAAGTTAGCACAGAGTTTGGGTGAAGCAATGACATGTATTGCTGTTGGCCAGCGGTCAGGTCTAATGTAAATATATGGATATAGTCATATTCATAATAGTAGAAGCGTGGACACTTAACTGAATACCACCGCCCTACAGCCAATCCTGTGTCATACATAATTATGGTTAAGGTGGGTTTCTCAGGTATAAGGCATTATGTATGCAAATTTTAAGCATTTACTGACATTATTTTTAAATATGTTTTGAATTACTATTTTAATCATTTGATTTATTAACAGAATAATGGAATAGAATAATACAGACTAGGCTCTAGATTTGTTGTTTACAGTTTTGGCATAAGATTCCTGTTCTTTTCATTCATTCAGATCAAACTGAGGAAATAGCAAACGCCTCCTCTGTATATTTGTACTCCCAGAGTGTTGGCATTGCTCAATATCTTTGTGAAACAAACCGTTTTCCCCACACTAAATGCCTTCCCTAAAGAGAGACGTCCTTCGGGGGCGAAGCTTCTCACGTCTCGGGGGAGTCTGTGTGTGCGCAGCTGCCAGCGCGTGTGTGACAGACTCTAAGACGTGACTCTCACCTTGAATGAGCGAAAGGCACTTAAGACTTATCTCTGGCACTTCACGAGATCTTCTCCCATTTTCTCATCCATTTCCTCCATCTCATATCGTTCTCTTTTCATTTCAGCCCCCAGACGCTCCAATCCCGATACTGTTTTTGTAATGGAACCTTGAGGGCACAGCGCCCCATATCAACGAGGCTGCGAAAAGAAAAACGAAAAGTCAAATTCAGCCTTTTCATACTGCTTTAGAGCGTGATAAGAATGAGTACCAGATCATCTGTAGCTCATAGACGGCATATTTTAATATGTGGAGAATCACAGAATTCTTTTCTGGTGGCCCATCATCTAAGGGGAACATTTGAATACAGATAAAAAACCAGCAGTGTTACTGATCTCTGGTAATTTATTAAAAAGTTAGGCATAGAGTTGATAAATGAAGCTTCCGCGATGCAATAATCCATTGTAATCCATCCAAATTCATTTTTCGAACAAAGCCATTTTTGCCACAAGAACTATTCATCTCCTCTTAGAGCCTACTTACTTTACCCACTCTAATTATGACCCAGTGGTTTCCACATCAGAGACACTTCTATGCAACAAATGACTAGAATATTTAAAGTGACTACACCTTAAATTTACGGTCATAAATCTCACTACTAGCTGTACGCACCTGTGGCCCTTTCTGATGTCCAGTGTATTTACAGAAAGGCTGTAATTGAAAGACAAGCCAAAGCTCCAGCAGTCCTAGGATTTCACTTGAGCCAAATGTTTGTCTGCCATGTGATGGATGGATGAGACAGCGGCTTAGAACCCAGTAGATAATTCATTATTCTTCCCACTGGCTGTCTGACATCGGACCTTTCTGCCCACACAGAAAGCCCGTCTGGCCCGGATAAGAATAGCCAAGAAGGGCAGCTCCAACGCCTACCTGCAGAGCAAACGCAATGGCCTTCTGAACGAGCTTCTGGATCTGACGGTGAGCACCTGTCCTCCTCCCAGAAATGGTGTACAACAAAGCATTCCCTTATATGTTAAAATACTCAACATATCAGATGCATTGAGTCTGGTTGGACTTGATTTAGATATAGAGTAGCATCAGTTGGCAAACAACATAATCTTATGCCATTCTAACCAAATCTGCTGTTGACCTATGGATCTTGAGCTTGAGCTGGTTTGTATTTGTGCATGATGCTGACTGAAGGTACAGATTTATTATCAGCCATAAGCTTGTGGTGGTTGGACTACAAACCCAACAATACCATCAGGTTTGGGGAGAATTTCATCAGAGTACAGCTGAGTTCAGACATAATTTTGTTGTACTGTTTAAGTTACAGTTTTGTTTAGCTAGAGTTGGGATCAGGTGTAATTTTATGGCATAAAAATTTTAACGGATTTAGAAAAAAAAACTGTTGGGATATATTTGAATTTAGGCAGTATGTTTGTCATGTTCAGAGAGGTTTTAGTAGGCTATAGGCGAGTTTAGACAGAATTTGTTGGACTACAGTCAGGTTTGGAAGGAATTCTTTGGGACAGTGTGGTTCATACAGAATTTTATCAGAATTAAGCTGAGTTTGTTCGTTTACAGTCAGAATTCTGTTGGACTGTGCCAGGAGTTTGGATAGAATTTTAGCAGACTGCAGTCAGATGTAGACTTTGGTTGGGGTACCATTGTGTTGGACTGATGCTTTCTGTGCTACAGTCAAGTCGGGACAGAAGAATGTAGGGCTACAGTCAGATTTAAGCAGAATTTTGTCAGATTCAGTCTAAATGTTTTGGGCTACAGTCAGGCACATATAGAACTTTGGCTATCACCAAAGATTGTCAGTGTACAATCAGGTGAGAACAGAAGTTTGTCAAAAGCTCAGGACAGAGTTTTGTCAGGGTACAGTCAGGTCAAGACTGAATTTTGTTGGGCTGTAATTGGATTTGGATACAGAATGGTTTCAATCTATATTCAGGAACAGTTCAAAATTTCAGGCCAAATTAAAGCTTTAATGAGTTGTTACAGAGTTGTCAGGAAGCATTTGGGATCAGAAGGCATTTGAAACAGTCACACAGCCCTGGGTACTTGTAGAAAAGTAATAAGATTTCTTATCCCTGTTCTGACCTTCAGTGACCATCTTGACTCTGTCAAATCCCACTGCCTGTGACACCGTTTTTATTGTGCTCTGTTGATGCTCCCATCTAGGGTGAAGCCATGATGATCTCTAATGAAATCAGGACAGATTTAACTCGCACTCACCTCCATCCTAATTAGAAACAGTGCCGAGCTTCATTTGTCTAAATACAAAAGTCCTAGAATCAGTCCTTCTCTCTGACCCTGTCTTCTTTTTTTCCATGAGTGTAGCCCAAGATTAAAGCCAGTAAAAGTCATACTTCAGTCATAAAACTCATTCACATTTGTACAAAAAAGGTCCCTCCACTCCCAGCCCTTGGCGTCTGACAGTGTTTGCTTCCCTGCTCCTCGCCCAGTGGCTTTGTGTATAACAATCTGGGATGGCAGGCAGCCACAGACACTGTCGTTCCCTTCATATCAGACAGCATTCCCCATTCACATGGAAAGAAGTTCCTCTAAAGGTGTCAGGAAGCAGCCGCTCCATTGGTGTGGGTGGGTGTGTCTCTGTTTTGTTGCTGATTTTTGTACAAGGGGTTGTGATGAAGCTGTCAGAGATTTGGCACTCGGAATTACAGGCATGTCATTGCCGTCACTTGCCTCTGCATGGGACTCAACAGAGGCCTTGGAAGACTGAAATCTATTTGGAAAGAAAGTTGCCGCTGTGGCCTTGTTACACTCCGCAAGACTCACTTTGCAGATGTCATGACAGAGGCTGGTAGTCCTTTGTTATTCACTGCCTCACAAACTCAACAATACAGCTAGAGGCCACAGCTAGAGGGAGCGAGCTGTTAATGGATTTCTTAAATCAAAGTGCATGATGTTACAGGGGAGAGCGATATAACAAAATGATATCACAGCCTCATGATTTTTATATTTATATTCATCATTTCACAAACAGTGCATCACTAGATCCAAATGAACAATTATGCTCTACATCAGATTCGAACTCACTAAACTCTGTTTTTGGTTGGGTAGGTGGGCTGTAGCCACAGCTAATAAGATCAATCCCTCTTCTTTTCATTCAAAAGCTATGTATGCACATAAATATTTTTTCAAATGTGGGAGATCATTGCCTTCCTACAAAATAGAAGAAATATTTAAAATTTATGGATGGAAAAAAAATAGTGAGTTTTGTGTCAAGATTGAGGAGTGAATTTGGCAATTTTTTAAAGTCTCAAAAATTATAAAATATACTATTCATAAAGAAATAAACATAAAAAATCAATTAAACAAAATAACAATTATTATTGTTCAAAACCATATTAACAACAATAATAGTAATCATAATAATGAACAGAAATAACTGAAATAGGAAATTAAAAACTATAACCACCAGGAAACGAATGTTACTAAGCTAAATTATACTGATAAATGAAAAAGAACAAAAAATAACCGTAGTAAAGCTTATTGTGACAAGTTATAATGATAATATGTATGCCAGTCTGCAAAGATAGAATGTAGATTTTTATGTTTCTTTTAAAAAATAATTCAGTTTAAATCAGTTAAAGCCGTTCAAAGCATCTACTGCATCCCATCACTATTAGGATTTGTCATGAAGTGGGATCTATCTCTACCTCTAGCTCTTATCACTTTCACTTACAGTTTTTGGACCAGTTGTGTAATAATCACTGTACATCAATGACTGGTGTAATCATTTTCTTTTTTATTTTACCATGAATATAATGAATAGAATGGGTGATATGTACCGATACACAGAAACAAACAAACACACACAAACACATGCATGCACACACACACACACCAATATGATGGTCACCTACTCAGACATAAATCTAATATTAACTAGTTTTACTTGCATGTGGATTATTTGAATGATAAACTGACCGTCTTTATTGTTTGTGTAGTACAAGGCCTGCAAATCTCCATTTCAACTCACCTAGACCTTTAAAACGTAAAAGAAGACTTTTAACAAATGACAAAATCAAAACTACAAAATAGTCTGACTAAAGTCTGATCTAGTTTCTGCAGACGGCAGGACCATGGACGTTTTGGAGCTCACATGTGTCACATGTATTTATACTACATAACTGCAGGAGGAGGGTCTTCCTCAAATATTCCAGATAACTGACCAATAAGGGACATTCCTATTGGGCAATCCTCATGTTAGACATATATAGGAAAAAAGAAAACACCTGAAAAAAATCACATTTTATAACCCCTAGATAGGACGCATCTGTTTCTGAAAGCAGTTTGTGAGATGTATTAGTGTGTGTGCGTGCGTGCGTGTGTGTGTGTGTCTGTATGTGTGTGTGTGTGTGTGTGTATATTTGTGTATATGTGTGTATGTGTGTGTCCCCAGGGTTCAGAAGAGGAGGAGCAGCACATGAATAAAACCTCATCACTGTTGGAGAGCCAACACCACCACCTACTGCACTGCCTGGAGAAAACTACTGTGAGTTTCAACATGAGCTTTCACAGCCACATCCGCAGGTGTAAAAGTCTGAAAGCCACGGTAACATGTTTTTGGATGCTATAATTATAATCAGCTTATATTCAGCTAAATATCAGCTAATATTCAAAACAGTATACTTAGTGTATGCCTTGATCTGACCCTCAGCACCACTACAGGCCTGCCCCAATCACAGTTCATTGTAATCTTAAAGATACAGAGTGACAAAAAAATAATTTACATAATGTGGCCAAAAGTGGTCAACCAGCATTGTATTGCATTGTAACTACCAAGTAATCAAAGCTTACCCCATCGTTTAGCACTTTACAAACCTCAAGACTAAATCATATTTGCCTCAAACATTCAGTAATCACAAATAAACTTGTTTATGTGGTTTATGGCCCTATATTGCACAATGTTATTTATAAAGATGGACAAAAGAAGAGAAAAACAGGCTTTAAGATGAATGCTATTAATATCTATAGCTAAGCAAATCTGTACACTGGGAATTATCCAAACACAACAAGACCACATTTTCTATAAGCCACTGATCAGTCAGGCATCAGCATATTATGTTCAGTATGAGGCCTGGTTTACTCGGCACTATTTTGCATGCCATATTTGAATGCTGTCTCTGTCCTTATATGACATGTCTAACTACATTTGTGATACAAATTCAAGGTAAGATGAATGCAAATGCGTAAAATCCATTTATCACCTGGGAAGCAGCATACACAGTTCACACATGAAAGCTAGTTGTGATTTAAAGCATTAGTAATTACAACTGATGTTTGGAATCATTTGTGGCAAAAAAAAATAAAAAGGCATAAGGAGAATTTTCTCCTCTCCGTTCAGGCTCATGAGTTTGTGGATGAGCAGCTGTTTGAGCAGAACTGTATAGAAGGGGCACAGTTTTCTCGCAGCCCGTCTCTGTCCAGCCAGGAGGGCTTCACCGGCACCTGCTGCACCCGTCGCTCCCGCAAAAGAATCCCTCTGCCCAACGCCAGCCTGTCCACCACACACACGCACACACACACACAGGGACTGCAGGAGCTCAGCGCCATCCACATCCAGTGTAGTGACCAGCCCAACATCAGCACAAGGTGTGTGGTTAACATTGCTGCAATACTCATATTGCACACTAGAGGGCATTGTGGCCTTGTGATGGGTGCTTACGTACTGTACATTATATGGACAAAAAGTATTGGGACACCTATTTTTCAAGGTTTGGGCTAGGCCCCGTACTTCTAGTGAAGGGCAAACTCAATGCTTCAGCATACCAAGACATTTTGGACAACACCATGTTTCCAACTTCATGGGCACAGTTTGGGGAAGAACCTTTTCTATTCCAGCATGACTGTACCCCAGTGCACAAAGCAAGCTCCATAAAGACATGGTTAGATGAGTTTGGTGTAGAAGAACTTGGCTGGCCTGCACAGAGCCCTGACCTCAACCCCATCCAGCACCTTTGGGATGAACTGGAACAGAGATTGCAAGCCAGAGTCGAGCTCTACAGAATAAATGGGCAAAAATTTCCACAGAAAACACTCCAAAATCTTGTGGAAAGCCTTTCAAGAAGAGTGGAATATTGCTGCAAAGGGACGAACTCCATTTTAAAGTCTATGTATTTGAATGCAAAGACCCTGTAGGTGTAAAGGTTAGATGTCCCAATACTTTTGTCCATTAAATATCTTGAAGTCGGATTTCTTGCCCATTTCATATGTAACAGCATTACCAAGTCTACCGCAGAAAGTGAGAGATGATTTAAGAATGTATTTGGACTGAACTAAGTCAAGGTCATGAGTTTGCATCACTTGTTAGCTACAGGGTAGCCCCAGGTTAAAAAAAATATTTTCTACATTTTTGGTAAGGGAGAAAACTCTGAAAACTGTGAAAAATGCCATCTCTGTGAATTGCTGAGTGTCTACTACTATCATGTCTTTGTTTTATCATATGGCTGCAGCAGTCGCTCCAGTCTCAACATGAAGCCCAGTGAGAGGAGTCGGATTAACTGCAGGGGGCAGCAGATCACCACGGCCATCATCAGCCTGCCATCGCCCACCAACTTCCCACTGGATGGAGACGGTCACGGCCCGGCAAACCCTGTCCCCACCCCGCCTACCATCAACACCACATCCAGCTCCAACATCGTCAAGGTGTCAGCTCTGTGACCCCCCCTCCCCACCACCGAACCCCATCCACCATGAGATGGAAGGACCCTAGAAGGGCCAGGCATGGAACCTGTCTGGTGGTCAATGTGGACCTTAAGCCTGGACAATTAGTTATGACACTAAAGCTGCAGCTTCAGACTGACACATGGACCACTGAAGGAAATGACTGGATTTAGCCTGTGTATTTCACGGGTTTCCACATTTTCTTACTCTCCTGACTTGATAAAAGTTGGCTGACAGATGTTCATGCAGATGTTCTGGGACTGAAGAAAAAAGATCACTGTCTAAAGGCAAGGAGGCCGAGGGTGATTAGTGTAAAATGTTTCGTTTCAGTTTGGTCATTTCATTATAAGGTCATGGTACATAATGGGAAAACCATGTGGTTCAATATTGTGTGATATTCACAAGTTGCAGTGGAATCTATCAGCAGTTTGATCATGTAAACAGTACATTTGGGCAAGATCATGCTATTCTTTCATACACTACAGTCAGATATAACTTTGCAGAGAGAGGCCAGCCATTCAGATTAGTCTAAGGTATTTCAGTTCTTATTGCTTCTTTCTATAAATAGAAATACATGCCCCACGTTTCAGTTCTGTTTCAACTCACCCACAAGCGGCCACTTGCGCAAGGTGGCACAATAAAGACCAAATTTTCAAAGAGAATGCACTTGGCCTTGGTTAGGTTAGCTTCAGCGAGATAATTAGCTAGCTAGACAAATGTCCTGCAATCAGCTTATTTAAATCTGAGTATGACATACACTATATGGACTAAAGTATTGGGACACACCTCTTAATTCCTGAATTCAGGTGGCCCCTTACTTACGGTGAAGGTCAGTGTTAATGCTTCAGCACACCAAGACATTTTGGACAACGGCATGCTACCAACACAGTTTTGGGGAAGAACCTTTCTATTCCAGCATGACTGTGTCCCAGTGCACAAAGGAGCTCCATAAAGACATGGCTGGATGAGTTCAGTGGGCCCGCACAGATCCCAGACCTCAACCCCATCCAACACCTTTGGGATGAACTGGAATGGAGACTGTGATCCAGGCCTGCTCGTCCAACATCAGTGTCTGACCTCATAAATGCTCTACAGATGGAATGGGCATAAATTCCTACATAAACACTCCAAAAAAGAAGAGTGGAAGCTGTTACAGCTGCAAAGGGAGAACCAACTCAATGTATTTGAATGCAATGTCATTAAAATCTCTGTTGGTGTAATGGTCAGGTGTCCCAATACTTTTGTCCATATAGTGTACAAAAACTAAATGCTTTATCTGACTTATATGTGAGGTTTAGAATGACAGCCATGGTATGCTGCCCTACTTGTTTCTTTGTTGCTGTTGTTTTTGTTGTAGCCGTTAGTTGCTAATGAGCTAGCTATCAGATTAAAGTTACATCAGCAGGTTTAACACATACTACATAAATCCCAGTTTTATGGTATAAAATATAGTAAATCAAATGTTATAGGTTTGAAATATTAAGTTTGGTAAAGTATTTTATTATTCTGGCTTAAAAACAACTTTTGCCATTTTTGTGTGACTGAAAAGGAGCTTCACTGGAACAGGTCACAGTGATTTCTGGGCATGTTCTGCTGCAGCTGAAGTGTATGTTAATTGGATCTCTGCAAGAAGTCATTTACCAACTGCACTTAAGCTGCACCAGTATTGGAACAGCCCTTAAAATGGTGTTAAGGATTCCCCCAAGTGGAAATAGAGAGGACAAGCTAACGAGGGCAAGTTAGAAACAGTCTGAAACGAAGGGGTGGTCTATCCTTTTGCTGGTTTCTCTTCATGGTTTCTTTCTTTTTCTCACCCTCTCTTTTTTTGTCCTTTTTCTCTTTCTCTCTCATTTCTTGCTGAAAACCTAATTCCTATATATCCCTTCTTTTTAGATCATTCATACCACAAAACCAATAGGCTTTGCAAACAGTGGCTACAGATCGTGAAGTATATACAGTATTACCAGTAATAAGGTAAATGGCCCATTAGGAGCACAGAGATTTTCATAGCCCTGTCTAATGTGAATGTTTTTGTCTGTTCATTGTGGCTGTTTAGGTGACTAGTGATGCTACCAGAGAACTGAAAGCTAGCCTTCGATTCTCAAACTGCCATTTCCAGTTGAAGGCCACACATGATGACTGACCACTTTAAAAAAGTGATGTGACATTGTTTTGCCTAATGGTGGCCTACAGTCGTTTTCAGTGGCCAAAATGTGTATTGGTATTGTTTTTTGTTTGTTTGTTTGTTTGTTTGTTTTTGTTTTGTTTCTTCTGCATGCAGTGGCATGCTTAGGTGTCATCGCCAATCAAGAGATTCAATGACGGATTGATCTGAACAAAGGCCTTTCGTTATTTTTGTGTGAATCTGGTATAATTGTTTGAATTCTGGTTTGAATTCCATTCATTTTCAAAGCCTATGTTACAGTAAACTGCTATGCTCAAAGTATAACTTCTATTTCTCGAGGAAAAGGCACAACGAGAACGTGAAAAGATGTGCAGAGAGTTGATCAAAACCATGTGTTTGTGGAAATGTTCTTTCATTAGAATCTGACTCATGTGTCCCTCTTGTTTTTCATTTCTTTGGAACCTGTTTTTCGATGTCTTGTGCATATTCTGTAAGATGTTGTTTCTAATTTATGACTCTGTCCTGTGAAATTATCTAAGAAGCGTCCGATAAAAAAAAACAAAAAAAAAACATAATTCTGCTCCAGTTGAACTAGTCTCAAATGTATTCCTCTAGAAGGGTTTCTAGGCTTTAGAAGGCCCGGGACAATTGTTCAAAACTACATGAGGATATAAAGGAATGGTTGGGTCTGCTGTGATTATCTTCGCTTATTAAACTTGAAAAGATCTTTGTACATTTGGCTGCTGAAACAAATACTGTGTAATTCTTTGAAGAGCTTCTGAAAATGTTAAGCCAAATTCATTAACAAGTAGAATAAGAACCAGAGGTTAAAAAAAAAAAACATTTAATTAATTAAAACTTTGTGTTCTGCCTATTAAATCAATATTATTAACCCAAAAGAAAGACCATATGAAGTTCAGCTTCTGGGGTGGACAAAACTGGTTGATAAATGTACACACAACTTCTAACTAGCCCAGTAATTTTCTTAATCCAGTCTTAGATTAAATTACTCTTCATTGGAAACGCTCTTTAGTTTGCAATAAGTCCACAGAATATATCCTTTATTAATCCTTATTGCAATAAAGGACTTCATTTTGGTTAAAATAATGGAGCTCAATCATATGTCACATCATACCAAGACTGTATGTTTTGCCTAATGTTTCCAATTTTGCCCTCATATTACTCATGTTTAATTCCACATGTTAGATAAAACTCCTATAGTCACTCATACTACCAAAGCTGGCCTGAGCATGTGCATGAAGACCTGCCACTAATGCAAAATCACTGGACAGCTCAACACTCATGGAGGAGAAAACTGACTTCTTATTCTGTTACATGACCTAACAGACCCCTTTTTCTGTTTTGACCCCTGTGGTGGCTGGCATCATATTGAGTGATATTTGGTATGTAGCACCACTGGGGACTGTACAGAACCTTACTGGGGATCGAATTTGTGATCTAAGGCTGACATTTAGACAGTTGTGCCACTTGGGAGCGCTAGGATGTTTTTTTTGCCAATAATAAGCACCCTTGGTTTGGAAGATCTGCCTCATAATTAAGTATGAATTTACCACACAAAGTCATGATTATCAGTTTGTGTACAACGTCAGTAATGGAGCATACATCCACTGTGGCAGCCCTACTTCTCCAATTCTGCCAAATATGCTTATGACTGAATAGGACCAAAACACAGACCTTTCTGTTTACTTTTTTGGAGTTAGTACCATGTTTCTTATCTATATCCATCCATCCATCCATCCATCCAAAGCGCATTAAGCACAACAGTGTCAGCCAACAGGCTAATAACTGTAGTTCCTGAGGCCTTTTATTTTCTAAGTCAACAGCAAAGTAACTGACAGTTTTCATAGGAACACAACTAACTTTATGACTACCTAGAAGTGCTAAAAACACTAGAAACAAAGTAGAAATAAATGACAGCGAGTAGTGTGAAAGTGGGCAGGCTAGTGTTTGCTTAACATATACATGGATCTTACTGTTTCCTCACTGAAAAAGCTACCCAACTAAATTTAAAGCACTACAGTGGAATGAAGTGATCGCTTTTCACAGCAGATCTGCCCTGAGTTTTGCTTTTCTCTATCAGGCCACCTGTTGTGGGATTTTATCATGCTTAGCTTTGGCCTGTTAGCTGTTGCATTGCTTCACTAGATGGCGCCATTGCTGTTTTGTGTCATGAAAAACACCTGCCAATAGATGACATTCACACTGACAGCAATTCTTTAGGAACATATTTATAAATATGGAAATTCCTGCAATTAGTAAATGTGTCACTAATGGAAGAATGATATCTGCAATAGGCCTTTTATTTTATATAACTGTTTTATATAAGGTAACTAATGTCCATTGCATAAAGCAAGAAAATGTATTCAAAAATGAGATATATTTGTTCTATATGAAGATTGCCATCTATTAGTTTTATTGATAACTCAATTGCCTGATAAATGAAGCTGTTATAACAAACAGTACTGCAGTAGAAAAACATCCATAACGTGACCTATTAACCTTGAAAGTGCTTCGGTACCAGTGAAAGTGTTTTATCTGATTGATTATGTTGACACTGCTATTTCCTCAATATACTGTTCATCACCCTCTCTAATCTAAACCTGTCACAATGTCTGTACCAAGTGCTGGATATAAGATATAACACTTCCTTTTAGATAAGAGTGTTTGGGAGTGTGGGTGTGTGTGTGTGTGTGTGTGTGTGTGTGTGTGTGTGTGTGTGTATGTGCATGCGTGTGTGAGAGACAATGAAAAAAAGCTTTGTCATGCTGTCTTTGTGGAGTTCAAAGTCTTTGAAAGTCGAAGAAATATTGACACTTAGGGTGGAAACTGTAGGAAAAAATGGTTTCTTGCATAAAGTTAAGGTTTTACTTCAAAATCTAAGAAAACCAAGCGCATTCTTGGTCACTGAGATCAAACATTAAGAGTCTTTAAGCACCTTGTGAACTATATGCTAAACATGCAAAACAACTGTAACATAAAAAGCAGCAAATATTTTCCTTCTATTAGTGACATAAAAACGAATTGCATTAATTTGCATTCTTTGTCACTGAGACCAAACGTTAGGCTAGCCCATCTGGTCCCATCTGACAGAACAGCTACTGTGGTGCAAACTGCTGAATGATTGAATGTGGTAAACCAGTGTGTGCCCACTGAGTGTAGTGAGTAAAAATCATCTATCATCTGTTGCCTCACTCGATACAGAGTTCCAAACGGCTTTCGGAAGCACCTTCAGAACTGTGGTGGGAGCTTCACGAAATGGACGATCAGCTGCACACAAGCCTAATTTCAGCTTTCAAAACTTAATACTGACTATGATAGAAAGATATCAGAACACACAGAGCATCACGGCTGGTTGCATAGGTGCAGACCAGGCAGAGTGCCCATGCTGACTCCTGTCCACCACTGAAAGTGCCTACAATGGGCCCTTGAGAACCACGAAGCAGTGGAAGAATGTGGACTTTTATTTTACACTATGCGGACATCTGGCTTGATACCAGTATGCACAATAAGAAGAGGGGAAACTAGCGGAGGCAGTGTGATGCTCTGGGCAGTGTTCTGCTGGGAAACCTTGGGTCCTGGCATTCATGTGGATGGTACTGTGATAGATACCACTTACCTAAACATTGTTGCAGACCAAGTACACCCTTTCATGGCAATAATATTCACTAATGGCAGTGGCTTCTTTGATGAGGATAGCATGTCCTACCACACTGCAAACACTGTTCAGGAGTATTTTGAGCATTATGATGAAGAGGTTAAAGTGTTGACATGGCTTTCAAATCTCATTCTGTGTGCTGGTCAAACTAGTTAGATCCATGGAGGCCCCATCTCACTGTTTACATTAATTAAAGGATCTGCTGCTGAAGTCTTGTTGCAGATATTACAACACACCTCCAGAGGTCTTGTGAAGTCCATTCCTCAAGATGTCTGGGCTATTTTACTAACACAAGGGGAATCTATTAAGCCGGTCGTTTTAATGTTATGACTAATCAGTGTATATATAATCGCTGGCATAAAAAATGTGCAATCTCTGAAATGGTTACATAACAGGATTAGCAGAAAAACACAACCTTACTGTCCTTAATATAATGAGATGTACTTCCACATAAAGTAAAGTGGCCTCTTGTAGTCATGCGTGAACATACCACAGCACACAGTGTAAACATTGTGAAATTCTTTCTCTGCGTTTAACCCATTCACCAAGTGAAGCAGTGGGCTGCCACCACCAGGGATCGCCCGGGGAGCAGTGTGTGGGGACAGTATCTTGCTCAAGGGTACCTCAGTGGTGCCACTAGTAGTCCTGGGATTTGAACCCACAACCTTCTGATCTCAGGGGCAACTCCCTAAACACTAGGTCACCAGCTGCCCCAAAAGATTATGTTAAATTTATGTTAAAAATTACAAATAGTAAGATTTAAAAGACAGGACAAACATCTACCTCATTTTGTGTGGCATTTATATTTCAGATTTTGAATGTTGTGTTTAGCACAATCTGTAAGTGTGCCTATTGTGACTCTCCTAGAGAGTCACAGAAGGTGTCCTTCCTTACAGTACTGTGGCCTTTTTCTCCAGCTGCCCCGCTCTGTTTAATTCCTAGAGGGCTGCACAGTTCCCTTTATTCCACTTGAGTAGCTAATTGCTCAGTAATCGGTCAGATTTTAGGTCTCACAGGCCGAACAGCCTTGTTCCTTCAGCCTTACTAAGCAATGATCAGGTGATCTCTTGACCACATCTAAAGCAATGGTTTAGCCTAATAACAAATTTACAGTTTTACTGTTTATTCCAGATATAGTCAATCAGGCAAAACATGTTTGAGGTCTGAAGTTTGCTTCTTCAGTTTTTCCCTGGAACTACAGGCTTAATGCAGCTAACAGCTGAAGTTTAGAACCCCCTACTTAGCATAAGGCTAATTCCATTCCTATATCACAAACCATCTTCAAACCGTCTCAAGCTATTCAGCAGTCTCAAATAGATTCGCTTATGTGGTTTCTGAGGGGTACAGGCATGCATTATTTGTTTTCTACATTGGGGAATTTTTTTATTTATCCCTTTAAGCTAATCAGTACCAGTCAAAGGTTTGAATCACTATTTTGCAAGCTCTAAATTCTTTATTCTGATGCTGTTACTCTTTACAATGTCAAAGGTTTCATATTATTAGTAGTAAGCTGTAAAAAAAAATGAGTGTCCAGGATGATAAACAGAGAAACAGACAGTTTGTGAAAGTACTTGGAAAATGCAGAACATTGAGAATGAGTTTATGATACCATTGGAAAAAGTCTCATATTTGTTTGGATTTATAATTGTTCAATTTATTACTGGATTTATTTAGACTTTATATTTATGATTGTTGCCTCCTTGTCTCTATGTGTCTGTGCAGTCGTAACATAAGAAATTTCCTCCAGGATCAGTAAAGTATTATGATTCTGATTTGAAAAATGATAATAAAAGGCAGATAAAATGACAATCACAAAATATTATTCATGCAATGATACACAAGAGGAAGTGCAATACTGTGAGATATTTACACAGTGTCCACAGTGTAGTCCAACCTCAAATGCATCATTGTGATTATATCAGAGTTTTTACAGATTTACTAACAATGATGACACAAAAACTGATTAACAAGAAAAGTAGTTCCAATCAACTGCTGCTGCATAAAAATGCAACAAATTACAAACTTACAGTTTGTAAGGCATAACATTGCACCGTTAGAACTGTTTCTCGACTGTCATTTAATAACATCTTGTTTCAAAACACTTTCTGGTGGCTAATAAGGGTTTAATCTCCAGTGAATATGTGGAATAAAATGAGGAACTATACGGATGTCACACTGACAAGTGATTCAAATGCTTGAAACAGTGCCCTGGTCTTGGAGGCCACAGCTCATTTATCTGTCTTTGTGTTACTGGTTTACTGAAACTAGACTGTAATTCCTAGAAATACAGCTATAGAAGACTGGGGTGAGCATGAACCTCCAGTGGCAAGAACAGCACTGAAGCACTGTGGACCGCAGACAGTGGCTAGAACAAGATTTACACTGATCAGAGATGTTGGTGTAAAAAGGTAAATGGTTTTAGACCTGTGTAAAATTTGAACTTCCTTCATAAGCTAGCCTGGGAAGGTTCCTCCTGCCTGGTGTGGTCACACAGGAACAGCTGGGGAAGTGGTCACATGAACAAAGGCAGCTGTAGGACAGGATGGGGATCCGGTAGGGATTATACACACTCACACACAGCCCCCCTACTCACACTCTGACCTGGCAAAACACCACTAAGTCTTTATCTAATTACTAAGCACAAAACATTTCTCTGTATTCAGTTATCATAGTACAAACTGGCACTGACTGAATGCATAGCATCCACAGTTTCCACAGAATTTCTCCACCTGCTTCACTGAGGGAGATTTTATTAAAGCAGCTTCTAAACTCCATTAAAAAAGATTTGCATATTACAGCTAGACCCACAGAGGTTTTCAAACCATGCAAACCACATGTGAAACATACACAGTAAGCTTGGCCTGAACTTTACAGGCTTTGAATATTCATTAGTAAAACTTGTTCTCAAAATCACCCCTGAAAAAAGCAACCAACAAAAGTTTCTGTTGGTTGCTGGTGTTTTTTCCGCAATGTCTTCGTAATATGGTTTCTACTGGAACTTCAAGGTATTCTTCAGGAAACTCAGGGTCAATCATGGTAACCATTTATTTTTTTCTTTAGCAAGGAATCAAGCATTGTTGCTATAGAAGCATTATGGGTGTAGGTTAATTTTATTTTTATTATCCACCGCCAGAACTCAACTAACAAACACATTCAAGGCTCTGAGCTTTCTGATTTTAACAGTCATGCGAATGAGTCCCACTATACTTACATACTGAAAGTGCTCCCACAGATGTGATCACAGGCATGTCTGCTCATACTGCTTCAATGGCCGCATGAAAAGTGGTGCAGTTTGTTGCCTTAGATGAGAGATTACATGGATGCCTAAACAAAACCATGTATAATTGTTATTTTTTAACATTTTACCATATAGTATCAATCACTGTCCTTTAAAAATTTACTTTGAAGAAATGTGCTGTAGTTTTGTGGTACAGATCTGGAGGCTTCCGAAAAAAAACTGAACATACAATCCAATAACAACGTAATCAAATTATTCAGGGCAAAAAACTAATAATCTCACTCACACATTCCCAACATCACATTTTTGGGGGCATTATGCACTCAATGCGGACACCTTCATTTAGCTCTTTGGTGCTTTTTTGATAAGACATTAAAACCGTTCCGTACATTCACGATCACCACATCCACCCCTGCCTCATAAATAGCAAGAAGACTTTAAAACTGAGCAGAACAGCTTAAACAAGACTCTTCTGAATGTTGCCTCTCTCTCCAATCTCCAAAAAAGCATACTGCGCTTATTTTCAGATGATTTATTCATATATCCAGCCTCAGCTCTTTGCTTTTGCGAGCTGCGAGGCTGCACTCTGTTGGGATATGTGAACATGTGGCACGACTGGAAATTACGATGATAATAGAGCTCATTTGGATGGAATCAGGTCAGTAAACAGGAGCTCCAGAACTTTCTGCCTTTTTCAAAGAACACAGGACCACTTAACAGAACCAACAACAAGCACATCTGAACTCAAATAAAAAATAAATTTATCTTAGTTTACAGAAACTTCAACTATTAATAGTAGAGGTTTCAAAATGGTTCCTGGCGTGGGCATGCACTTAGAGGTGAAACCTCAAACCTGGACATCTCATTTAGACGACTGTGGGCTAAGAATGGTCAATTAAAAGGTTATTTAAGGAAACAAAAGTAGTTCTTGTATGGTATTGCTTCAAAAAGGCAAAAAACAACAGCACGGCTACACAACCCTGCTCTTGAAGATCTAATGCTCTCTACGCAATTTAGTTCTAACACACCTAATCTAATTAATCAAGGGTTCAGTAGCATTTGAATATTAGAACCAGATGTGTTGGAACCAAATCTGATAGGTCTCCAAGCATACAAGGATTTCTGCAATACTTCAGTGTCCAGGGTTTGAAGATGAAAGAAAACAAAAGAAAACAAGGTGAACATCTTTGTTTTACGGGCTTCTTGATGGCCAAAACTATCCAGATTGCCCATCAGTAATGACACTGCAACCAGATCCTCACAGCAATGAAACAGCATCTCATTTAAAGCCCTACCAGAGGAATGGAGGCAGTTACTGCAGCATAGATGGGGGAAAACACTCTATGACTCTACTAATG
This sequence comes from Brachyalestes nurse, assembly GCA_037974405.1. Lineage (NCBI taxonomy): Eukaryota > Metazoa > Chordata > Actinopteri > Characiformes > Alestidae > Brachyalestes > Brachyalestes nurse. The sequence continues at coordinate 12,196,713 of JBBPCY010000136.1, forward strand.
TCAAGTCAAGTAGGTTTTTTATGCTTAAAACTCAGAATAAACATTAGACAAGCAGATGTCTGCACACTTTTGAATATAGGTATAACATAGTACCATTTTCACTTTAATACCAGAGAAGCATTTCTGTTTGTGACAGAATATGGTGCAGATATTTTTTATCTGGTGCTGAAATGGGCAAAGGTATACCATTACATCATCAGGGACTTTAACGGCACTACATTCAAATACATAGACATTAATATGGAGTTTGTCCCCCTTTTGCAGCTGTAACAGCTTCCATTCTTCTTGGAGGGCTTTCCACAAGATTTTGGAGTTTCTTTGGGAATTTGTGCCCATTGATGTATAGCATTTATGAGGTCAGACACTGATGTTGGAATATAGAAGCTGTAACAGCTGCAAAGGGGGGCCAACTCCATATTAAAGTATATGTATTGGAATGCAATGTCATTAAAACCTGTTTGTGTAAATGGTCAGGCGTCGCAATACATTTGTCCATATGGTGTAACTGAATGGACACCTCAGAATATATGCTGACACCACAGAATGAAGGGGCACAAATTCCCACAGAAACATTCCAAAGTCTTGGGGAAAGCTTTCCAAGAAGAGTGGAAGCTTTTAGCTGCACAGGAGAACCAACGCGATATTAAAGTCTATGTACTGGAATCCAATATCAGTTAAAGTCCCTGTTTGTGTGTCCCCATACTTTTGCATATGGACAAAAGATTTGGGATGCCTGACCATGGACACCTCAGAACAATGGCTTACACATCACCTGGTCCACATGCCTTACCAGTTAAGAGCGATAGGGTGCCTCTGTAATGCCATGTTTTCACACAAACGTGGGGGAAACTGGAATGTCTCGCAGTGGATGGGGCTGATAGGAGAAGCTGCCTAGCCATTAAAGTGGAAGGAGCTCGGAGGGAGGGAGGCAGGAGCAGGTCCGTGAGAGAAAAATAGCAGCCAGCTGACCTGAGGAGAAGAAAAAGACAGCAACTGCCAGCCGTGCAGACCTTAGAAGCTTTTTCGGGGGTTAACTTTTGGACAGCTGCTCCTCAGGGATGTTCTGGCAGCACGCTGAAGAGGGAAAGCACAGCTGAAGACACGGGTCGAGTCTGGAAGGAGAAAAGCCCTCAGAAAGTCATGAAGGAAAAACGAGCCTCGATTATTCCTTTACTGTGCTTATCAGTACTGTAACAGAACGAGTTGTTGTTGTTGTTTACTAAACCTGAGCAATACCATGGATACGTGTTTGAGACGCCTGAGACAAGAGCTGGTACGTACAGTCCACACACTCGTCTTCACTACAGGCAGATGTTTATTATGAACGATTTACGAGTAACGTTAAATGTTTTAGAAATAGGTTGTTTCTTTAGTGTCTAACCATTTAAAAGACCTAAATACCGTTGAATGAGGTTCATTTTATTGAGATACAGTTTGTAAACACAGGTTGTAACTCACACGAACATCTGGATGCTCTGAAACAGCCAAACCAGATTATATGTGGCATTTAAGCCAGCTCCTACAATTATTTTGGTCTATAATTGTAGTATCATCATATCTTTAATACTTTCCGCGTTTGTCCTTTCAGGAATTAGTCGTTTCTTTAGTGTTTAACCATTTAAAAGACCTAAATGTCGTTGAATGAGTCTCGTTTCATTGGGATACAGTTTGTAAATACAAGCTGCAACTCACATCTGGACTCTCTGAAACAGCCAAAACAGATTAAATATGGCATAACATGCACATTTACGTCAGCTCCTCCAATTCTGCTTCAGTTTATTTTGGTCTGTAATTGTAATATCATGGTATCGTTAATATCATCACAATTTTTGCAGATGTTCCTTTCAGAAATGAGTCGTTTCTTTCGTGTTTAAACATTTAAAAAGACCTAAATGTCGTTGGATGATTCTCGCTTCTTTGGATACACTTTAGAAACACAAGTTTTAACTCACATGAACATGTGGATGGTTTGAAACAAGCAGACCAGATTATATGTGGCATATCAGCCAGCTCCCCCACTTCTGCCTCAGTTTATTTGGTCTGTAATTGTAATATCTTTAATATGATCAGCATTTTGCAGCTTTTCCTTTCCTAAATGCAGGCTAGTCACCATCCCTTCAATTTATTCAAACCCTAATCCTTATGTGAAGTCTCACCATGTTCAATAGCAAGAAGAAGCACACAGAGACTTAGGTGGGCTCATTTCATTTCTTTGAACTTTCTGTGAGATTGTTTTGCTCGGGAATGGTTCAGTACAGAGGAATACCTTCTGATCCCCTCTTTTGAGGTCTGAGTGCCCTGAAGTCCCTATACAGAAACACAGATTACATAATGCACAGTATAGTCAATTATATAATACATGAATCCATTTCTATCTCAGGACTGTAAATCCTCCTTTAAAGGACTGAAAGATGATTTCGGGGGCTCTTGATGGGACTGTGGGTTTCTGTTTACAACCCCTGAAACATCAAAGACCTTTTTGCCTCCTGCATGCTTCCTTGGTGTGGTGAATTCTGCCAGTTTTTAAAGGAAACTAGTGTTTAAAGGAAACCAGATGCAGCAGTGTGAGCTGTGCAAGTGGCAGGTCAATGAACATAAACAAAGCATAAAGAGGAAATGTACCTAAGATACAGGTGAAATGCCATAGACCATTCTGTGCCTTTTAACTCTTAACTAGCACTTTTTGTAATCATTTTTAACTCTATATTCTTTATGGTCCTTTACTGAATCCTAATGAGGGTTTTTTTGGATAACACAAAGACCAAAATGTGTTTAGCACAATGTTAAAGGCAAAAGTTAATCTCGTTATCTAGATATAGTATCATAAAAGGAAAGCAGATACTGATTGTTGATTGAAAGAACACTTGGAGTTAATGCAAAATGAAATGTGTGGTTATCTCAAAATAATTATTTACTCTAGTGGGTTTCCAGTTGTTTCATATCATGGCAAGACTAGTAACCCAAGCCCTGTTGCACTCTTTAATGTTCAGACTAAAGCAGGCATGGTTTCACTTGATAAGGCTGTGCTGAGAAAAAGCAGCCCACACTGCAAGTGCACTTGGCATTCAACACAGAATTTAGAGGACTCATATACAAATCTCCTGGCAGCGACATAAAGAAATCTCCGGAGGTTTTAACAAACTGGTTTCAAACCTTCTGCTAATAGAACTGGAGACGTTACGCTTGAACCCACATCCATGGCACAAGGCAAGGCGATGCCTTCTCAGCTTCTGGAGAGGCAGCACCAAATTAGCCTCATGTCTGCCAGCTGGCACCCTGATAAGGAGAGGCAAGCCCATGCCATGCTGGATCACGGTTGCCATATCTAAGTTTGCTAACATGGGAAGAGGAGAGTAAAGCTGCTGCCTGGAGCCGCAGATGCGTTTAGAAAGGAGCGCAGCCCCCTGCCCTGGTTGCCTGAGGAGAGCAGTCTGGCACTACAGCTTCAGAAGTGCCGCTTTCGCCAGGGATGCCACATGGCTGTCTGTCTGCCTCCACAGCAAAGTGGTGCCATCAGGTAGTTTTATCCCTTCCCGGGAAAGTAAGAAAGTCTGTTCTAAGAAGAGTGTTTATTTTCCTGGTGTGCTTTACTGCTGCTTTGTGGTATTCAGGCAGCCCATGCAGGACAATTACTGAAGACAGTCATTTTCCTTGGTGTAATTTTTCCAAGGATGCCCCACGCTTCTTAAAAATAAATGTCCTTTATATGGTTCTTGATTCGAATGTGTGGTTCTGGGAAAAACGGAACTTTAAATGTAGATACTTTAAATACTCATGCATCTATTTTGTAAAAACTGTTCTTTACAGAACACTTAGTCAGCAGCAGCTGTGTGCATGTACGCCTGTCACTCCATTGTGTATCTGTATATGTGTGTGTGTGTGTGTGTGTGTGTGTGTATCTATGGTGTTCTTATACTTACTTGTATATCCACTCTGTGTATATATATATGCATATACTCATTGTGTCTTATCTTATCTTTTCTTATCTTATCTGATCTTATCTTATCTTATCTATCTTAAAGTGGGATGGGACGTTTCTCCATGGACCACATTGCAACATACAGCAACATACAGCATTCAACAGAGTGCATGTTACAACAGACAGAGGAAAACAGACAGACAATAAATAGACAGCAAGTGTGGAGTATTGCACTATAGGTATGATCACTACACATTAGGCAGTTAGCAGCATTGAACAGAGTTCCAGGGACAACAGAACGCTACAGTAGGGCACCATAAGTGGTTCTTCTTTGTTACTCTTTAGTTTCATTTGGCATCTTTATTCTAAAGAGTGAGTGGCTGTCTGTCATTTTGGTAAAACAATACCATCTGATGAAAAAAGGTGATTCTAGAAAAATGTTGTCAACATTGAGTGTAAGCATTTTCTATGGTGTAATTTTATCATGTTATTAATAGTAAAGAATCTATGTGGTAGGCGAGTACTACACCTGCTCTCCGCTGTAGCCCTACTGACCTTGCTAATTGAATACTGTCTATCAGACACAAGTGTGAACACCAGTCGAGGCTGACAGGGTCAGGCTGTTTGTGTGGTACGGAGGTCACTTGGGGATGAACTCTGACCTCTCCGGAGCTGAAAACTATTTCAGTCTCTACTGACCCGGATTACTGTGTGGTCGACTTAGCATGTCAGGAGACGCTTGAATGGAGTGGTACCCTAAAGGGTATGTCTTCAGCACATAAAACAGTTTTTAATCGTACTATATTTTGTTGCCGTTGCCTTTTTTTTAAAGTTGCTTTGGCTCTATGCACCCTATCTCCAGGGTTTTTACTTCATTTTTCTATTTAAGAAGGCTATGATAAGATATCAGTATACCCACTGTACTTTACCTTTAAAACCACTTAAAGTGCACAATTGGAAGAGTATGTCTTCAGTACATAAAATTGTATAGTTTGTTGTCGTTACCTTTTTAGACTGCCTTGACTCTATACCCCCCATCTCTGAGCTTTTTATTTCATTTTTCTTTCTCAAAAGGTTGTGATAAGGTATCAATATGCCCGCTTTCAGTGGGAAAGTGTATGTAGTTTACTTTTAAAACTCAGTTGGACCTTTTTGTACGTTTGTTAGTGCCTCAAGGAACTAAAATCGACCTCAAAATGAGTAAACATGGCTTATTATTAATTTTTTTCATATTGTAGGTTTGCAGTTACTGACTATAGCTCTCCTCCTCCCCCATAGGACCACCACTAACCAGATATTGTTCGACATAGTCCTGCAAGTATTCCAGGCATATCAGCAAACTGTCAAATAATTCATAAAGCCAGATGGGCTACAATCAGGAGCTGTAACTTATGTGTTAACCCGTAATAAGTGTAAAGGATCAATAAGCAATACAATGTGGCTGAAATGACAAAGTAGTGTAGAGTAATCCATAGAATACAGATGAAGCATTTTATCAATGCACTTATCTGGTCTACCTGTTCCAGTGCTGTTCAGAAAGAAAGACACTTCTCCTTGCCAAGCTTTATCATGTTCACAGAACAAAGGACTAGCAAACAAGGATTCTATTTTTATACGTATTTGCTTGACCTAGTAATGTCTCATACACTTTAGGCAATAAATTCAGGAGTAGCTTGGAGCAGATTGTGAATGCAATTGTGCTTCTAGGTGGAGTGCCCTGGGCTCAGCAAACAGAGGTTTTTTTTGTTACTGTTTTTCTGAAGGCATAAGAATGGGCCCACGTAGAGCCAGGCATTTGCTCATTCACTCCTGTTCTTCACACAGCCTTTCCTTCCCCTTGGCTAAAATTGGCCTGAACCCTGGCAGCAGCTGCAGCAAGCAGAATAATGTGCTCATGTGTTTATTGTGCTGGAGTTTTGAGAGATAACCTTGCATGGCTCTGCTTGTCACTGTGTTTTCTTATCTTCACAAGCGACTCTGTGAAGTCTGTGTGGATTTAGACTGTTTAGTTGTCCCATCAAAGGAAAGCCTAAGTAACCTGAACACAGTAATTGTTTATTCGTTTCTGTTTGTCCAGAAGATTTGCGCCTGTGGTGAACCACGCGATCTGTCTGAGGCACGCAGGTTCAGATAAAAAAAAGAAAAATGAATCTGTGAAGTACTTTAACACCTCTTTCGTCTTCCCCTGCCCTAAAGATTTGAGAGTGCATGTTAGTATATCTCTCTAGCACCACAATCTTTATCAGCTGTAGTGCACATGATGTGTCTGGCACTGATATGCAAACTTCAGATGATGGTTTTCGACTTGAGCACAAACAGCTTTGATGAATACACTTGGATGCCTCTCACATTTCAGTCTAAATAGGTCAAAAGGAAATGTCTCTACCTTATCGCATGGAAATGCATGCAAATGGATTTTTCTGGAGGATTTTGTCTGGAGGAGGTTTGCTGGTTTTCGCAGTGCTTCAGATGACAAAGAGGATTTAACGAACACGCGCTTTAGATATTTTTAAGGCGATGCTTAAAAAGTGACAGCAGTCGGCCCGGCTTACAGATTAGCACGATTTGCATCTTTTATCAGAGATTCTAGTCAGCCCCATGTTTTACTTTGCGGTTAAACGTTTGGTTTGTTTCCTTTTCCATCGGGCCAAATCTCTGTGCATTAGTGCGGGTTATCAGCAGTAGAAGTTGTTCATGCCTGTATGAATTACTGCTCCCAAAATGAGGTCTGCCAGGAAGCTGTCAATTAGAGCACCTCCCAGTGTCAAGGGCTTCAGTCTGGACCTCTTGGCTCCTTCACATGCGAGTACGCACACGCCCTTGTTTTTATACAGTGTTAAGACGAGGGGTTATGCTAGCTGTGAGATTCCTAGGTCAGTTTATTACAATGGTGGTGTCTCAATTATTTTCCAATAAGGAGCACCTGAAAGTCTGGCTAGGTTTTTATTTCGGTGAAACAGAGCTTCCAGCGGTGTAAAAATACAATGTTTAATTATAATGCCCTACCCACACAGAAAATATCTTAACCCTGAGATAATATATGCATATAAGGAGTGTGCTTTTCCTCCCTCATCTCAGTGGTAAGGCAAACAGGAAGCAATACAAGTCCGGCCTCATTGTATGCTTGCTCATATTATTTTTATTATAGTTAATGCAGTACAGCATAATCAGTGTTAAGTGGAGTACTTTAGGGTCATTCTAGCTCAACTCAACAAATATTTGGTATAGTCCACACTCACCCATCTCAGAACTGAACCATTTTGTGGCATTTTCTCTGCCCTAGACTTGAAAGTTAATTAGGTTTTTCCTTCGTTTGCAAAAATGCTTGGTCAGCCATTTTCAGATGCCTGCATCTTTGCAGTGGTAACACTTTGGCACCTGATGAAATTGTGGAAATATATCTTTAGCCTAATTCCAAAAATGTATTTATCTAGCTTGTAGCATGTACCCAACTTAAGATACAAAATTCTAAACATGTGTTCCTATTTAATTTAACCGGTATTCCATAGGCCACGTCTCTGTCAGAACTGTTAGTGTGGTCACAAAACATTTTTGGTATGTTTTTATTACTCCATACTCCACTACTGCACTTTTCTAATCTATCAAGAGGTGTACACTGTGGATCACCATATTGGTGGTTTTGTTAGAGGCCCAGAACCTCAAGGGGTAGTAAAAATATTATCACTTTATTGTGTCATTTGAAAGTTGTAGGTTCCCTTTACATATAACGTATAAAAACAAGAGTTTTAATGATCTTCAAGTTGTCTGGATTTTAGTACAGAGTAACAGTGATCACCCAGTAGTCCTTTGTGTTAAGTGGTGCTATTGTTCTACTAAATTTATGCCTGAGAAAAACACATGTAACTTTGACTCATAAGAAATCTCTAATTATAGTAAATATGAGTTGTGGTATATCTGTAATACTAACAACACATTTCAGATGTACTACTTTTTTAATTGTGATTTAGTAAGAACTTCAATGGCTTCCTGAAACAGGTAGTAATAAAGAAGCAATACAGAACGTAAATAAGTAAGACATCTGAAATATATTGTTACTATTACAGCTGTAGGTTCCTGGACAATTGTTGCTGCTTTCATTGTCTATGTAGTGTTAAGGCAGTCAATTCCTCCTCCCTCATTATATGTACAGGAAATTAATGTTATGTCTTTATTAATTGCACCAAATTCCAGAGGAAAGTATCAGTAAGAGTATTGATGAGTATTGGTATCGATATTGACATGATAGCCAAGTAATTTTGTAAGCCTAACCTTAACTTTAGCTTCAGTATCTAAGGCCTCATTTACACTGTCAGTTAAATGTGACCCAATTCTGATTTTTTGCTCATGTGACACAGGTCGGATCTGTGCCATGACGGTGTAAACAGGAAAAAAACACATTCAGATATTTCGAGATCGGTTTTAAATCAGATATGTGCCAATGCGACTGTCATGTAAACAGGCAGATCGGATTTTCCTAAGCATTGCGTTCTGTACATCATTAAAACAGCTGCTCGTCTAACCACCAGAGAGCGACCCCGATGTGCATCTGCAAAAGGATGGCCCGGCGAAATGTCGTGTCATTGTAAGAGAGGAAGGCGGACAAACGTTGACACAGCAAATCGAAAGTTGGCGTGCTCATTCTAAAATTTCGGACCCACTGCTCCTCGCTAAAGCCCACCACAATATTCTCCTGCCAATCCTAAGATCTCCCGCACCCAGAGGTTCCTCTGAATGGTCGAGGCCATAATAACTGAAGCATATGCGCAGGCTGCAATAATCGCCCTTTTCCTTCTTCTCC
>JBBPCY010000136.1:12205529-12217678 GCA_037974405.1 Brachyalestes nurse
ATCTTGGCTACTGTGTGGTGTAACAACCCCCTTTGCTATAGCAAGTGTAAACAAGCGAATCGGATATGGGTCACAATTAAAAAAACGTGTAAACAGGAGGTAAAAAAAAATCGTATATAGCCAACAAATCAGAATTGAACGTCAAGACCTGCAGTGTAAACGAGGCCTAAAAGACTACAAGCTCAGGACCATACACTTCTGTAGATTTACCCAGTTGTAGTCTTGGTTTTCTAGCAAATCAGTGCGTGTTTATTCATAATTTGCACAAAAACAAACAATCTCTCACACACATACATACACATAGGGGCCACAGGGCAGAACAGACATGCACTCTGTATCCTCTAGGCTGAGATACTGTTTCTTCTTATGACCCACACAACACAACATTCATATTTAATGAGCAAGGCAGTGAAAAGTGCACTAGCACTTAGAGCTGTGGCTTTGATAACCCTTGGCTGCTTCATTTCCTGTATCCAAAATGTGCACCCTGAAAGGCCCTATTAACTCCCAAGGCATGAAATAGGTCTGTTTGCCACACTGTAAATGCTCTTATTAGTCTGTGTGACTGTGTGTATCTGTGTGTCTGCTTTATGGATGCAGTGAAAGCCGCTCTTCACTCCTGCCAAGCATGAGCATGTGTGTTTAAATGCAAGCGTTGTGTCTCATATGTGCCCCTGATTTTACTGGCCCATTTTGAAACCTGCCATGAGCAAACAGGACAGTGCATGTTATGCACAGCTCCAGTCTTTCAGAATGAATTAAGTTTTCCACAGAGCTTAGAAACTCAAGACGATAATGATTTTAATGGATACAAACGTGCACAAGTAATATTTCAGTATCTATTAAAAAGGCTACATTACAGTTGCTTGATTCTTTAAATACATTCATGCCCAGACTCATCTTATCACTTATCACTAGTGTTCAGTAGTCTGGAATGAAGCAGATTGTAGAATGTTATGACAGTGTTTGATGTAAACTGCTGAGAACATGGCAACACAGTTGATATCATGTCAGATAATACAAGAATACAGTCGATATTATGTCTCCCGTCAAGGCAAAGCACATTAACATGCACAGAAGTCATTCACTGTGCTTTGTGTCAAGCAAAATGATTATATATGGGGCTGCAAAAAAACAATATTACAATAGTTACAAATGCATTCATCTGAATTAAATGACAAATAAGTATGGCCTGAACATGAACGTGTGAATGATTATTTTTGCATAAAATTTAGTAAAATTATCTATATATAAATATAAAACAATATTTTATTAACATCTTGTTCCAATTTTCAAGGAAAAACTATATATTTTACATAACACATGTTTACAGACTGAGTTACAGACTGAGTAGACTTATAAACCAGTTTTATGCTTCTAGCTAGTGTATGTAACACTGTGACAGGCCAAACTACCAAATGTCTAAACATTTATCCTTATAGCCGACTAAATAACAGGGGGTTAGTATGGGCACTCTGTCTGGTCTGCATCTACACAACCTCATACTCAGCAGCCCATACTCAGTTGTGCGAGGCACATAGGGTTCTGCCACAGTAGCCATTGTATAGAACAAGACCAGATGAAAATTGGTTGCACTTTCAAATCGACGAGCCTTGGGAGCCCAGCATCCTGTTGCTGGTCTGTGGATGGTACATACTCACTGGTTTTGACCAGGAGGAAAAGGTCAAACAAAGCTTGTTAACATGGCTTAATGATTGTAAGCTAGTAGCTACCAGTAGCATGAATCTATGTGCATAATGCTGCTGGGTGGCTGTTCACGTTCATTCACAGCTAGCAATATTAGCTTTGTTGGATTTAACTATACTTCAAGCGTAATCCCACCCTACAGATGCAGAGCAGCTCCCTTTAAAGGTCCCTTTGAAGAGTTTCCCTACCCAGTGACTGACATTTACATGTTCATTAATGAAGCTCATGAAAGGCTCAAGTTTAATCAAGGGAGGAGGTTATTAACAGCCCGAGTCTCGTTCCTCTGCACATTACCAGGGGACCGCACCAGAGTAAACATCCGGGCTTGTGCAGGGTAATGCCAGTGGCCATAGTTTGAGCAGATACAGGATTTAATCAGAAAAATGTGAGCAATTCAGGGCACTGTGTTGTTTTTTCTAGTGCCATTATGTCTGAGTTCAGTTATTACTATTATGGTATGCAAATATGTGTTCATGAATTGACCTTATAAAACTGTTTGTGGACAGAAAATGTCACTTGTACAATATGGGGGCCCACACATTATTTCTTCCCTTTTATAATTGCATAACTTATTTTAGTAACTGAATAGTTCATAGTATTTAATTAAGCCATAAATACTAAATACTTTGCCTAAAAATATTTAACCATCATAAAATTACTGTGATGTAGGGCCTTATGGCTTACTGCTTCAGTAACGTCTGTGAATTATTTAGTATCTTAACTGAAATACAGTATAGTCACTGTTGGAACTAACCCTCATATCTGTACCATTGGACTATTTCTGTTGGAACATTCATTACTAAATGTTTACACTAAAGGAGTAGCATTTGAAACATTTTTCAATATTATAAATGAACCAGTATTCAATCAGTCATTTAATTTATTGCTATTAATTTATTGCTTTTTTGTTTTCCAAACAGAATAATGATAAAATATCTATGAATTCCACTATTGTTTTTTTTTTAAATCAAGAATGGCTATTATTGTAGTCCACATACAATAAAAGTTATTGTAGTCCACATACTCAGTTTCAGTCTTCAAATAAGGCACGTTTAAGAGCATCAGCACATGTATTGACTAGCACATGGTAATGTTCCCCAACTTTGTATCATGCAAAGGCAGTACTGAATTATTCAGAAGCAATCTTTTGAAAGCCTTTCAGTAGGCATCTGTAATTGCGGAGCATAAAAGTTCATGTGATAAAGCCCATGGGATTATCCAAGCAAACAGTAATTATGTACTACCCAGCTCTTAAAGATGTCTAATTATCTCTAATGATGTCCGCCATATGTGTGGCATGCACAGACACACTCAGTGCAGACACATTGATGGCTATAATTACTGTACCTTAGCTTTGTGCAAAGCCATCACAAGAATAAAGGCTCTTTTATTTTAGCACATAAAACCTTGGTGCCCCAAAACAACTCCTCAGGAGTTTCCCCATTGTCTTTTTTATATAGAATTAACTTTTTTCAATGGAGAAGACTTTTTCTCTCTTTTTCCATCCATGGGATTACATTTTCCTTTTGGGATTACATATTGTAATTTAAATATCAAAAAACATGATGAATATTTAGTGCAACTGTTCTCCATGTCTAGTAGACTAACTTTTGTGAGGCATGATGAATATTCTACTTACCAACCTTGAGGTCTTTGAGAGAATCTAACAGTTATACCAAGAGAAAGTAAAACACAGCCATCTAAACATATGGCAGACTCCCCCTCCCAAATGGTGAAACTCTTACCCATTTTTTGTTAATTGATTATGCTTGAGTGAACTGGCCCCTCTGTTTGGGATTAAAGTCTAGACGTGTCCTATTGGGTGCCAGGGCAGAACAGAGGCTCCAATTGGCAGGCAGCTACATATAGAACTAGCAGACTTGGCCTTTGAAAGGTGAGAGCGCTAGAGCCTGACAGGGCTTCCAGAAGGCAGGGAATCCCCTCTGTGAAAGTTGATTCAAGGTAAGCTGATAGCTCTTTTTGTGTTTGGGTTTCTGATATGTGTTTAGATTGTCAAGGAAGTTAATCTATGGATAACATTTCGTATTTAAACAACTTGTAAGCAAATACGTAGTCAATGTTGCTTATAGCCTGGGCAAGCCAGCTGGTACTAGCATTATACATTGTTTTGAGAGGTATTCTGTAGGTTGCATTCTGCTTTGATGATGCCCTTTATGTTTATCACATTTATGTCTTAACACAGGATGTAGGTAAATTATTGATTTTTTTCAATTTTGCTCAATCATTTTTGGTGTAAACATTTAACAGATTACTATTTGGCATCTGTAAACTTTTTAAGCGATCACCATTATTGAACCAGATTTTTTAAATTTATCTCCCCCATACTTGTCCGGACGTGACTCTAGTTAGTTGATCTGGGGACCGTTACCCCTCAGGGAAACAGTACAGTCACGTGACTTAGCTTAGCATGCTGTGAGTGTACAGACAAATCTACCTCACAGCTGTGAAGGCAACATTCCTCCCTCAGATGCAAGCCATATGGAAGCTCTGTCACTCAGTGTGGGTCAGGGAAAACTCGTTAGGGCAGTAATACTGAAATACGCCTGAGCAAGAGATTACAGAATGAGAAATAGTCTTTTCACATACAACCAAAAAAAAAAGCAAAAATAAGTCAGTCACAGTTTTAATCCCATTATTTATTAAAAGGATGATAGACTTACGTATAAAAAATGTGAAATGTATCTTTCTTCAGTATTTCTTTATTCAGAGACAAATATTTCCCTTGATAGTAATTTTCTTGTTAACAAGTTCCAAAAAAGAGGGGTGAAAAGTCAAGTGCTTGTAAACCAAATGTTCCGTTCAGGCTTTTGTCATGCTAATTAATCATGTCATCCCTTCATTATTCTTTCCCTTCCCCCCTGTCCTCTGCAGCTTTCCATGAAAGAGGCTGGTGATGGACTTCATGCTCAGATGAACTCCATGATGGGGGCTTTGCAAGAACTCAAACTCCTCCAAGTCCAAACTGCACTTGAGCAGCTGGAGATCTCTGGAAAATCTAACTGTGTCACTCAGCCACTGGCCAAACACTCTAATCCTGTCCCTGATCCAGAAGAGCAGCGACGTCAGCTACTTCGGACCCCCAGCCAAGAAGATCAAGAACGATTCCCACATTCACATCACGGTAGCATTGGGACTTCATCCTCTACCTCCAGCTTGGAGAGTGAGAGTACACCTTTACCCAGAATCTCAGGATACACTGCCCCACAAGTGGAATATTGCGGTCCGAAGTTGTGCCAACCACCCATGGAGTACCACCAGGAGCAGTCCCAACCTTCACAACTATCCCCAGTGGATCTGTCCGGGATTCTTTATAGCCTGTCCCGAGAGGGACCTTCCTTGGACAGCGACTATACTGAGGACAGCCTGGATGATTCCAGCGACTGGACCTCTTCTCTTATGAGCCGCAGCCGCAATCGTCAGCCTCTTGTTTTGGGCGACAATGTGCTTGCCGACCTTGTGGGCAACTGGCTGGACCTTCCTGAATTGGAGAAAGACTGTGTGGAAGGAGAGAAGGGGCTTGATAGACCAGATTCTCCAGCTCTTCCGCTTCATCTGACTCGTTCACAAGAGTTCTGCAAAAGGTTCTCACTGACCAGCAACTTCTTTAAGAAGTTCCTTCGCAGCGTGAGACCCGACAGGGAAAAACTGTTAAAGGAGAAACCCGGCTGGATGCCACCAGGTCATGACCCAGAGGCAGAACTCTTGAAGAGACCCAAGAAAGCAGCCAAAGCCAAGGGCAGCTTCTATTTGCCATTTTGGGCAGGGGGGCAGCAGGCAAAGGGTAAGCCATGCCCCCAGCCAACAGAAGAGAGGAGTCAGTTCTTGGGCCTTTACATAGATAGGAGTCGTACAGAGCCAGTAGAGAAGGTCCATCCTTTATTTGACTACAATACAGCTGTTTGGGTTTAGCAGGAGTTTTCTGAGTGGATGGAAAAGGGCTGGAAATTGGGGATTTGAGTAAAACTCACTGAGATTAAAATGGATTTGATTTAGACTTTATAGCTGACAATCTATTAGAGCCCTCAGGGTGTGAAAGTAGGTCTTCCTCTCATGATGAATTCCTGGTGACTGCACTTAACTCAATGAGAACATGAATCCGCATGACTCTTCAACTGATTTGAAGTTGTTTTTTTTTCATCCTCTCCACCACCATCCACAGTCATTTTACCCTGTTTGTTCTCTTCCTTAAAGTTGATGGGATCATACCCGTTTCAGATAATGCTGCACGTATACTGTGTTTTCTTTGCAATGTGGACATTACCTACCATTGTGTCAGCCAATGTATCAGCACTGATTTTACAGGGACTTGATTTGTTTATCCAGCTAAAAAGAGGTTACTTTTGACTGATCTCATAAAACTGCTTGGTGCATGGCACAAAGAGAGAGAAACTGCTTAAAGCCATCTGCTTCCCCATGCTTACATAAAGCCAAGTCTTCAGTACGTCAGAGACAGAGAAGCTGTCAAACTGCTTCTAAATTAACACGACTCCACAGATGACGCCACAATGTGCGTACATAAGACATGGCTAAGAATGAAGCAGTGCATAACAGCAGGTCTGCTCACATTTCTCCAGTTCTCAAGCCAATAATCCCAAACCAAAATCATGAGACATGTTGTCTCAGAAGCAGTCTTTATAATGTTTCTAATACGAAGAGCGCATGTAACCACAGCTGGCCTGGTCTCTTTAATCTGTGCCCACAATCAGATTAAGAACCATTTCACGAGATCATAACACCTGAAGACACTTCTAATCCCTTTTAATCTCACCTAAACTGTAACAAAGGGGAATATGGAGTAGAATAAACGATTCTCATTTCTCAGTCAGCAGATGGCATGGGCCTAGCTTTTGATTTAAAAGCTACCTCCCATCTTGCATAGCTGCAAATGAAATCTACTGAACAGTCATAGAGCATTGAGAAAGATCAGAGTTCACTGAAGACTTCTTCATTGGTATTTTTATGCACTAATTTATTAGTATGTGTCTGAGAAACCTCAGTCAAAATAATCTAGCACTGTCAGCACCACGGTCTATGAATATGCCTGCAAAAACAATTAGCAGCATGCACAAAATTGCACATTAATACATGGAGTGAAAAACAGAGAAGGAAAAAAGAAAATTCTTGCTCCAAATTGGAATACGACACAGCATATGACTGGGTGTCTGTTGTGCAGCATCAACAGCTGTCAGAACTTGTGACCCAAGCAAAGACACAATGTAAAAACGAGTACGTACAGTACACAGAAGCCATACAGAGAACTGAAGGTACAAAGAACATTTTTTACCTTTGCTATAATTGGAAATTACTTTTGTACCCATATAAGGTTTGTAAGATGGAAATGTAATTTTGCTGGGCAAAGTTTATTAAAGCATCAAAGCCTCTCTGAGAGGGCCATGTGTACAGAACTGTGCATAGAAATGTATAAATAATGCTTTTTCATGTTTCAGATGTCTAGTTTGTAAATGTTTTAGCATTGCTTTTGAATTAGAGGACAACTGTAACTTTGAGTCACTGATTCTATAAAATGAAACACTGTTTTATGAAACCTGTTTTTTGTTGTGTGATTAAACATTATGTAATATATGTACCTCAGTACTCAAGGCCTAATCACATTACATAGAACCTACAAATGACATATGGCAGTATCATGTAAAATATAAACCAGGATCAATGTAGTATCATGAGACCACTAGACTGGTTTCCTCTGCCTGTATTCCATTTGTAACAATAGGGTCCAAAAAAAAAAGCAATTATAAATCATTCATCTTTATTGGAAACTTTTACTGGAAGTAAAAAACAAGTCAAATTAACTCCAAATGTAGTCAATCAGCAGTCTGCTCCTTTACTTTTGCCCTGAAGTTCATAGGGAACAAAATTATTGACAAATGTAAATTTCAAGATTTTTTCTATTAACTTCACTTAGTCGTTGTCATTTGTAGCTACACTATATGGACAAAAGTATTGAGACACCTGCCTGTTCCACCAGCAGGGACTTTAATGACACTGCATTCAAATACTTAGACTTCAGTATGGAACTGGTCCCCCTTTTGAGCTGTAACAGCTTCCACTCTTCTTAGAAGGCTTTCCAAAAGATTTTGGAGTTTCTGTGGGAATTTGTTCCCATTCATTCTGTAGAGCATTTATGAGGTCAGGCACTGATGTTGGATGAGAAGGCCTGGATCACAATCTCTATTCCAGTTCATCCCAAAGGTGTTGGATGGGGTTGAGGTCAGGACTCTGTGTGGGTTCTTCCACACCAAATGGACCTTTATTTGTATACTGGGGTACAGTCATGCTGGAATAGAAAAGGTTCTTCCCCAAACTATGTCCACAAAGTTGGAAGCATGGCGTTGTCCAAAATGTCTTGGTCTGCTGAAGCATTAAGATTGTCCTTCACTAGAAGTAAGGGGCCTTTTGAGGCGTGTTCCAATACTTTTGTCCATATAGTGTATGTGACATGTTTTGTCAATCTTTACAAATAATAAAGTAACACTTCACTGAAGTTGAGTATTTATAAGGCTACAGGGCACATACATAAGCCTTTCATGACCACTGATGTAAATCTGCATAGATCTTTAAATGGCTTATTCGAACAAGTATTGGTTGTTATAGCATTTACTGTTGAAAGATAACATTAATACTGATAAAGCAACATAAAGCGACAATTAGCGCTTATTGGAATAAGCATTTCTAAAGGTTTATATAGGTTCATGTCAGTCACACTGACCATTAGTGAAGCGCTACCAATAGCAGTGTGTTCTACCATGGTGGAGTAAAGGGTTAAGTGAGCACTGTAGATCAGCATCAAGCATGCTCAACATAGCAGGGCTGATAATGCCTCTTCCACAGGTGTTTCTGCATTTTCATGAAATAAACGTACCACAGTAATACATCTCTGAAGAAACACTCCAAATGATGGGTTGTACAGAAAGGTTTCTCATGTTTCTCCTGCCACGTTCAAATGCACACTGCAATCTATATCTGCATCTAAGCACATCGCTCAGCAGGAAATGTCCGTCTCCTAAGGCCTGAAAAAAAGCTTGACTTTGTTAAGTGCTTTGGTGAAACGTGCTGGTTGGCACAATGGCCCTCATTACTACTAGTGCTTAATATCACACCAGCATAACACGGGATGTATACAATTGTGGGTGAATGGTTTACTGAACCCGATGGGCTGTGGGCATGAACAAGATAAAAAGAGAGTTTACTACTGCCCTCATCTTATAAAGCTACATACCATGTTCTAAGAATGCTTGTTTCCTAATTAAGCAAATATTTACCTATGAACGGGTAGGATATATATTCCATATATCACTTATTAGCTTTTTAGCACATTTGCAATGAAGCCAAAGTATAAAACAAAATAAAAAATAAAAATAAAAATCAAAGTACAATATATGTCCGTAATGCCTGACTAAATCTGATTAAAAGCTGCGGAGTTACTAATATGACATCATTCTTTAAAAATCTCCAAAATTTAAACTAAGAGTCATGCATAAACTTTCTTTAAATAGATCAAAAATGCCAGTTTTGCTGATGCGGGCCACGGTCGTCCTAGAAAAAAAAGGTTAAAAGGCATAAAAGGAATACAGTTCTATTACAAATGCTAAATTGGCTGATATGACTGATATCTTAATGCTTGTCAGTTTTATACACCGTAACAATTCTTTCATGTAGCTCTATAAATTATGAGTTAACCATCAACAACTGCTCTAGTGCACCAAACTTGAAATCTATCCATTTTAGCAGCTTAACCATTAATAGTGGGCATTGACAGCGCCCAGGTGCATGGTTGGATGGGAACTGAGCGGATAAGTGCTCAGGAGCTGCAGCTGTTC
Source organism: Brachyalestes nurse (assembly GCA_037974405.1). Lineage (NCBI taxonomy): Eukaryota > Metazoa > Chordata > Actinopteri > Characiformes > Alestidae > Brachyalestes > Brachyalestes nurse. Next base: position 12,215,096 of record JBBPCY010000136.1, read on the forward strand.
TGCCTGACAGAAACCCCTCTCTTCCTTCTTTCCCCTGGGAGAGAAAGAGGGCTGTGGACGCGAGCTTCCTGGCTGGCCAGCTTCTTTCTGCCCCTTCCGCCCCTTTACACTCCCCTCCTCATCTCCTCTGCTGCCCCCTCCTCCCCTCTCACTGGCCTGAGCAGCTGTCGTTCTCTCACAGCCCTGCAGAACTAGGACACAATGCTTCGGCTTGATCTCTGCGTCATTACACAATCACTGTCTGTACTGGACTACGAGCACATGCATATCCACAGGCGCGGGGGCTTATGGGCTGTTTTATTCCCATAATGAAGGGAAATTAAGAAATGCCGATAAAGAGATTAGTGCGGATTAGCTAATGGAGCAGTTAGCCGAAAAGCAAATTTACACAGATTTCTCCCTTTTAACTCATATGTAGTTGATCAGCCAAGACATGCTGACATCTAAAGTTTGCTTATTTGGCTTTGTACTGGCTAATGCAGCTAGAAAAAGAAGCAGATGACCAGCAATTAGCATGCTTGAGTCACACAGACTTGCCCTAAACCATGTTTCTACTAGTTATACTCTATATGGACAAACGTATTGGGACGCCTGGCCATTACGCCAACAGTGACCTTAATGACACTGCATTCAAATCCATAGATTTTAATATGGAGTTGGTCCTCCTTTGCAGCTATAACAGCTTCCACTCTGCTTGGAAGGCTTTCCACAAGATTCTGGAGTTTCTGTGGGAATTTGTGAACATTCATTCTGTAGAACATTTATGAGGTCAGACACTGCTGTTGGATGAGAAGGCCTGGCTCACAATCTCTGTTCCAGTTCATCCTAAAGGTGATCTGCGGGGTTGAGGTTAGGGCTCTGTGTGGGCCAGTCAGGTTCTTAAACAGGGAACTCATCCAACCATGTCTTTATGGAGCTTGCTTTGTGCACTGGGGCACAGTGTACTTTTCTCCATAACTATGGGGTACAAGCTTCCACTGCTTTGGTACATTGGTCTTGCAGCCCTAGTGCAAAGCTTAACGAAGCAGACTTCAGAGGCCAGACATGTCTAGGCTGACCAAGTACATGTTGGGCAGTGTATGTGTGTGTGTGTGTGTGCATGGGGGCAGGAGAGGGAGGAGATGCTGATCTTGGATCAGATTCCCAATCCCACAGATTCATTCTGCCCTTCCCTGCCTTCAGCTGTTCCACACCAGGCTTTACCCAGGCAGCAGGAATGTGCTCACATTTCACATTTTATATTTATCAGTAGTGTGAGAGAGAGAGAAAGTAAGAGTGAGCACAAAAGCCCCAAAGGCCTTTGATACCTCCAAATTGGAAGCAAATAATTTACATTCTCATAAAAGCAATAAAGTGGGTTTCCTTGTCTATGCAGAAAATTCACTTTTACCAGCCATTGCTGACAGAGGAGGTCAATTATGCACACACAGCTTTTATAATCTTCTCAGAAAAGCGCGACCGATGGAATGGGGCGCTTCCGTGCAGCCGCACATGACCCTAAGGTCACTGTATCTAGTACCAAGCGTCGGATAGAGGGGTATAAAGCGCTGGAGCAGTGGAACGTCTCTGACCTTTGAGATGAGTTGGACAAGAAGTCATCCAATATCTAAAATACTGATAGTGTAATGTAAAAGTACAGTACACACACACACACACACACGTATAATATGTATAATATTTTTTTTAATTAATGTTATGCAACTTATTCAAAATTGTATTATAGAAAAACAATATAGAATATAAAACAATATATAAGGACTTAAAACAAATGTAGGTGACTGTTTTTCAGTATTTTATATTATTTAGCTACAAAGGCTCAAACTATTGGTTTTGAAGAAGACATGTCAGGTCTGTCTAGTGCACCGGCATTCACTTTGTGTTGGATCATGAAAAAAGGGAAGAATCTCTCATTTCTGCAACATCAGTCAATTCCTTCTGGTTTTTGTACCACCAGAAAAAAATGTCATTCTTCAGCAAGATTAGCATTCTTCATTCTTCAGATCTTTCTTCCACTGAGAGGCTGTGCGCTTGCCTGAAAAGGTGCTTGGAGGGTTTGGATGCTGCAAATCTGTGCTGCTGTGTTAAACGCAAGGGGTGGTTATTTATATATTCACACATACATAAGCTTTTGCCTCCATTAAATTGCATTAACAGTGTTACATCGTTGCATTTACAGCATTTACATTATTACATTTCACTCCAAAACCAGTTACATTTCTAATATTTTCTTGTAATAAAATTTTAAGAGTGTATATATATATTAGGGCATTAACACAAAAGTCGACTAGTCGACTAGTCGACTTCAGAGGCACCAGTCGACTCTGCCTGATAGAAGTCGACTAGTCTAGTGTTTTTTCCCTCTCTCTGTGCGCGCTTGTGTACGCAATGCAGTCTCTGCCTCTGACTGGCTGACGCTGATACGTGTTCCGTGACTTAACCAATTATTGTAGTCCCTTCATAAAAGGGGCGGTACCACTGCCGCTTAGAAGGAAGGTAAACATAGACAACAACAAGGCGAGAGACACAGCAGCAGAGGAGACACACACACATCACATGTGTGGAGATACTTCACTCTAGACACAC
>JBBPCY010000136.1:12217778-12243220 GCA_037974405.1 Brachyalestes nurse
CTCTCTCTCCTCCTCTCTCTGCCTTTCTCTCTCTCTCCTCCTCTCTCTGCCTTTCTCTCTCTCTCCTCCTCTCTCTGTCTTTCTCTCTCTCTCCTCCTCTCTCTATCTTTCTCTCTCACTCTCTACCTCTCTCCACTTTTATCTCACTCTCTACTTTTCTCACCATCCTTCAGATCCTGGTAATGTTGCTGTAAATACATAAAAGTGAATCACCACCAATTAGCAGAATGCAAATGAGGAACTGGTGGTGAAGGATCATCCCGTCTTCAGCTGTTCCAGAGTCTGGCTGAACACGTCCTGATCAGTTTTCCAGTCAGTCCTGACTGAGTCCTTGCTGAGCGGAAGTGCCCGCAGTGCCAGGCGCCCCCGCGGGCACGGTGTGTGTGGATGGTGTGCGGAGTTTGCTGTGTTTAGCTCTGGGAGTCGAGAGCAGCAGAATCTCCTTAATGAGGCTGTTTTTGTGATGTCATACATATGTGAGCTTTGTGTATCAGCCTGTAACAGTCTAGCTAAGTTAGATGGAGGGTTTCACTAATGTTTGAATGCAGCTCATTTACATATGCAAATTCTTAAAGGTGCAGAAACAGCCTGTTTATAAAGAGGCTGGAATACAGGCCTGTAAAAGTTATCTGCATGTGTCCTTTCTGAGTCCAGCAGTTAATATTCCTCTCTCTGCTGTCTGCAGTGGGTCTGTAACCTGCGTTCTGAGTAAAGTCGAGTGATGCAGGTTCATTAGCGACCGGCAGAAATGAAAACACCATGCTGGAGGAAACTGGGCCTGGAAAGTCCTTGAGAAGTTCTTGAACTTGGTATTTAAGGTGTGGGACCCCAGCTTCTAACACACACACGCACACACACACACACACACACACACACACACACTACTATAAAGACCGGATAGAGGAAGAGGAAGTGACAGCCAGGACCAGAGCAGAGACCACACACACACACACACACACACACCTTCTAACCACTGAAAAAGGTTCTGAGCAACATCAAATATCCGAGCACTTTAACCGACAGCAGCATTTCTAATTTTTCTTTATTTTCAGCTCTAAAAAAACAGATTTCCAGGACCTTTGGCCACCACTGTGTATATAATATTTCTTTCTGTGTATGTGAATCCATGTAAACCTCATTACATTATATCAGTATTAATGTCTCACATTCTATGACTTCAATAACAGTGAGCTGCTTCAGCAGTGAGGCTACTTTCATTCAGTTTTACAGCTTTATTGTTGTAAATTGTATTAATGGACCAAATATAGTAGCCCACCATTTCAAAAGACAGATTCAGTAACAGCATGTTTAGATGGTATTTCAGTCTTATTACTTTTGAAGTGTCCTCCTCATTTAAGAGTGATGTTTTTGTTCAGACCCCCGTGGAGCAGTTTAGGAGTCTTAAGTAAAATCAGGAAGCTTCTAAAAAGCAGGCTGAAGAGATTCTTGGCCGCTCGGTGTGTCCTCTCCCTCCTGCTGTAAACAAATGGTTTTGGCGGCTCATGTGCATATTAGGCCATGCTAAAGTTTAGTGTGTGCAGGGAGGGAGGGGCGTCTCTGACCTGAACTAAATCCGTCTCGACCCGCCGCTCAGGCCTGTGGTTTCTGAAATCAGGAGACTCTTTGTCTGCTGGGCTTTAATGGCAGATACATTTAATTTAATAACCTTTAACCAGCACCAGGGGACATTACATTCCACCCTTCAGCCCAGCAGCACAGACTCGACCCCAGTTTTGTTCCTGCTGTTTCTGTGGTCTTTGTGCTGGAGCTAACAGAGCTAACGAGTAGCAGCAGCCTATTCCCACCAATTACTGTAGCATGACGCTCACTGCGCATCTGAACCATCACACTCCCGCTTCACACACACTGAGAACAGATTTGCCATCAGATGGAGCGGAACATAAGGTGGAACACACCATATACCATATAGTCAAGTAGAGCTTTATTATGATCCCAACCATATACCTCCTGGAACATCGGAGCAACATAGAACACAACAGAACAGCAGCACTCAGACAGATCAAAAAAGGGAGGTTACAGATTAACCTATATATCGATACATATATCTCTGAGTTTACTTCACCTAAACAATAAAATACTATGGAGGGGACACAGTAGGGAGCCAATAACAATACAGTACTGTATACAGTTTTATAATATAAATATATACAGTAATATAATGTATATATATATTCATACACACACACACACATATATATATAATTAAAAGATATAATTGTAGCCACACTACAATATTGTATATACAAATTGGAATGGAAAACTGGAACAAAGGCAGCAAACAGGAACCTTACAGCTTTGAGCCCTAAATCCGTCCCACCTGCAGTCAGCGCCGCACCGAGTAGCGGGGTACAGGCTTCCCCACTTCACACACTAAACACACCCTACACACCAGAATACCCCTAAATCTGCCCCAATAAACGGTGATAAACAGATAAATAGTGTCTCCACTCGCGTCTCTGTGGGGAAAATTCCTCCAGTCTGAGTAAGTTCTCGTGTTTGGCCTGTCAGAGTGGGGACGGCGGGGAGCAGGGCAGGAATTTCCAGCTTTCTATTAATAACGGACAGATGAGGGATATTGTTAGAGAAGTGTCTGGTAAAGGCCAATTCTAAACGACGGACAAACCCTCTGAACAGTACCCTGTGATCTCTCTGTGCTTTACTGTTAAACTGTGCTGGTACAGCAGAATCATCAGGCCACGGCTTTAAAATGACCTGTTGGGAACTTCAGTCTGTCAGAGACGTCCTGGTCCTTCAGAGCATCACTCCAGGCAGAATCCGTTTTTCAGTGGTGGAGGAAGTACTGAAGCTTAGTACTTAAGTAAAAGTACAAATATCCTGCAAAATATATACTCAAGTAAAAGTAGAAGTGGCACATCAACAATCTTACTTAAGTAAAAGTACTAAGTACTTTTAAATTTACTGTAAAGTATTTTTTAAGTAAAAGTACTCACACAATGGATTGTCTCAACTGTGGTGTGCTATTTTGTAAGAGAATAGTAGATATACTGACTTACGCCTCTACCGATGTCTTTGCTCGTAATTACAAGCAACTATACAACATACTGTACGTGTATTGGAAATTTTGATTGATTGTGAAAGAAAGCACCATTTCCAGCCAAGCTGGACATTGAGCTAGCAATGACATTAAGCTATCTTCTCTGACATAGCTAACAAACCAGTTTTAAAGACCGTGTTAAAGAAATAATAATGCTACACTGGTGTGATTTTGATACTATTTCTGTATGTCAACATACATTGTGATAGATAACAGTATTATAACATGTCATTACATACCCAAAAGCATATCATAGCTTACCTCTATATGGTTCTTCAAATTTGAAGGTGAGTTTTTTAACGCCAACAATTCTTTGGGTTGAGGCAGGCATGGGATACACTGAAAACGCAAGGACTCATTCTTTGCTCCTTTGAACTCAAATAACTATCTTAAATATGACCAAGGTTTCTGCTCTGCTGATCCCGCGGTGATTTTGGCGAATTTGTATGAAGAAAAAAAACCCCACTCAATTCTGGTTTAAAAATGCATTGTTACGCGCGTTACTGACATTTGTACCAAGCAAAATATTTTTTTTCTGTAATGCCTTACATTACCGCGTTACAGCAAAAAGCAATGCATTACGGTAATTTGTTACATTTGTAATTGTATATATATATATATATACACATATATACTGAAGAACCTGTTTATATTCATTCAATTTTACCAGCTCCACCTAAAATGTAGGCCCTTTTGTTTACAGTTTCTGATTACTGACTACAGTCCATACGTTTCTAAATTGTAAGCCCCCTTTAACCTCTTCATCAATGGTCAGAGCCCCCACTAAACCACCAGTGAGAAGGTATGATTCATGTGATGGATCATTCTCAACAGTGGTGTGTTCGTTTGTGTGCGTGTGTGTGTGTGTGTTGTGTAGTCTAGAGCAGAGGAAGTGCTAACTTATTTTTATTTAGAAAATCAATCAAGTGCAATCTGACTAGGATGTGCCGACATTCTGCCCATGGCTATGTATTCAAAAACACATCACACAGCTAAATTACGACTGCTTACCTTAAAAAAAAAAAGCACAAGAAAAAAAAGATCTAAATGGTACATTAGCACCCCCCCCCCCAAGCAGCAGTTCCCATACAACCCACTCAGGCATGCAAGGAAAGGAGCACAGTTCATTTGTAATGGCATGTAAACATTAGGGCAGTTTGGATCCGTCCGATGACTACTCAGGTCACATGGGGATATTTGAGTGGATAAGAGCAAGAGTTAAAGCTGACTTCATCTTGGCGTTGGCAGCTGGCAGCTGGCGGAGGAAAGTGCATCTTACAAGATAATTCCTTTCCCTCTCTCTGGGTCAGCCACGCATACCGTACAGAAAGCAGACATACATGACTGTGCAAGCGTATATCAGCATTATCATACATATCCATTCAGGAAGTTGATACCGGTGGTACATGCATAAATCATGAACATTGACCATCTAGTCCAGTGTGATTTCATTTCAGTCTGATTTGCAGACTCTGCTGGATGCCTCAATTACTGCTTGTTGAAAGAACATGACCTCACACAGATGTATCCCTAAGGGAACCGTCAGAGCTACTCCAGTTTAACCACTGAATCCCACTGATACCTGATAGTTCAGCCTTTACTGACCAGTCTGAGTTCAGATGTGTTTCTTCAGCTTCATACATTTTAACCTCCTTACATGTAGAATTATTATTCTGTACAATATATAAGCAAATTAGAAATGATGCAAGAACAAACTAAATGAATGACTTACATCCAACAAACCATCCCAGATAGCACACATGTCATTCCAACATAGTTTTTGTTCCAGTTTTGTAAAGTGGAACAAACTAACCTTGTAGGAGTCAAGCATTCAGTGCAGCATTCTGTTTTTTTATACCACTAAACTATCAAATGTGCGTTTATCTTTGTAATAAGGGGTTTATGCATGAAATCCCTACTCAAATGTCTGAGAACACCAGTAAAAATGCTCATATTTTAATTTGCATTCTTTTCAAAAAAGTTCAAAGGCAGGGATTTAAATGTTTTTGCATAATCAGAAAACATGAGCTATTTGTTGGATGAAAACAGAAAGGGATCTTTTAAGTCCAAGAATATATTCACTATGTAAGTGCATAGGCATGCAACAATCTCCATAAACCAACAATGGCAGCAAAATGAGTTGCACTGAAAAGCTCAGTGATTTTAAAACAGGGCACTGTCAAATTAGTTTATAACATTTCTGCCAGGCTTGATCTTCCCTAGTCACCTGTAAGTGTAAGTGCTATTGTTGTGAAATAAAAACATCTAAGAGCAATAACAACTCCACTGTGAAGCAGAAGACTAGACTGTGTCCACAGAGTGTAGTGGGAAAAATACAGAGAGCCAAACTACTCCAGAAAGCACCATCAGAACTGTGCCTGGAGCTTCATGAAATGGTGAAGTAGCTGCACACAAGCCTAATTTCAGCATTCAAAAGATGGAAGAATGTGTCTTAATCTAATTAATTTTCTCTTTTACATCATGTGTCAGATGCATGTGGGTCCATGATGCATTTTGGGAAGAATACAAGTCAGCGAAGGCAGCGGGATGTTCTGGGCAATGTTCTTCATATTAATGTTATTTTAACATATACCATCTATCTAAACATTGTTGCAGACCAAGTACACCTCTAATCACTGCTGGCCTCTTTCAGCAGGATAATGTGCCCTGATGCACCGCAGAATAGTGGTCAGGGATGATTTGAGGAATGTGATAAAGAGTGAGAGGTGTTGACTGGACTTCAAATTCTCTAGATCTCAATCGAGATTGAGCCTCTGTGGGATGTGGGAAGTAGGACGTGTGAGACAAACTAGTCCAGTCCGTGAAGGCCCTCCCTATATATATGCATACATATATATACACACATATATATATCACATAATATATACAGAACTTCCTAAAACTTGCTCTAAATTCTTCATATACAATGTGCGCCCCAAGCATGCTTAAGGCGGTGCATAAAGAACATCTGCTTCAACATAGGATTATCCTCTGTGTTCTCTGCAATGATTTAAAAGATCGCTAACACCCTACAGCACACATAGCCTAGATGCAGAGAAACACACACACACACATTTACCCACATGTGCACACAGATTTAGACATGCTGCTTTATGAAGCTGCTTTTGCCTCTAAAATTGCCTTGATGTGCAGTGTAACACACTCCAGCGACGGTAGTGTCAGAAAACAGCAACACTCGCTAATGGCAAACCTGGCACTCTCCAGTATGAGCCATAGATATTTTGTGTGGGCAAGAGAGTGCTATTTCTTCCATCAAAACATAAACAAGTGGCATTAAGAAATGTACCCTGAAGCCACAATTCAGAGGAATACCTAATCTCTCTTTTGCGCATGGAGACTTAGAAAAGCATAACAACCTTCAGCAACTACCTATTGCCTTGTATTATGAATGTGTATGGAGTCAATTATTTTTCTTTTTTTTTCTAAACTGAGGGAAATGCCTGCCTGTAGTAATCGAGCCTACGTCGCAGATAAAGCAGATAGGTTCAATCCTTTAATTCCTGTCAACGAGTTCATTCATATACTGCTCCTGCTCCACACAGGCCCCCTCCTACGCCCCTAAAACTTCCTACAAGCTGTTTAACTGAGCCCCGGAATAAAGCGAGTCTTATCCCTCAGAGCTAAAGCAACGTTTCACTCTGCCTTCGCGCCCCCCCTCCTGAGACTGTTTGCTGTTCATTTAATCGAAATGGCAACAGTCCCCTGGCAGCTCCCTGTGCCTGTCATTAATCCAGATTAAATTAAATTAACATAACTTCGGTTATCCAACAGGGGGCAAGAAGGCTTAAAGGGCAATTTTACCAAAAGAGAATAACATAGAAATCCTATGTTTTATTGATATTTTTAGATGAAATGTAAATTCTAGCTGATAATCACATGCTCCCTGTATGTAATTGGTCTAAATGTGCTGTCTTGCATTTAGGGATTAATATCAGAATAGTTAGGTGGCTCATATTCTGCGGCTGAGGTGAACGACCACAGGAACGTTGGAGCTCTGGACCTCGTTGTGAGCATCTCTGTCGGTTGGAGGAGGAAAATAGACAGGGGGTTCAGTGATTTAGTGGGGCAGACTGTTGTGCCCCAGGGCTCTCCAGCAGATACAGGCTCACTCACTAGCTTCCATCCTTCCATCTGTTTCAGTGCCACTCGCTTCTCCTCTGACAGCCAGCTGAGCCTCGGATATAAATGGAAAAGAGCTGACACCTTTACATCTGAAATGACAGACAAACTCTGCAGATCAACCCGTGAGACACACGCACGGCCCGTTCGTTTCATAATAGGCTCAGTGAAAGGTCATTCAGTTGCACGAATAAAACTGCGTTACATAAAATGCCATTTTACCAAAAGAGAATAAAATAGAATTCCTATGTTTTATTGATGCTTTTGATGAAATTCAAATCAATTGATAATCACATCCTTCCAGCTCTTCCTGCGTGTACTTAGTCTACATGTGCTTTCACATTTAGCCCATGCATTTAAGGATTAATGTCAGAACAGTTCGGTGGCTCATATTCTGTGGCTGATGTGAATGACCATAGGAATGTGATCTGTTTGAGGATGGACATGGAATGCATCATTTTATAAAACACAGTTAGATGAAAATGTACACCTTTTTCTGCCAATTGTCTGCCTAATTAAGTCGTGTGCATTTACACCCACTAGCTAGGACTCATCCAGTCACACAATGCCAACAATAGGAGGATGAAGGTTAGCACATGCTTCTTTTGTGTCTTATCTAACTGCTGTTAATGCAACACTATTGACTGGCTTAGTGCAATTGGAAGAGAATGTAAACCACCAATTCTGTTAAGTTAACAGACGTCTGCCCTGGCTGGTATCACTCTGATTGAAAGGGTGGAGAAAGGAAGGTCATCTAATCACCCAGAGTGAAGCCAATTATGCTCTCTTGGATAGCTGTGGCACCAGAGGGTTCAAATTCACTCCTGATGATGGGGCCAATGCTTTGACAGGACTGGAGGAGAGACTGTAAATTCATACTGGAGTATCTTCCAAACCTACTGTTTTACTAGATGAAACAGTATTATGGACCTACAGGGGGAAAGAAATTGAATTTACTCAGGATCACATCATTTCACATTGTGCCTCAGATAAACTACACAGATAACCTGATATAACAGATGCACAGTGGGTTTAGCAAAGAATCTCCCCCGTCAAAAGATTCACATTTTGTTGCTTTTCAGTCTGAAATAAAGACAAAAAAATTCCAGCTGTATTCACTCTATGCAACTTAGAAAAATATAATAGCAGTTTAAAAATGGGCTTCGAAAGGGATGATTTTTTAATTATAAAAGTGGAAATCATGTTGGACAATACCACTGCATGAGGAAAGACCTCAGCCTGGACTACACCCCTCTGTGTACTCTGTGTAATACGCTATGGGTGTAATATGTACAGCTGATGTGTGAAAGCTGTTCTGGGATAAAGCGACTGAAGGGTGACCTTTAAAGGGAGACTTAAAAAGGAGAGATTGCAGACGGGATTGGTACTGAACTATATCATTTTATATTGTATGAAACATTAAGGATAGAAGGTTATAGACTTGCATGAAAGAAAGACATTGAATTAATACTGGAATACACGGTTTTACCTAGTATCAACACCAGAGGGGAACCCACAGGTCTAATCATTTCTGGGAACAAAAAATGTCTGTAATTTTTAGCTCATTTTTATTCAACAGCATCATGCTGTAACCATTTCTTGCTAGGATCAATTCTTATTTCATTATTTCGTTTGGAAATAATGGAAATATATGGGTAAATACAGTTAAGCAAGCTATTCCATAATCTAGCCCTTTAGAGCTGGATTAAAGGCCTCAGAGTAACCACCCACACAATTATGGTGTGAAAGGAAAGATCAAATAAATTTAGTTTTTCAGTGAGTGAGACTAATTTTGTGAAGGAAAAGGTCACTTTCGGCCTTCTGAAAGCTCTAGATGTGGCACTGACTGAATACGAGCAGCGGATTTGGGTTTCTGCCAGATGGTAAAAAGTGGCAGCTCCGTGTCTAACGTCTTTAGTGAAGGACTTAGTTTAAAAATGCGCCATGCAAGGTAGAATGTATGTTAATATGTCTGTTAAAAGCTTCAGATATTTGTGTTTAATCTAGAATTTCAAACATATTCATGTGCAATGCTAGCTTTGTTCTACCATACTGCTAGAATACCCGAATAGCAGAAATGACCACAAAGGTTTTCCTTTGTTTTCTCGACCATGTTTTGACACATATCATCTAAATTACAAGCCTAGCTCTAATACTCACTGTTTACAGCTAATAAACATTTGATCCTTGCCAGTGAGGTGGTCCTTGGCTATAAATGAAGCAGATGTTAATAGAAGATGACAGTTTACATCTAAAATCACTGACATCCTGCAAGACAAGGCATGGGCACATTACTTCATAACTTTATATGAACTTCCATTTTGGAAAACAAGGACTGAGTGGTAACCTTTTAAAGGGATGTTTGAAGCTTGGAGGAGAGAATTCATGCTATACTGTTTTACCCTGTGTGAAATGTACTGTTGACATTTTATATGCGGTTTTATTCTTCCGCATTATGGGAACACAAGAGTAACCTTTAGGATGGGTGTTTGAAGCCCGGAGCAGAGACAGTAAAAAAAAGGGCTGATTCACTCCAGTGTCACATCTTCCTGAGGCACAGAAGCCTTATGCATCTGAGAAAGTTTGTTCTGCTCCAGCGAACCCTGTTCCTCAGAGAAGGGAGGAAAATGCTGTGGAAGAGGTGCAGAAGCACAGGACCGCACGGCTCGCTTTGCTTTTATCCAGCGGCGTGCATGGCATGATGGCACTCAAACCTACAACTTCACGCTTCGGTTCATGAAGTATGCATCGTGCACCACTTGTGGTTCTTGATGGGAAGAAAGGATCTGTGGACAAATGCAACAACAGCACAGAAAAAGAGGGTCAAGGCAAACATAGAGTAAACAAGTGAGATGCTTTGAAATCTTCTCACTATCTGGTTCATGGTTTTAAAGCATACAGCAGATAACAATAGGTCAATTTTTACTGTTTTTGTATTTATCACATCATTCATCATATATCATGCCATATAGCATTTATCGTATATCATATCATTTCATACATATGTCATACATTGTTCTCTTTTTTTTCACCATTTGGAAATGCTAGCCTATATATTGTGTGAAATCTCCATGTTGAATGGACCAATAGAAATCATCCAAAACAACCAGAATAGCATCTTGTAACATTTAAGTTTTTCATTCTATTAAAAAAGGTTTTGCAGTATAGAGCTCCATAATTATTGGCACCCTTTGTAAAGATGGTTAAAAAACTACATGGTTCCAGCCCAAGTTCTATTAAACTCCATGTGCTTGCATAATTAATTAGACAAAAGGAAAAGGCTTTCTTCTGGCACAACTTTCAATTAGTTTGCTGGCACTGAAATACTGAAATATGACCGTCTTCTGCAAATCAGCCATGGTTCTTGGAAAACTTTTTGCCTCCTGTTGCGTGGGGGCTAAATAAACAAGTGTCTTCACTCAGCCATGTTCACTTCACCTGTTTTAACTTGTTTTAAACTTCTTAAAATGACCCTAACAGTGGATATGGACATTTTCAGGCATGTAGCTTATTTTTGATAATACACAATACACAATACAGTTTTACAGCACACTTTAATATAAAAATCCAAATGAGATGCAAATGAGCGGCTTTAAGCCACGCTGAGAGAGCAGAGAGCGAAACGAGTGAACCGCCCGCTTTCTCTTTCTGTCTGCGGCTCCTTTCTCCTGAAGCTCACTCAGACTGCTAATTATTATTTGATTCAGTACCATCCTCTTTATTATGAGAAAGATATTTCTCTTCGTTCCTCCGGCCCTCGGCTCTGTGCTAAATTAACAAACCCTGCAAACGTCTGCCGATTACAGCACTCTAAAGTGATGATATGAACATTTTTAATTTTTGTTGTTTCCTGATATTTGAAATGAGCAGAAAAATGTCAGATTTGCACAGATTGATATTAAACATAAATTCTGTAGATAATTATGCACTTACATTAGTATCCAGCATTTTCTTTTAAATGTGGCTTCTGATTTCTAGTATCCAATGACAATACACTACATGTACCCCCTCTTAATAAGTGGACATGAGCACAATGTGTGAACTGACCCAAGTGGAGAGGTTAATTTGGCTGCTTCAGCAGGACCATTAAAAAAATTCAAAAAGGATCATATAATCATATAATATTTAACTTACTTAATATTTATGAGCCTAGCCCTAACCCTTCATATATGTAAGGATTTAAGGTGAATTTTGAAGAAAACACTTTGTGCTTTGTCCTACAACATGTTTGAATTTTTATTGGCTGTTGCCGGCTGTTTTGTTGAGCAAACAAAATGAAACTTAAGGAGCAAATGTAGTTAGGTGTAAATACACCACCTTTCAAAATTTTTGCTTGCTCTTTACATACTGAAATGTTTCAGCCATAGTGCCCCCAATGGACAAAATTTCAGGAATTTGGTGAAATATCAGCCATGTTTCATGTACATTGGTGGAGTCTAATAGATTAGGGTAATGCTGAAAGAAAAAGGTAATTGCTTTCATTTAATTAATTTCTTTTGCGAGAATAGTGTTGATATACTTTGTTGCATCATAACACAATGTCTTAGGAATCAGGCAGCATATTTATAATTTTTTATAGCTTTTAGAGACATTCAACCCTTTGGACGTCTGGTTCCTATCATCACCGGTTTCTCTAGAATGGAACGTTGCACATCAAACCCTCTGAATGAGCTGACAAAGAGCAACAGAATCACTCTCCATCTTCAAGACCCTCCTGAGAGCCTCTCCTCTCCTTCTTGCACTACTCCTACATAAAGATTTTAGCACTTAGTACTCTCCTCTGGTTCTCACACTGCCCTGAAACTTGGGTGTTTCCTCAAATTGTAAGTCGCTTTGGATAAAAGCGTCTGCCAAATGAATGTAATGTAATATAATGAATGACTTTGTTTACATCCTGACGGTTTAATTGTGTGAAAACGTACAAAAATACAAAAAAAAATCAATTATATTCCTCTATAAAATACTATATGTAGAAGGAGGCCATGTTGTCAGTACAGATATACATTCATTCTCCTCTGCTAGTTGAGACTTTCTCTTGTTGTGGGCAGCCCATGTGTGTCGTGGTTGGCTCTGCTTCAGACAGAAGCCAGTGACGGGATGTTAGTGGGCATGCTCGTCTGGCCCCGGGTATCAGGCGAGGGTGGAGGGGCGCTGGGCCTGGCTAATGAATGGCCGTCAGTGTGCATCAGCGTTAGCCAGGCTGTTATTACGCCGGCCGCTCTCCCCCGGATATAGCCTAAATTAAAGATGTGGGTTATAACCTTAACCCCTGTGGCTCCGTGCTCAGCCAGCCAGTGCAGCTGCTGAAGCGCCGATTACAGGCACAGCCTTTCTGCAAAGAAAATGTGGCCAATTTCCAAATTTGTAACTGTGTTTGTCTACACACACTGCCTACAAATTGCCCCCATAACTCTGATGTGGCTTATATCTTCACCCAGCTGAAAAACTTCCAAAAATGTGCCTTTCCTTACACTATAATTCAACCCTGTGTTCTCAGTAATACAGAGCAGAGGTCAAATAGAAAGTCACATAACCTGACGAAACTGACTGTAAATCAGTAGATCATTACTTTTATCAAAAATGATGTTTATGTAACATGTTAGTTTATGCAACGGTCACATTTCACTTGGGCATATTCAATCCTGTAGTGTATTAATTCCATTTAAGGAGGAATTCCACATATTTTTCAAATTCTCCACATAATTAAACGGCTGATATGTGAACAACGTTATCCAGAGTGGTTAGATGTGATATGGTCCATTACAGAGAAAACCTTTATAATTTTCTTTACAATGATGATTTATGGAACCAGGTTTTGCCTTTTCTACAGCCAAAATTAGGCATTTACTACTACTACTAGTACTACTGCTACTATTAAAAATACTACTGTCCAAAATGGCCAGTGAACCTACACGAGTTTTTGTATGTAATGCTGATAAACAGTATGGTAAATGTGAAAAAAGAAAACTATTTTGCCTGACAACCTTCTGCGCGCACCTCCATTCTTTTAAAAAGTACTTTGTAGGCCAAAACTTTGTTACAAAAGACCATAAAGCAGTGTTTTAGTCATCAGGGAATGCATTCATAAACATTTCATCTAATAACTGTCTGTGAGGTAGCTTTTACAGACATTAAATGCTTTGGACGTCTGGTTCTTATCACCACCACTGAGGACAATTCTGATTCAAAATGATTTTGGATCAAATATTTTTACATCGACTTAATTTAATGCTTTGCTTTTAGTTTAAGTTATCATTTTGGAGATTTTTTGGATGGTGATGATGTACAGTATCAGTCCTACAAGCACAAATTTCCTATGTAATTCTAAGAGAGTGGGAAGTGGTCATTTAAAATCATATCAGTGGATATATAAAAACACAAGAAAAATGTAGGACACTGGTCCTGGAAAGAAGAAGTTATTCCTGTGCAGGCTGAGTGAAAACACAGACAGTCTTCAGTCACCCAGAAGCAGGGGCAATGGCTACAGTCTGCTTCTGGTTTATAAATACAAACAGAAAAGTGAGGCCCATCTCCTCCAGCTCAGCCAAGCAAGAGCTAACTGGTGTCTCTTCTGCTGGCCAGCATGCTGGCCTCTTAGCAGACCCTGGAGAAAAATGGCCCAAACTAAACCCAAAATGGCACTGTGTTCGTGTCAGAGTGAACTTCTAGAGTGCAAAAGCCATTAGGCTTGCAGAGAGAGATTTTCAGATTCAGGCCTGCTATATTTTACTGGCTACTTTACTGTGAGACTGTCCTCAGAAACTCCTCCTTTGTTCTCTCACTAAGTACAGAGGTAGGGCAGCCATGAAAGATTTAATGACCGACTTTTATGAGTTTTTAGTGCCACAGATCCCTTTTCCCCTCACACATGAATATATGAACGCGCTGTCACTGCTCACAGACCCACTGCTGTTTGAATGCCAAAACGCTGCTTTGCATCAGGCTACCACGACGTTTTGTCTAATCTGAACTCCAGACAAGTTATAAGGCATGACTTCATTTTTTAAACTTAATTTCAAGCAAGCCTGATGAAAGGGGTATGGTTGAAATAAAACCATCTTAAATGTACTTCAGTCCAGTGCTCAACGTGGGTACCCAGTACCGGCACTTCTACTTTTTACCCATTGACTTTTTCTGGCACACCAGCACTTTTCAAAGCTGATACACCATAGGCACTTTTCCATAGGCATACAGGAACTGTGCTGTACCTAAACCGTACTGCGCTGGCATGGAACTTGCAGCACATTTTGATTTTCCGGTGTATCTCAGCCTGGTAACGGTGTTGCTGATGCACCAGTCGCACAATTATCTCCCCACAATTTTATAGATGGTCGTGGCTCCAAAACCTGTCCAAATGTTTTTTCTTTTTTATATTTTTTTCTTTTATTACTTATAGTCTTGTTTGAGTTTTTATATTTTTCCCAGCATTGTTTAGCCACGTGATGAAACCCAGATAACTTGTTAGTGATGGCATGGTACATCTTCGCATTTCTCACAGCATTAAAGATAAAACTGTTGGCATCATAGAAAACTGTAAAATGTATCTTTATAGGAGTGCTTGTACTTCATTGACTTCCCAGTTGTTAGTTTGTATCTCCACTGTGTGCAAAAATAAAAACTGTGGCTTCTTTCCCTGTTGAAATGCCGACATTTCTACCAGTCAGAAAGCAGTGATGCAGTCAGCCTGGCTGCTGTCTGTTTTTGGCCCTGCCATCAAACAGGCACCGCATGGGTATGGATCACTTTATTTGCAACAGAAAAACACTTATTTGCAGTATGGCACAGTTCCTTGTGCCAGTGGAAAAGCGCCATACATCACTTTCTGTGAGATTCCTAATGGCCCTATATAAACTGCATTATCCAGGGGGGGCGGTAAGACAAATAGTGTTAGCCTGCTTCCAGGAGGCCACAAAGAAAATGCAGAAGTCAGGCAGTGACACAACAGAGCTTCAATCACAACCAGTTCTAAATCCAGGCCGCAACCTGATATTAGCACCACTCTTAGCAGCGAGGAGCCTGTTGATGTAGCATCAGTAAAAACACCTGCAGCCACCACCACCATGGCCATAACAAGGTTAACAATGAGTAAGGGCGAAAAGCCTGACTCTTGCTTAAAGGTCATAACGTATATTTGCTCCCAGACATTGTCAAACACAACAGGCTTGGGTGCAAAGTATGTAACAACATGTCATCGCTTGCTGCTCCGAGCAGGGACTGAAGGCTGTCGAAGTGGAGTGCGAGTTTCATTTCTGCCCGTGGTACTGGCAAGAATAGACAAGAGCAACCATTGCATCAGAAAATCAAGGAACACATATTACAGATCCCGCATAAAAGCAGCAGAGCTTGAAAAGATGGCATCACGCGATAAACTTAAGAAGAAAATTCAAGACATGCAAAGAGCTGAACACCATATAACTGCTCTACAAAATCAGTCAGCATGGGCATCCATTTGCAGATATGCCCCCGGTGTGAGTGTGCATTCTGCGGCCCTGCAATTAAACAAACTACTACTAAAACTCAAACTCTCTTCAGCAGTACACACACATTCATCCAAAAGACCCTCAAGCCAGTTAAAGTGAATAAAACAAGAGTCAACTCCACACATCTAGACATGCTGGCCAGAGTTCTTGGCCAAAAGTCAACACTGACTCTTGGTTTTACTTATTTTAACAATAAATAAAACCCAAAGCAACCAATTAGCATTATGCAAATGACATGATGCTAAAAGTTGTGGCCACAACAGTCTCACTTTTAGATTAAAGCTTTAGATTACTTAGTTTTCTAACATACTTTTGGCCATTTTATAGATAGCAATATGTCATACACTGTCAGAAACCGCAGTAGCAAGTCTAATTGAGATTACCTAATAACCTGACATGGTTTACAGCTTGGGTATTTACCCATGCAGTTTACGTGTTGCTGGAGGGCAATTAGCTTCCACTACATGTTAGTTCTATTAGCCTTGTAGTTTATCAATCAGAGTTAAGGTAATGCTGTGTGAATCTGATATCTGGCTAAACCATCCCTTAAATGTACAGAATAAATATTTAACAACATGTTTTCCTTAGGAAATGGTTTAATAAAAGATGGATTAGCTGTATATTCATTAACAGGTGTTGTTATTCAGAAAGGCTGGCTTCAGAACTGACGATGTGTGAATAATCAAATGGACTCCAAAAAGCTGACTGTCAGAATGGCTTGGCTTTTGTGTGACTCCACCTGCGAGATGACCTCAAATGGTGTGGAGCAGGGACGAAGGCAGACTGCAAATAGACATCAGCGCTGGAAACTCTCTCCAGGGGGTTGATGGGACAGACCCAGTCTGATCAACTTCCGACATTTAAACAGGCTCCACAGAGAACAGGCTGGCTCTGTCTATACAAAGTGCTAGTACACTGTAGCACACTGTCTACTTGTTTTTTAAAGGAAACATGCAGTAAAAAAATGTTGCTAAAAATAAAAAAAACCCACCAAAGCCACCAATTTGCATTATGCAAATTATGTAATGTTAATTCATGCACAATCAATTCTGTTTTTTGTTTGACAAACAAGCTTTTTATTCCTTTTATTTAATGGGAACAGTTTTTTGACACATGTATTCTGACACTATTTTTTTGTTCTGTATTTATGAACAAGTATGTATTCATAAATATGAAAATTAACAGAGAAAGGTATTCAGACAGTTTTTCAGAATGTAATAACAATTGTATTTTGTTGGCAAGTTGGGGCATCAATGGTAAGAATTAGCTTTTTATGGCATTGTGGCTCAGTCTTGGCCTATGTCTTTTGAAAAGCCATCTTTAATTCCCCGAAGTTAGGAGGGTCAGTCTTTTGGGCTCAGTTTCAAAATCTACGATCAGTTCTTCCTTAAATATCTCAATGCACACTGCTCCATTCATGTTTTCTTCAATGACATGTAATGCCCCATTTGCAGAGAAGTAGCCACATATGATGCTCCCACCTTCATACTTCACTGTGGGTGTAGTGTTCTTGGGGACCCTGCTTTTTTTAGACATGATGAGATAACTTATTGCCAAAGTGTTCTACGGCTCCGGAAAAAATATTCAGTTTCTCAGGTTTTATCTTCTATAGGTGCAAGTACTGAACATAGTTAGGAACTGCTGACATAATTTCTCCTAATTTCCCAATGAAAACATTGTTCTTTAAAGCATCATTTTAAAGGAAATGACAAAACATCAAAATAAGAGAAATTATGAATAATTAAAAAAAACAAGTCTCTTGTTCACTCTTAAACAAAATGGCCATAATTATCTTTGATGTACTTCTAGTAGTGTTTTGCCATCCAACTGGTTACATTGCAAGAGGACAGTGTTGATTACAGCAGTATTTATTTATACTTTTCCTCATTAAATAAGATTTGATTCAGGTGATCACTAACCAGTACATCATAAAGCAGAATGAGGAGCTTTTGTAGGAATTTAACAGACACTAACATAGAATAGTTGTCATACTCATAGAGATGCTGATTTAAAAATAAATTGCAGTGTATTTTGTTATTGACCAGAGTTTTTCCAAAGAGGTCAGGTCAACCTGCAACTTTTTTTTAGAGTGACTGGTGGCTTCTCTCTTAACTTCCTTAACATTAGCCAGAGAGCAATCCTGCATTGTGCACGTGTCAGGAAAGGATTTATTGTGGATCCAAGAAATTTCTTCTTGCATATTATGAAACCACTTGCACTGACAGTGGTGTTTAAGGTCTTTGCAAGGGCTCTGCAGCTTTTTCTATTTAACTACCCCTTCACCATGACTCCTACTGCTTGAGGTCTCTCCAGCCAGAGGCCACAGGTTTAATAAAAACACTTTTTACTTTTTGTTCATATTTATAAATCAAAAGCCAATTTTTGTGCAAATTTATAAACCCAGAATATTGATTAAATCCTGGTTAAATTGTCCTGTTTAAAATGACAGTTTAAAATCCCTTCTAATGACCAGTTTCCAATAACAACCCTTTTGACCCCTCACTTGCTGCCTGTATAGCTTGAGCTAAATAGGGCCACTCTTTCCTCACAGCTGCAATGGCCCGAACCTGAGAATAAATCTCTCTTTTCTCTCATCCTGCTCCATTGTACCCACCTGCCCCCCAAAAAGGGTCTCTTTCTCAGCGTTTCTGTCTGTGAAGGCTTTCCAAGTCTCGGGGCATGTGTTAGGTCTCCTGGGTGTCCCGGGAAGACAGGGCGCTCCTGTTGGAAACTTTTTGTTGACAAAGTTTCTAGTTTTGGGTCATAAACTTGGACTTTTCTCCTTAGAGGAGTGTGGTTGGAGTCTGGAAAACACGTTCTGGCCTAGCATTTTATGGGAGAAGCTCATATGTGGAGATTTATTTGTGTAAATAGGGCAGGCAAATGAGAGATTTATAGTTGGGTTAGTTGATGTTTATGTTTTTAAGGATAGATTTATTTCAGGTCAGACGGCTCAGAAGGTAAAGCCATCACCAGCAGACAGTGGTGTTCCTGGTATTAAAATGGAACAGCTAAATGGCACACCGTTCATTGCACTACATTTCACTGTTTTAATGTTGGAGAGGAGAATAGCTTTTATGCCAAAAAATATGAAATATGAAATATGATGTCTAATTCCTTCAGATCAACAGTAGTGACCAAATAGCTGGAAAAAATAGCTATATACTCTACACATAAATAGTATGCAATTTTGCTAATACTCTCAGAAAATCCTGGACTGGAGGGAAAACAATGAACAAATCTAATATGACGACTTCAGTTCATGCTACAAGCATCAGTCACCTATCTCCTATCTGATCATATTCCTGAATCGTTCTCTACATCAGAACTTCGAGCACTTGCAATCTTCGTGTCCATCTGATCACAAGAATAAAACCTGTGTACAACCTGTTTCTTCCGAGACTCTTTACTGTTGACCTCATATGTCACTTATTATAAAAAAGTGACACAGAGTGTGTGCACAACACTCTATTTGGGCCGAACCATAAACATCAAAAATAAAAAAAGATGTAATTTTTTTTTAATTAACCAAACTGTATTTCTTGTGAAGGGGATATTTCACCAAAGCCTTGGAATTTATTTAGCTAGCAATCAGTTAACCCTTTAATTATAAAGAAAGGGTTTTTATAATTGCTAAGAACTGAGTTCTAATTTTTCAAAACATTTCAAACAATTTTCGCAACATCATTCCATAATTCCATAATTCCAAAATTCCCAATACTGTGTATTTCTGAGCTGAAATGCCCAATGCATGCATGTACCCTTCACATGGAAATAAACTGGCAAACACCAGTCAGCAAAGTCACAAATACTATCCACAAATACTAATATATATATATAAATGCTTATATAAGCTGGTCCACATTTTTTTTTAATTCATGGTGTTCTGTGATTAATTGTATTGTTATACACAAAATTAAATTATTCAAAAGTAGTGTTTTGCGCACTTTTATTTTTAAAACACTTAAAACAAATAATGAGCTTTTTAATCAGCAGTGTTCCCTTTAACACAGTTACACAGCTGCAGTTCAGACATTTCTTGTAAATCTCAACATAATCATATCAAATATAAAACCAAAGACATTTGCTACTGCAGGGCAGTCCTGTATTAGCTTGTTAAAGAAAAACAAATTACCCTCAGGTACCAACTCCATATTGAAGTCTATGTATCTAAATGCAGTGTCATAAATAAATAATGAAGTAACAGGTTAATGTGCCCAGCCCTAATATATATATTATTAAAACTACGGTCAAAGCTGTAATTAAAATGGATTCTTCTGTCCTTATTTTGTTAGAAGTGCTTGGACAGAAGTAGTGGCGGCCTACAAAGAAGTCTCAACCCTGGTCCAGCTTTGCACACTGAGGTGTTTTCACTGCTGCCACCACACCTGATCCAACTAATCAGTAAGGGCGTGTTAAGGAGCTGACTTGCTGGATCAAGTGTGTTGGGAGCAGTGAAAAAACTCGAACTTGAAAACTTCTAAGAACCCTCAATAGCTCGTTAACTAGTTCTGTGTTGAAAGCAGGTCTGCTATAACACCATCAACCCTCCACTTTCTAGCACACAAATAGATCTTACAAAACCAATCAAGGTCTTCAGAATGTGGGGATCAGTGATTTCTTGCGTTGTGTGGCTACCTGTACTGGTAATTCAGTGTGGGGATCTGATCTGTGTGGCTGCTTGTCTTGAGTCACATGAGGCAGGTCACATGACCAACTAGGAAGTTTGGCTTGATGAGCTCTCACTCTTGCTGCTGCCATTTGCCGCTCTTACTGTGAGCTCCCCTGTCATGTAGGTAATGGAAGTGATGTTAGATGTTTTAACTTATAAGAACTGAACTCATGTTTTGTTTTAATTGTATCAGGTTTATCAGATTGCTAGAACCATGTGTTCCACTCTTCATGGAGGACACAGAGGTGACTGCCTGAGTTGTGAACTTCCTTTGATATCAATAGACATTGATGCTTTGGTAACTCATCTTATTTTTAAGACTCTTAATTGTTTCATATTGGTATGTAAAATGTACTGATTGTGCCTCTTTCTGTAGCACTGGAATGTTCCATTTACTGTGCTGCGGGGAGTATTTAACACTCTTGCAATCGAACAGGCCAGCCACTGTTTTACTGTTAGTTCACAAGTCTGTCTTGGAATTTTTGTTTGTTGATTGGATTCGTTCAGTAGCTAGGGCGTCTCTGTCTTGGGCTTTTCTGCCTTAGTTAACACTGTTTTGGAGTTGTATTTAAGCTGGAACTCTGGTTTGTGCTGGGAGCTGGCTGTTCTCTCTTTGTCCCTGTGTAGGTTGTCTCTGTGCAAAGCCGGATCTGCACCTGGCTACTGTTCCCTTCCACTGGGGGCTGCACTGAAGGGGGCACTATCTTGGTGTGTACTGGTAACCCCCAACACGGTGTGGTGTATATTGTAGGAGTATTTACAGATCTTGTGTGTGTGTGTGTAGTGCTTGCTGTGTTGCATGCCTGTGTGGTGTTGGGTTTGCTGTCTCTTCCTCTCTCACCAGGGCCTCCTGAGACGGGAGCTGTGTGCGCCGACCTGACCTTATTATTATTCTGAGAAGTTTCAGCCAGTTACCCTCTGCAGCCTTTTCTCTCATTCACTTCATAAGTTGTATTTATACTGATTTATAATAAACTTTAATTTCTTATATACGTATATATGCTTCTTCTAAACTGTTCATTTGCAGGGAAGGCTTAGAATTTGTCATGCTATAGAGTTAAAGGGTTTTTCCCACCCAGATTAGGGGGTGGCGTAGTCACAGTAAAGTAGGTATTCTGCATATCCGGTACCACATGAACATAATGAGTTTGGAGCAGAGATGAGAAGTAACTTGGGTAGAGTTTTTGGGTATCTATACTTCACTATTTTTGTGCTAACTTTTGACTTTTATTTTGTACATTTTAGCATGAGTATCTGTACTTTCTACTCCCTACATTTTCAAATCAGGGTCGTTACTCTTGCGTTTAAATGGTGTTTTTTGTTATGGCATGTTTATTATGCCATCTTGCAACGCATTTGACTTATTCTGTATCAATAATACGTGCCATGCAGACAACGTGACTGATTGGATTATGCTTAGAAACGTATGTAAACACACACAGAAAAGACAACCCTATTGGTGCATTTGTCTTTATGTGCACAAGACGATGAACGTACAGTGAGTAAGAAAAGAAAAAAAACCAGTCGGCAACTCTGTGGGGAAATTATATCGTTCGTGACAGTGTTAGCTCAGCGAAATGACTGATAAAACTGGTGAGAGTGTTGCTGGAGATTCCTTGGGCGATAATGACTCTGCTACCTTTGCAATGCTGTACTTGGCAAGTAGTGACATGGTGTGTCTTGGTTTGCTAGCATGAAGAAGCTAGTTACTACTCATTTAGGTTTGCTAGCTATCAGTTTGCTCATAATCACTTCACTACCATAACCTAATATTATTTAGCATACTCTCGTGTGTGTGTATAGCCAGATATTATTAAAAGGAAATTATTTCTTGTAGGGTAATGTATGTGTGTGTTTGTGCCTACTTTTCACCTCCAGAGAAAAATCAATTGGAGAGGTACATAAACCTCGCTTCAGAAAGGCTCACAGTGCCAGATGAAGGCCCAGCCTCCAAACAACCAAAACTATGGGAGACTAGAAGAGTGTAACAGGCCAGTGTTGATGGTCATCATGAGTGTTGTTGAGCTGCAGGGTTTCTAAGGTCTATTTCACCTTCAATCTGATATGTCCGTGATGTCACGTGGCATTGTTAAAAACAGAGTAGAGAAGGCTGCACTGGTCGTGAAAAATAATCTGAAAACAGCTCTTGGAAAAATTGAGTTTTTTGCGACGACGACTGATTGCTGGACCTTATGCAGACGTAGAGTCAACAGCACACTGGATTGAACCCCAAACTCTGCAGAGACATTGTGCTGCCTTAGCCTGCAAGCATTTTAAGGGGTCCTGTACCTTTACTGTTCTTGCCAGTGCCCTGAATAAAGTTCACACAGAGTTTAACATCTGTGAAAAGATTACCCACACCACAACTGACAAGGGCTCTAATTTTGTGAAGGCATTTAGAGTTTATGGTCATGTTGATGAAAATAACACTCTGGCACCTGCAGCAGAGAGCGGGGAAGCAGACGATGAGGAAGAAGAAAATGAAGAGATGGAGGATGCTGACGTTGAGTTTGTTGAAGCTGGAGTCATTTTAGATGTAGATGACTGCTTAGAATATCAGCTTCCAAAACACCACTGCTGTGCCTGCCACCTCCTCAACTTGGTGTCAGCTGTTAAATGTGTCTGCAGCAAATAGCAGCACGGTCTACAAGCGGCTCGTGGAACAAAAGCGCAAGATCATCCAGAGCTACTGAAGTCATTGAGGCCAAGTGACACGGGGTGGAACTCGCTCTTTATTGCTGTTGAGAGGATCATTAGGATCTCCAGAGAACAAGGAGAAGGGGCCGTTGCTGCTGTCTGCAGTGCACTGAAGATACCCATGTATGTACCTGCCTAATTGCTTTTTAAAGCTTAATGATTGCAATCTGTGGTAGCCTAATATTTATAAAGATGGATCAAGATGTGAAATGCTCTTAACACACATCCACAACTATGTATGGATTTCCACCAATTCTCTTTAAAAGTTGATTAGCAGTGCATAATATTGGGACGATGTTTCACTTATTTATTTACAACAGTCATGTATTGAAATAAACAACATTTTGTAGCCACTGTTTTTCATTTATTTTAACAGGTTCAGTATTGCTGAGCGTGCTTTTCTAGCAGAGTATGTAAAGACTGAGCCCAGTTGCCAAGGTGCTTGATCTTCATGGAGAGAGAGCAATGTGCAGATGGGATGGTTGGTATCTTCCAATACACTACTCGAGGCTAAGCTCCAGCATCTTCGCATTTCAGTCAAGTTTTGTGGGCCTTTGGTTGATGCACTGCTCACAGGCCTTGAAAAGTGATTCAGACAGATGCTAACAGATCAGGAGCTGATTGCAGCTGCCATTCCTGGCACCAAATTCAAGACCTGCTGAGCAAGCGATGAATGCATCCTAAAACTTGATAAGTATTGCACTGTTGTCTTTATCCTAGTAATAGATGAAAATCTGGTATTCAATGTTGTAAAGCCCCATTTCTAACATTTGTTTTGCAAAACAAACTGCATAATGTTAGCAAACCATATTAATCATATTGTAATCCAATTCCATGACTCCAATAATTTCAATAAATCCTAATTATTCTTTTATTCCATAGGCCTTGATTATATCAAAAGTCATTTGAAAGAAGCTGTGGACAATCACAGCAAAACCGCCCATTCTTTAGAGGAGGATGACGACTTTTCTGCAATCAAACAGAACCCCAGTTCCCAAGAAAACGCCCAACAGCTGGAGACCTACTTGGGATGCCCAGGGGATGCAATGGGGGTACTCACATCTTTCCCGACAGTATTCTACCTGTCAATAAGGCTTAACCCTCCACTACCAGCCTCAGCTGTGTGTGAGAGACTGCAGCACAGCCGGACTGATATTCACACCGAAAAGGGCACGTGTTGATTCCAGGAACTTTTGTAACTAAACAGAGGGTTCTGTTAGTCTTATGGTGTGTGCCTGAGTTGCACTTCTGGCCCACTCAAACACCTAAATACTAATATACATTCTTACACAAGCACACATGCTTGAAGGCATAATTACAATCTCTCTCCCGCTCCTCTCTTCTCTATCTCGCGTAGTCACGTCCCTATTTTTGAAGGGAATTTTGAATGATGCACAAATTCAGAGTTAAGGATCACATGGCTGTGTCTTTCTCTTGCCTCTCGCCCGAATGTACACTGTGATGTGGGTAGTTCTCACATAAATGCACTCAGACCTACACATGATCTCTTGCTGTTAAATAGAAGTTAGTCATAGGGTATGCATTTAATGTTACTGTCTAGGTTTTAAGTTCTGTTGTGATGAGTAATATTTACATGTAGGCTAACCTCTATTTGCATACCAATAAAGTTTTTGAACACCATGCACATTGAGTTTGCAATCCCTCTTTTACAGCAGTTTTATTTTTTCAATGTGTTTACAAAAGATTGGCTGACTGAGTTTTTGTATTCATTTCACTTCATTTTTCTCTGCTTACTTTATACTTTTAAATATGTTTTAGAGCCTGTACTTTTCACTGTGTGTTATTGGAGCAACTCACTAGAACTCCGTTCCTGAACAAACAGGCTTATAAATGAGATGTGAAGGTGAAGAACCTTTTCAGGGTTTTAGGAACCATTTACATAACATAGGTCATTTACTAGGTTAAGGTTTATTTACAGATCCTTTATGGAGGTTCTTCAAACTTTACTGACGCAACGTGTTTACAAAAGTTGTTCTCTAAAGAATAGGCAACTGAAAGGGAGGCCAGAAAAGTTCTATGGCTTCATGCAAAGATCCCTTTCTGTGAGTTTATACAATATAAACTGGTAAAAAGGTGTATTTATTATATGTACTGATTTTAGCTCTGTCTGAAATTAATAAAAGATGTTTCACAAAAAGACAAGTGGTGCTTAACCATAAGTTCTACACTCATGAAACTGGAACAGTGAGTCTGTGTGTGTGTGTACATGTGAGATTTTGTGGCAAATCAATATTACTTTTGATTCAAACATGATGCTGTCAGAGAAACAGGTTTATAACACAAATGGGAGTCTTCAGAACCTCACTGATGATCCACCAGCTGAAACCAAGCTGCTGCAGAAAATGTTCTAATGAAA
>JBBPCY010000136.1:12243320-12262139 GCA_037974405.1 Brachyalestes nurse
TTGGGAGGAGGATGTTGAGGAGAGACTGAGTGTGTTGGGAGGAGGATGTTGAGGAGAGACTGAGTGTGTTGGGAGGATGATGCTGAGGAGAGACTGAGTGTGTTGGGAGAAGGATGTTGAGGATGGAGCTGCAGGGAAGAGGAGAAGAGAAAGGTCTAGTAGGTTTATGGAGGTGGTGAGGGAGGACATGCAGGCAGTAGGTGTAAGAAAGGAAGATGCAGAGGATAGAAGGAAATAGATAAAGTTGATCCACTGTGGAGAATCCTGATCGGGAGCTGCTGAAAGTAGAAGAAAAATTGTAGAAATAAACTGTAATAAGTATACGCTAATGCTGGAAGACGCTGGAAGTATACGCTAATGCTAGAAGAGGGTGGTCTATAATAAAGATCTCTGGAGGCATACAGGATTCTGACTAAAGTACAACATTAATGGATCTAATTTTACAAAGGGAAGTTCATTTGAGGGGATAGGACAATCCTTTAATATTGACAGTGAGGGCCTGCGTGACAATGAGGCAGTGGGACACCGAGAGTCTAGTACTGCAGAAACAATTCTGATCAATGAATTATGTAATGTGATTTAGAGTAGAGAGGGTCATCAAAAGGTAACGGGATCTAACAAGTGAGCCACAGCAGTCATGTAAGGTAAAAGAACAGCATGAACACTCACACAGGCACGTAGTCACTGGGTGCTAAACTGGTTTTGTACAGGGTGTACTTCACTGGTGCACTGAAAGGCACCCTGTTGATGTCATATAACTCGCTATGTCATGGAACTCGGTAGCACTACTAGCATCCTGCGGCTCAAAATCTGTTTACTATAGAAAAATGAAAATATGTTTTTCATTGATTTTGTAAAAGATTATTTACAAAATTATTGTATTAACATTTTAGCATTTGTCCTCATTTAACTTGTTCAGGGGCATCTCTAGTTCTAATAGGAATTGGCCTCTAACTCTGAAAAAACTCTTTCCATAGAAAATCAGAGCTGAAAATGTGATATAACTGAAGTTGACAGATAGTCTACTCACTGAATACAATTATCAATCAGCCCAGCCACTATAGCATGACATGCTCAGGTGAAGAGTCAGCAATGGCATGCATGGAACACATACTAAATGGCTTCAATTAGTACAAAAGGAGGAGAAAGAGAGAGAAACGACTATTTGCAAAGCCTAAATGTCAGGTCACTTAATAAAATCCTGCTAAAATTGCCTGAGACCTGAGGGACGAGGGCTGGAATGAGTCATCAGCAGAACACAATGGCCCGTTTCCCAACGGTACAC
Source organism: Brachyalestes nurse (assembly GCA_037974405.1). Classification (NCBI taxonomy): domain Eukaryota; kingdom Metazoa; phylum Chordata; class Actinopteri; order Characiformes; family Alestidae; genus Brachyalestes; species Brachyalestes nurse. The sequence continues at coordinate 12,244,606 of JBBPCY010000136.1, forward strand.
CTTACCTCCCCACTTAAATGTCATTTTATCCACTCTGCCGCTGACAAGATCATATTTCTTCAACATTACAAACAGCTTTTGATAAACAAGTGCGAGCTACTAGACCCCCGGCACCTCCTACTCGAATCGCTAATCTGGTAACTGGCCCAGCTGCAGAGAAGGACATTACTGAAAAAATAATCTCCTGTAATGGTGCCGAGGACTTTGGAGTGGGTGATTAAGAAGCAGCTCTCTGGAGAGTAAATGTGAGGCCTTTGAAGTTCCTGGTGCAGTAATGTGTGTGTTTTCATGAGAAACAGTGCTAAGACAGCTAAATGTGTTCATATTTTCTTGAAAAAGTCAGTCCAAATGACAAGGACAAAGAAATTGAGAGGTAATGATGGATAGATTGAGGAAGGAAATATATTGCAACTAAATGAGCGACGGGATGAGAGACACAAAAGGATACAAAAGAGGAAGGAAGGACGCGTAGCATTAGTGCTGAGCAATGTAAATAGTGCTGCTGAAGGAAAGCAAGTGATCTGGACCAATACGGAGGAGGTCCATTTTCTTTTCGTTGTGATGTTTGGTTGAGGACTTCACATACTTAGACTCAGTGTTGTGCCTGAACGGCGTTCATTGAACTCGTTCCTATTTTTCGTGAACGCTGAACGAGTTGGTTTATAAATTATGAACACAACCGTGAGTGACGTTCACTCTCGTGAGAGAGTGTAGCCTCATATTTTAGCCCAACTTGGCAAATATGAATGCTTTGTGTGTTGATAAAAAGTGAGAATCGGCTCTCACTCGAAAGGAGTTGGCTCTTCTGATTCACTACAAAGAATCACTCGAAGGGAGTCGGCTCTTCTGTTTCACTAGAAAGAATCTTAGTAGCAGGTGAACACGGTGCTGCAAGTAAGGACACCTCAGCAGAAATACACATGAGAAATAAGCTTATAAAAGGAGGATACTGATGTTTAGTACAGCTAAATACTGGATGTTTGAGTTTTAGAGCTGTACATTTTCACTAGTTTGATAAGGTTTAAAAAAGACACTGTGCACTGGCACAACACTGCTTAGATTTTACCAATCCACATGATACTTGGCATGCTTATAGCCTCACATGGCTGACACGAAATCTGATATTTGTGACCCTAGACACACGTGTCTCTTCATGCTAGCACCCTTGAATTGGGATAGTCACAAGGAACTTGTGGGCAATAACTCAACAACCATTTCGCCAAAGACTATGAAACTGGAGTGGCAAGTTGTCCTCTAGGAGGCGCATGACCCTAGCTCATTATGATTCATAGTTAATAGCTTAAGGAAAAATCTAGTGATTCACTAACCAATTTCTTGTGATGTAAAGGTTCAAACTTAAAAAGTGCCAGGCTGCATCACTACCACATTCTTTGGATGCACGCCAAATTTCATGAAATTTCATACATAAGTGGGGAGGAAAGTTGGTGTCACTCAACAAAATGGCAACAACCATCATTAACCCAAACAAAATTCAGGAGCCACATGTGAATGGCCACACAATTTCAAACAAATCTGTAAAATAAAAAATGAATATTCAAGATTCTGAGCTAGTTAATGTAAGCCGATTTGTGATATTGACTTGTTAAGGCCTTTAAACAAACAGGTCTTTTTAGTCTCATCCTTTTCACTAAAGCGTGAATTTAGATGATGCACTATCCTATCTTATTGCACTACTCCCTACATAGAGATTTTAGCACTTAGAACTCTCTTCTGCTTCTCACACTGTTCTGAAACTTGAGTGTTTCCCCCTATTGTGAATCACTTTGGATAAAAGCGTCTGCCAAATGAATGTAAAGTAATGTAGGATGACTCTCAAGTGGGTCTGCTCCTCAGAGGGCTATGAACAAACTTGTGGAGCTTGACTAACACTGTCATTAAAACAAAAATGGATGCTACTTTTTACTCAAAATGATTTAATTTACAATCTTCATTTGTAAATTATATTGTATTGTAATTAATATGATATTCAAATGCCATCAAACTGCTGTAAACATCCAGCCCAGTCTGTCACTCTTATCAGTGGATGATGGTGTAACATTAAAACTGCAAATTCAAGAACTGCGAACTTCCACGAAAGGCTGTAAATACACACAGGGCATTTATTCATTTAACTGTCAGTATCAAGTGGTGCACTTAAAAAGGACGAGAGTAAATCACACTATCAGAGGCAGCCATTTCCTCCTTTTGTATGGAATCTGTTTAATCTGTTATGGAGTTATTATTCTGTGCATAAATTATTTACTTGTGTAAGAGGTGGTTAGGCCAAAAATCAATGTATAGTCTTTCCCTTACCCCAAATGCAGCTGATGAGGAAAGTTATAACATGTTATGAAGTTTGTAGTTACCAGTTCACGAAAAATGGGATTCCTAGGTCACCACACTTGCCTCAGTTTCACCAGTTTGTGAGAAAATACAAACTAAAAAAGCAGATACACACTACAGCTACATTTATACCCTATACAGACAAAAGTATTGGGACACACCTGTTTTTCAGGGTTTGTTCTAGGCCCCTTACTTCCTGTGAAGGACAATCTTAAAGCTTCAGCAGACCAAGACATTTTGGACAACGCCATGCTTACAACTTTATGGAAACAGTTTGGGGAAGAACCTCTTCTGTTCCAGCATGACTGTACCCCAGTGCACAAAGCAAGGTCATTTGGCATGAACTGGAATGGAGATTGTGATCCAGGCCTTCTCATCCAACATAAGTGTCTGACCTCATAAATGCTTTACAGAATGAACGGGGCACAAATTCAAACAGAAACTCCAAAATCTTGTAGAAATCCTTCCAAGAAGAGTGGAAGCTGTTATAGCTGCAAAGGGGGACCAACTCCATATTAAAGTCTTTGCATTTGAATGCAATGTCATTAAAGTCCCTGTTGGTGTAATGGTCAGACATCCAAATCCTTATGTGTATATGGTATATGCTCAACCTTTACAGGAAGAATAAGACCGTATGATTTTTACACATACAGTACACATGAAAGAACATGATCACACATGTGAAAATGCATTGCCCGCGTTAATATATCCACGTTTTGGAAAGGCAATGTGCAAATCACTTTTCCCCTTGGCCTTGAACAACCACAAATTCTGTTAAACAGGCTGTGGGGGTCAACCGCGTCGAGCTCTTTGGTCGCTAATTTAGCATGCAATCAAGTAATAGCTATCACGTGGCGGCACCCAAACATACAAAGTGCGGTTCAGAGGCCCGACTGCGGCTTGTGACAGGCGTGGTAATGGAGGGCTGAGTGGATGAGGGATTCAGTGCTTTGAAATGTCACAGAGGAGTTAACGGTAGAGGAGGGGGCCATTAATTAAGGAGAAAGGAGACAGGGCACCACAATAACAGGCTAATAAGAGAAAGCTAAATAAGGGCTTCGCACAGCAGCCCACTAGCGTGAGTCAGAGGGGGGGAAGGGGGAGGATTTGGAGAAAAGAGAACAAGACAGAAGCCTGATGCAGCACAGAATGATCAGAGAAGCGTCTCTCAGATGGCAGCCTCAAGAGGGAGGACATCAGAGGAAGAAATGTTTTAGCTTTCTGGGACTGGATCTGCTTTATGACACTTCAAGACATCAGAGAAAGCCTAGACTTTAATAAGAAATGATTGTTATAGCAGTGAATTGACTAAAAATATACACTCCTCACACTTTACTTTGTCCCTTAACCCAGGGAGGACTTGACCACACACTATTGTCAGGGTCATCCCTAGGCTCCCAGGAACCAATGTTCCTACAGGCTTTTACTTTCATGACTATTTTCATGTCATGGCCTAACGACAAGTGCACCAGTGCCTCCTACTTTGAGTTCCTTTGAACCAGGGGCACACTCAATCTGGTTTGGTACTCAGTTGGTTCCCACCCACATTTAGCCCCAAATTTTCCCATGGTTGTCCCAGATGTTCTCACTAAGAGATCACATCTGGCCCTGTGAGACTATACAAACTTTGCATAATTTGGCTGACCGACTGTTACGGCTATACACACTACATCTACCTCTATACGTGTTAAATACTCTTTATGCTACTATTTTTATGACCACCCATACAGAGACATGGTTTTAACACAAATGTGAATAACATAAAAAACATGATTAGACATATTTCTTAGATGACCATGTCAAAAAACACCATAAATAAAGCTACTGAGCCCGCTTGAACAGTTTGAGGACAGTGTGGTGGTGATCATATTTGGTGGATTGGTGGCAAACTTCATTGCTAGCTAGATCAGAATCATAGTTCCAGTTTAAAAGAACTTCACACACTAAATAAATGATGGATGATCTACCACTATTAAGTTAAATCGTCTGAAAATGTCTGTAAATCCACAGTAATGGGGCTTATAAATTGCCCAGCGCTCTATTCAGTTACACAAATGCTAAACGAACTAGAGCATGGCTGGTGGGATTTCTCCAGTACTTTTAATGTGATCCACTTGACACACTATAAATAAAGTGTCGGGTGAACTATTTTTTAAACACAAGTAAGCGTGGCGTTCATGTAAAATCTTAAAACTGTTCATTAAATGCGACAGTGCGTGCACTTTATAGACTCACATGTTGACCAGCTCCATATGTGAATTCCTGGGATGACCAATCACTGCCACCTGGTGGTAAAAGGTGAGGAGTAGAACATTCAGAGCATCTTATGCAGTATTAAACTGACGAAAAGAAGAAAACAAGCAAGCAATAATCCAGGGGCCAGATGAAAAATTTTCTGAAATGTGTTTTTTTTTTCTTAACGTCATGGTTACACACGAAGATAAATCAGATAAATGGTTATTCTTCAAAAATTTATTTAAAATTCTCTTCATTTATTACGATTTTTTGAGAGGAAAAACATATCTTACGTGTTCTCTATGGACAGAAAAGGTCCCTCTGAACCTGTTTTAGCCTCACATAGACTATAAAAACTGGTATGATTAGTCTCTACATTTTCTTTTTAAATATACCTGAGAGAATCTCTCCTTTTAGCTGTTTCCTCCACCATAACTGAATTATTGTTTGCTAAATTAATTTAAATGTTTGGTTAAAAAAATGTGTTCATATTTGTTGCTGCCCTCTGGTGGTGTTCAAACGGTGCTGATCGGATGAGCACGAGTGCGTTATTTTTTTTACCCAAAGTTGCAAAACATTTGTATTACTTGCTTATGGACCAAATTGCATATTTTATATTTATTTTTATCTTATATGAAAAATAAGCTCAATAACAAAGCAAACTACTTCATATTACCGTAATATGATCAATAACCTAGAAAGTCTCAACAAATGTGTTTGACTTAAGATCATGTGTATCTTTTTTCTTAGGAGAGTTGTTGTGATTTCACCCCAGTACAAAATTATAAAATTAAACTTATTAGGGACAAAGAGAAACAATAAAAGCATATGCATTTATTCCTAGGATTAAGCTAATTCGATTTTAAATTGACTTGATTTTTCCAGTCAAATTATGGCTGCAATCATGAAAGTAAGTTTGGTTTAAGAATGAGATGATGTCCCCTCATGCAGTGGTCTTTCTTCTATTCCCAGGAACCTTGTTCTTCACTGACCCGTCCAGGACCGAACACAGACTCATGTGAAAGCAACCAAGTCTAGAAGCAATTTCTTTTCATCAATAGCCTCCCTTGGTCAATATACTTTCATTTCTCTAGGCTTATCCCAGGTTTAGAATCGATTTTGTCAATCTCTGATTTATCACTCAATGATAAAGCAATCTTCACGTAAGAACACCTAAACATGGTTGGTGTGTCATTCTAATGATAGTTAACTTTGTTGCAATGATCAGTTAAGCATTTATCATTAGGACAGCTAACAAATAAGTGGAAACACTTCATCTGTGCAGGTGATTCTACACTAGTGTGCTGCATGATCCAGTTGAAGGATCCATATCTAACTTTGTAACGTTTGTGTGAATAAACGCACCGGAGGGTCAAAATAAAAATTTTAAAGACCATTTCCAACCTCTCTATCGATAAGAATTCAACAGACTGTTATTTTCTGTGCCTTTAAGATGGCGCTATGTAAATAAGCTATGTCCTGATTGGCTGGCCCTCATTCAAACAGCAGTCCAGGTAGAAACACTCCTAATAACTTGAATGGGAGAGATAGCATGAATGGGAGAGATAAACTGCTGAATCCAAGAAGTGCATACATGTACTCATTTTAAACTAGGCTGTTTTTGCAGCTTCCTTTCCATATACTATTGGACTTTATGGAGTCAGAAGTGAATTATATAATCTTGTCTCTTCCAAGACAACAAAGCCACCATTCACACGAGGGATCACTGAACGGTTTGATGAGTATGAAAATGTTGCAAATCATATACTAAAGCTTTCTGAGTGACCTCAAACCAATTTAACACTTCAAGATGATCAATGGGCCAATGAGCTCTCAAAACAACAGGGAACATTTTTTGAGGGAAAAAAAAAAGCTCTTCCTTCCTTCTAATACAGTTCCAGACAATTTACCAAAACACTTTGTTGGTTTTCACTTTGAAAACCCTTGATAGAGCTAAGAACTTTTCTAAAAACGCTTCAGCCTTTCTTTTCTGCCAACACAGGTTCGCCCTCAATCTTTCACATTTACTCTGGGCTTTGAAACCAGTTAGCCACTCGTGCCTTCTGGTGGTGTGGCTACATATTTATTCTAACAAAATACCTGATTCCACCAATATATCAATCAAATGATTACTAAAGTCTTCAGATAAGTTGTGCTAGGTCTGCCCTCAGCTGGACCACCCTAACCTTTTATTGCATTCTTTTTTTTTTTTAAAACTCTGGTTTTGCTTAATTTGACCTGTTCCATGACCATGACCCTACTGACATTAGGAACAACAGGCAAGTAGGAACAAAATCAAAATGATCGCCTATAAAACATCTATTAACCAATAAAACCATATTCAACCTCACCTTTCCACTAACCACACCTGTCATCAAGTGAAAACCTCACCATTTACATTTATGGCATTTAGTGGAAGCGTCTATCCAAAGCAGCTTCCATTTTGTAACTACAGGGGACAGGATCCCTGGAGCAACCTCGGGTTCAGGATCTTGCTCAGGAACCCAGCGGTAGTTTTGCCCAAGGTAGGAATCAAACCCATGACCTCTTGGTCCAGAGGCAAATATCCCACAAGACCACCGCCCCCTTTTTGATGTTCCACCTGAAAACACAGTACATCACTTCATAAAAAGGAAATGCGTTCAGTTAAAATTCATTTTGACTATAAAAAATTATGTACTTTACTGGAAATGCAAAAGGTTTGATATCCCACTCTAAAATTCTTTAGATGGTTTAGTGCCCTCTAAACAGAAGGTCCTGGGTTCAAATCCCAGGACTGCCAGTAGCCCTTGAGGAAGGTACTGTCTCCACACACTGCTCCCCAAGTGCTATTGGTGGCTGCCCGCTGCTTCATTTAGGTGAATAGGTTTAATGCAGAGGACTCAATTTCTTCCAGGATCAATAAAGGACAAAAATATAAGGAATGCCAGTAACACTCAGAGTGTTTTTGAAACTCCCATTCCCTTGTTTATATGAATCATTATAAGTGCACTAATACTGCAAGTCTATTTCTACCTGAACACTGCACTATAACACCACCATATACTCAAATTGTCGGATACAGCTGCCTAAGCAACGAACTTCCACATTCTACAAAATTGTTTGGGTGGCAGCCTTATCTCACTTTAGTACACAGCACTAGATTTTTATGGTGGCTCCTTAACAACTTTGTGAGGATCTGGTGATGTTTTAGAAAAATAGCAACCATTTCAGAATTTTTTCAACCAGAGTGTTTGATACAGCTGTTTTTTTTTTTCTTGAAAACGACATTGATTTTTTGATCCTAGCTAAGACCCGTTCCTCACATGAGCATGATGCAGACTACATAATGACAACCATTCCAGAGATCTATGACGGCTGAATGAACATGACGGATCATCAAAAATTCATACAGATGCAGATACAATTTTGAGAGAAAGTTACTATAAACCATCAGATATAATGAAAAGGTACTAAAATTTAATCAACCATAAAAGCCAGAACATCCTTTGACAGAAACACATGAGAAGCAATAGGAGTTATAGAACAGTATGTTTAAGCCTTAGGAGACCTAAAAATCAGTCAGAATTTTACCCAATTTTACTACTATAAAAAGGCCCATAATTGTACGTCCAAAAAAAAAAGTTATTAGAATATGCTAATGAGCTACGAAAGTCAAGTGACTAAATACAAAGTAGTCACGGGTTAGGGGTCAAGATTCAGTTGAAAACGTCCATGGATGTGTATGGGGGAAAACAGTATTTATATACAGCTTGTCAGTTCAGTCTATAAACATTTACACAATTGATGTCAAAAATGGAATACAGCTTTGAGAGGCAACACTTGCACTTGCTTTCTTTTACAACATCTACACTTAAACCGAAAGATGTAGTCATGCTGTTTGCCTTTAGGATGTTTATAATCACACAATTAAGTCACCCGCCCCCCATCATTTCCTCAAATGAGCTGCACTGGAAATAAACACTGGTAGATCATCTTGGATTTCCTCTCCTTCTTCCACCTGTCCTGGACAGGGAATGGTGCCACTGCAGCATGTTGAGTTCAGTTGGGATTATGAGAAATTATAATCTTTAATGAGATTCAGTTCACTACTGAAATGTTACCAAAGTATGGGCCTGTGTCAGTCTTGTATCTCCTTACCGATCCTGTCTTGCCTTGCTTGATGCCTTTTTTCAGGATTTAGACATTGTCCTCACGTGTATTCCTTTGAATGTTTTTGGAAAGAATTTAACCCCAAGCTGTCTGATGGTGTTTGTGGGTGACTAAATTGTTTCCCCATTGCAAGAGCGATGAAGGAAATGCTGGGAGTTTCTGGTTGGATTTATGGAAGATTTTTTTTGTTGTTGTTAATATTCCTGAGGAATACTGAAAATGAGTTCTACTCAAACTGTGGTAAATGAAGGTTTCTCCTCAAATTTTCTGGAATCAAAAAGATGACCCCTCATGATCCCTCGTTTTGTATCCTGTTCTTCATCAGGTTTGTCAGTCAGCTGGTCCATAGCTTCACTCACTGAGGATGGCAATGCTGGCATGTTCCAAATGGGGCAACAGTTCTTCATTACAGCATTCTGCAGGTAGAAGAATAGAAGAATGCTTAAGAAAAAAAAACAATGTACCGAGTTTTAAACTCAAGCAGAGCTAACTGTACATACAGATACAAATATCAGGAACATTTCTGTTAGAATGTGCTAATGCTGCCATCTACTGGATGTTTTGCCCTGTCACACTGAAAGTCTTCATGCAGTTCTACTGTGTCTGCCAGTGACCGACAAACGTACAGACAAATTTGCTCCAAGCCTCCAGTGAAAAAGCTGAACTTAAGTCCCCGGGCAGTTATTTCCAGTCATATAAAGCCAAGCTTTTACCTCAGAGAGAGGTAAAACTAGAAAGAGAGAACTAGAGAACTAGAAAGTCAGGGGTCTTAAACCTGTCCAGAAAGGGCCGCTGTGGGTGCAGGTTTTTATTCTAACCAAGCAGGAGGCATACCTGAATCCACCTCTGTAATCAGTTGGTCTTGGTTTTCAGTTACTCAGGGGTGTGGCTTCTTCTTGGTTGGAATGAAAACCTGCACCCACCCTTTCTGGACAGGTATGAGACCCCTGCTCCAAGTGATGTTTCAAAACATTTTAAATCACCAGTAATATCTGGGCCATGAAATTGATAAGTGGTCTGATTCCACAGAGGAGCTCCTGAAGCACAAACTGCTATAGTAAAAGTTAATACTAACTGTGACAGAAAAGTGTCAAAACACAAAGTGCAGTGCAGCTTGTGGCATAGCTGCAGACCGGTCAGAACGCCCATGCTGGCAAAGACATCCACTCTAAAAAGCATTTGAACAACCTGAAAGTTGGTTTCCAGAGAGAACCAAAAGACAGCAGGTTTTCCCAGAATTAACTGCGGTGATATCAGTAGGTGTGTCATTTCAGTTTTGAGAGGAAGGAGAACGCACAAAGTGAGAACAAAATGGAAAAATTAACCTTTGGAGTAACAGTGCATTCTTGGGATATGCTGGACAAACTAGTCTGATCCATGGAGGCCCCACCTTGCAGCTTACATGACATCTTGGTGCCAGATACCACTGCACAACTTCAGATATTTGGCGTGTGGTTTTAAAATCACTGACTATATAAAGTGTCACACTTATAGTCACATGTGAACACAGTACAGCACACAGTGTGAATATTAAATTCTCTCTGCATTTAACCCTTTTACCAAGTAAATCAGTGGGCAGCCACCAATGAGTGGCGTCTGGGGAGCAGTGTGTCGGGACGGTACATTGCTCAAGGGTACCTCCGAGGTGCCACTAGCAGTCTCAGGCTCCCTTATCACTGGGCCACCAACTGCCCCATATAGGTGTACATACATTTAAATAAACCCTGGTCTTTGCCTTCAATAATATTTGTATAAAAAAAAATTAAATAAAATGTTTTGCAAGTTGATTAAGATAGTACATATATACATCATCGCTACTGTTTTTCTTTGGTTACACCTTCTGCAAAAAAGTCAGTGTCTTTTTTGATCGAAAACCAGACCCCGCTATAATAAATCACTATTAAGATTTACAAGCTACTCTATTTATATTTCAACCAATAGACTCTCTCTTCCTCTGATATCTGACTGCACATGGCATCGGTGTGATGGCTCCTAAAAAGGACCATGTCAGTACTGCATGCTGACCTGTAGAGGGAGTCCCATCATTGCTTACAAAAGAAAGAAATCTGACACAGTCATAATGATTACACTACCAGTCAATGCTGTGCCAATATACTAAACGTACCTAGCTCAAAGGAGGGGACCCTACAGGAGAACACAGTTGGATTTCTTTTTCGCTTTCTTCTTTTCCACAGGCGTTTTTCTATTTATCTGTCTGACCAAGTCGTAAAAGATCTATAGGAAGAGAAATTAGACAGGATTTTTACAAGAGTAGAATTAGATCTTGAAACAGACTGAAAGAATTAAGTAAATACAAATAACACTATGTCCATTACTGGTGTAATGTTCAATAGCATGTTCTTACATCAAGGACATTGATCTTCGATTTGGCAGAAGATTCTAAAAAGGCACAGTGGTTCCACTGGCGAGCCAGATTCTGACCCTGCTCCTTCCCCACCACTCGTTCATCCTCCAGATCACACTTATTGCCAACCAGGATCATCGGCACCTGAGAGAGAGAGTGAGAGCGAGCGAGAGAGATTCATTAAACTAGGGCTGCAACAAATATTCAATAATATTCAATTCAACAGATTATACATAAGGATAAATAATTTGAATAAGCAACACATTAACTTTTTAAGTAGTTTTAGAAAGACACAGACATTTACCAAGCAACATGCCTTTTGTCACCAGCAACATGCATCTGCCAACTCTTTGGAGAGCTTGTAAGAATCCATCTGTGACCTAACTCTACTCCAGCTTTCTCCACATTTCCTGCTCCTCAGGATTACTAGCTAACATGCATATTCTTCTGAACGAATGAGAGTGTGCTGGCTAGTTGATAACTAGTTGAGCAATTTATTCAGGCGACTCAACTTAGCTTGTGTATAAGAAATAGCAAAATAATAATACAATAAACATCAGTAACAAAATGAATAGCAATTTAATCAATTTATGAATACTACTACTTCTACTAGGAATAATCTTAGTCTGCAGTTGCAGCCCCAGTGACAACTATTTGACAACATACTACATGTTTTTGTTTGCAAAGTCAATATTTGAGTGCACTTAGGTTTAACATATGAATTGATTTAAGGCCACATGTCTTTTGCTGAGTATCCTCCTAAATACAACAAGACTGTGTGGTTGGGCCCACAGCCTGCTTTGCTTGCCTAAGTTTGGCTCTGGATAAGCAGCTAGGCAGCTGATGACCCAGAACACCAGGGAGACGTGAGGCTGTATGGCAGGGCAACGTGAGGTGATGACACAGTTTGTGGGACAAAAGGCCTGTAGACTGAACAACTACACAGTATAAATACTGTAGAGAAACAAATGAATTAAAAAAGATGAAAAGTGACTGTAAATCCATTGAAATGTCAGAGTCCATATTAAAGCTGAAGTTCACAAGAAGGCTTGGTTGTAAAGGCTGTGTGTAAAGTATATGAGAAATGTTTAAGAAGTGAAAAAAGGAAATATTTCCAGCTCCGCCCATGCAGGATAAAATCTAGTTCCTGTGCTAGCGTTTATTTCCATGCTCCCGCTGCTTTGTGGAATGATGTGTGTGTGAGGACGCACGTGACGCTCATGATAAAGCTAAATAGACCTCTAGCTAGAAACAATATGAATAATACTTAATGACCCTATATTGTTTAGGCCCATACTAAAGAGAACATGGTTTATATTTCTTACAGCAGTAATACAGAGGCTAGGCAGAGCAAATAAACAGCAGAGAGAATACAATTAGGGCACAACTGATGACATTTTATGGCCAATACAACAAACTTTGCTACTGTTAATACTACCTGCTATTGTATATTTTTTCCTTTATCTGCTTTACTAACATGTCCGTACTTAATTACATAATAAAATGTAAAACAATACTGTTTTAACATTTAAAACTCTGTCTTAAAAAAGAAAGACATATCGCATTACTAGTACTGAACTATCAAGAGCTTAAGGTTTTTTTATTGTAAATGATTTCTCTTTATAAAAGTCGTTTTATAACCTTTCAGCATTTAATGTCAACATTGAGGGATTTTTGTATTCTAACCATGATTATGCTAATGTTAAATATTTCTATAAAGTGTCTACAAATAAGCAGTATGACTGACATAAAATCAAGAACTATTCTATAATGTTCTTAACAGTCTAGCACTGAAAAAGACCATCACAAAAAAGACACCAACTGTAAAAGTTAATAATTGTGTTTTTGCAGCCAGTAAAGGCACTGCTACAACCTGTAGAAAAGCTATATGTTGCTTAAATGTTTATGTAATCTCTCTAAACAGATAAAGTCTCATTCTCCATCTCTGTCGCACTGGCCCCACAGCCGTTGGACCACAGGCCAAGCAACAGGGTGCCCACCATGTTTGGACTGGCCATGTGGAGAATGTTTTAAATCCAAACAGGCCCAGGCCAGGAAAGAGTGTAGTTGCCCTAGGGAGGTTGACAAAGCTATAGCACATATCACTGCACTGTAGCTCTATACAGCAGCGCAGCAGGAAAGCCCTGAACATACAGTAGCAAACAGGCCAACTTGGGCCTGAAAAAAGCAAGCATGAAGAGAATGCCAGCTATGTTTACACAGCTCCACCTTAAAGCCATAAGTTGGTGTCAAGAAGTTATTGATCGTTGGCTATACGTGCATAAATAGTAATGTAAACGAGCCTTTGACTTATGCTGAACAACCTGTGTATTTCTTTCCACTGGGGGTTTGCAAACATAATGGAACAGAAAACTACAAAGCAAAAAAGACATCTGAGATAATCACAGACTAACACTGACAAAGACCATCACAAAAACACCACCTACTGTAATTACAATGTGCTTGTCACTTACTATACACTAGTTCTCTATAATCAGTATTGCCATTATAATACTCTTGTTTTTTTATATATAATGTATGCAAGCGTTCCTAGGAGTACTGATGACAGTAATTTTATTCTCAGAGAAGCATACTTTGGTGTAATTTATTAGGATAACAACATATCGCCCTACTGCCAAATATTCAGCTCCTGGGCTGAAATCCTGCTGGTTTTCGCTTCTCTCTCTCTCTTCAATGGGTTTGGACTTTTGCTGGAGGTAGATGTAGCGCAGCTCTAGACTCAGGCCAAGCCACGGAGTAAGGATGAGGAAAGAGGAAGTGCGGCAGGCGGTGAAAAGGCCAATCATAACAAATTCCAACGCCTCTAACTGCTCCAGGCCACGCTCCCCTGGGCCAGGGGCTTTATGCTGGGCTCAGTGCATTCCCTGCACACATGTCCAAAAAAGGGCATCCTCTGTGTGGCACAGACCAGGGGAGAGCGGAGGGGGTTCAGGCTCGCTCAGGGCGGTGAGCTAGGCACATGGAGTGTTAAGCTACGGCATGGCAGGGATTTTTTAAAATTTTTCCTGCTCAGATGCATTTAAACAGAAATGGGAACAAAAACGTTTTGTGAACTATGTCATTGCCCATAACCCACTACATGTCCTTTACTTACATTCATGAATACAGTGTGTTTTTGCAGTATTGTGCAAACATCTTAGACACCTAGTAAAATGATATTTGAAGCCTGTTTAGCTGAGCAGTAATGTTTGAAAAAGTTTATCTAAGAATGTATACAAACCATTTTAAGCAAATCGTGATTTTATGTAATCTTTCCCAGACCTCTCCTCATGGAAGGCCAGTATTACACTGAAGTTCTCATTAAAAATCTCGAATGCCGGGTCTAGCTTAATCAATACTTCAGTACGTTAAATCAGATGTGCTGCTGATGGAGTTTCTCAAATCCATGCAAAGGAGGAGGCATTGATGTGAAAACCAAAACCTGCATTCTTCTAGCCAAATCACAATCCTTGAAACACTTTTCTACAAACAAAACAAATCCTGAGATTATTGAATGCTCTCTTGTTTGTATAAAGTCCCTTACTGCTCAGATAAATGGCTTTAAACAGTTCGCACAAGAGCCAAAAACTTTTGCACAGTACTGTACATGCCAAAATAACTGAACTGTATTAAAATATGAGAGTTCAAGATTCCTAAAAAAACTGCGAGTTGCACAGAGACTTCCCCCACACACTTACATCTTCAGTGTCCTTTACTCGCAGGATCTGTTCTCGTAGATCCTGCAGGTCGTTGAATGTGGACTGTGCTGTGATGGAGTATACAAGAGCAAAGCCTTGACCATTCTTCATGTACAGGTCCCTCATTGCTGTGAACTGCTCCTGTTTTGGGGAAAAAGAAGAATAAATGAATGAGAATTACTTTCTTAGTTTAACAGTAAAAAAAAAACCAAACAAACTAAATGGTATGGGAGCATTCTGAAGTGCATCAACAAATTATAAAGGCATGTGGCAGCAAATAATCAATGCTGGGTTGTTTTCCATGACAAAAATGATTCTGTAATGACACTGATTTTAAGTGTAATGTTAGTTACGGAGAATCCTGCTGTAAGAGCCTGGCTCTAGTAAAAGCTACATAAATGTCAGAATCAGACAAACGTTTTATGTCAGGGGAGCATACTCTCTTACACTGCCTGTTGGTATGATTAACTTTTGGTTGTACTATTATTACCTCCGACACTTTATCCATTTACTAAAGTCTAACTTTATGCTGTCAATAATCATCACATCACACTGGTGTTGCTGCTAATAACACAGCATATGGCTGATGGACAGTGCTGCTCTTCCTGCTGCTTCTGGATTCGTTTACTGCAGTTTTACTGCCGCAGGTACTCGCAGCCAGGGTGGTTCAGAGTTGGCATCAACTTACCCTGTCTGTGAACCAGCTTAAATAGGCAATGAAAAGATACAGACATGCCATAGTTCACTTTTAAAGTAGTTCAGTAGTAAAAGTCTCAGTAAAAGAAGCAGATCAGGACCACTCACCGTTCCCGCTGTGTCCAGGATCTCCAGCATGCATTGCTGGCCATCAACTTCTACTTGCTGGGGGGAAAAAGAGGGAGTGACACCTAAGTTAGGAAAAGCACCAACAGAATCCACTCATACAGACATGAGTGAGGGATGAAACATAAACAGAACAGAGAAGCTATCATTACCTTTCTGTAGGAGTCTTCTATTGTGGGGTCATATTTCTCCACAAAGATTCCCTGGACAAACTGTACTGTCTGTGATGTAAACACAAAATATGAGTGAAAAACAAGATTAAACAGTAACCTCACACAGAAGGGCACAAAATACTATGACTGTGGCACTTTTGCTTACATTCGTAACCAAGTAAACCAATGATCATTTTGTTAATCATTTAAACAAGTTTTAAACAAGACAATAAAAATGAAGTTAACTGAACAATAAAAACTAATTCATTAACAAAATATCAAATACTTTATTGGTTAATGCTTTATTGCTTCATGACTATGACTTCATTTAAAATATATAAAAACACTATGGGTTGGTCAAGGATTAGCCTTAGTCCTGGACTATATTTTCACTTCAGTGGAAATATCTGTTTAGAATGTTATGTGGTCCACGTTTTAAACTCAATACATTACTCTGAAAGAAAATGTAAAGGTAAACCTGTATTCGTACGGTACAGTTTACACTGAACTCCCACAGTGCTAGAATGTCTTGGTATGCAGAAGCATTAAGATTGCCCTTCACTGGAAGTAGGGTGCCTATATATACACATTTTAATAGGTATATAAATAAATGCTGGTAAGTAACTGCACACTCCCAACACTGAGGTTATTACATCTATATTGGGTGAACCACATAGGAAGCACAGGAACCTCATTTCAATGCACCATGAGCAATGGGACAAATTAGTCTAATCTGAAAATAAAATGATCATGATCAGTACTCCGTTGCAAACCCTTTGTAGTCTGAATTCTGAAGCGTACACATCAACAAATGTAGGGTATCTTCCATTGTGATGCTCTGAAGCATGAAATGTAGCCATTTTCAGTTCCTGCTTGGTTTTGCCTTCTCTCTTGACATTGCACTTATTGGGGCAGGAAAAAAAATCATAGTTGTTTTAAGGAGGTTTTTCATTTTGCCAGGAAAAAGATCATCCATTGAGTTCTGATGGTTTTGTGAGATGAGACATTAAAATGCTTCTTTTCACATCAGAATTAATTCTGTTGCCTTCGGCGGTCACATCAATAATAAAGATCAGTAACCATGATCTAATTCCCAAGGCCCATACTACCTTGTTTCAGAGATTAAGTGGTTTATCTTGGATTATGAGCAGTTCCTTTCTATGTTTTCCTCATTCCATCACTCAGGTGGAAGTTAATCTTCATTCTCTGGCCATCACATTCAGGGCTGGTTTCCCAGACACGGCTGAAGACAACTGGAAATTCTTTTTTTTAATCAAGGCTTTAATACAGGTCTGAGAAACTGTTAGATCTCTACAAGCTTTGACCTTTTCTTTTTAAAGCAGACACCAAAATGTTTTTTTCTTTTCTTGAGGCTAACCAGTCCTTTGCATGTTAAGGAAACCACATGAGTTATGCCAGTGTAGTATTCTCTTTAAAATCAACAGTGTTCCTAGGTCATTTACTACAATGCTCCTCTGTGATTGTCATGTTGTTTGCTATAGAATGCATTTCTTAACAATGTACCAAGCTGTTTACTATGACAAGTCCAATATTTTGTCTATGTATCTGATTTTAATTATTCTGACTGTTCAGAATTACTGCTAGTTTTACTGGCACTGACCTTTTTTGGCACTCAAACGGAAATACAACAGCAACAACTGTATTCAATTACCCATGTGTACACACACGTACGCGAAGTATTTTCATGCACTTACACTTAACTTAGTTATGACATAAGATCACATTTACCAAGCTACCAAGATGGAT
>JBBPCY010000136.1:12265769-12304258 GCA_037974405.1 Brachyalestes nurse
GAGCCTGTGACATGTTTTGACTCCAGCCCACAAAGAATCGGAATTGAGAATCG
Source organism: Brachyalestes nurse (assembly GCA_037974405.1). Lineage (NCBI taxonomy): Eukaryota > Metazoa > Chordata > Actinopteri > Characiformes > Alestidae > Brachyalestes > Brachyalestes nurse. Next base: position 12,265,823 of record JBBPCY010000136.1, read on the forward strand.
AAAAGAACCGAAATCGAAAGGAAGAATCGGAATCGGAATCAGAATCGTTCAAATCAAAACGATGCCCAACCCTACCCCCATGACACTAATTTTTTGATAGTAGAGGTACGAGACATTCCACCGAAATCCTGACGAACACGAAGAAAATGCTGGTACTGCGTTTACATGGCGTTTGGTTGACGTTCTGGATGTCCCATGATTCAACTGTTCTGGGAACCGCAACAAATCAAGTTTTGAAGGAAAATGTAAAACTACAGTCCCAACACGTAAACAATCTGGAGAGAATGATTACTGCCCCCACAGGTGAATACACGAAACTACACACTGGGCTGCAGGCTGGCATTAAACAGCATCAGACGAACGCCAGTGTAACGCCAATCAAGCGCAGATACAAAACACTACAAAAATGCCTATGGAGTTCTGAGCACGTTCATTTGTCCAAGATTCAAACATCCGTGTGAACGAGGCCCAAGTGTTTTCCCCCAATATTTAATTCAGTACTACTCAAAGTAGTTTTTCCAACGGATTCTGCTGGGTGTGAAATATATATACCCCTTCTTACGGGATGAAGTCCTGTATTATTAGCCAGTGAATATTTGGCTACGTAATTATTTGTGCGAGAGGACAACAATCGCAATCGATTAACTAGACTATACCCAGAAAAACAAAAATGAAACCCTCTCCTGACACCCTACTCCTGGCGTACAAACGAAAACCTCCGTAACCACTCAACCCTCCACACCCCAGCACCTTCAGCAAATAAAAACATACACGGCCGCAGCCACACTCGCTACCCCACTGACAAACGAAAACCTCCCAGTATATTTCCTGCAGACTTGCAGGAAACACTGACTAATACGCACAACAATATTAATCTACTTTGAATCAAAACCACCATTAATCACGACAGGCCTGAATGCTAGTTTTAACAATTCATTCGTAACATAACACCCCTATACTGAAATAAAGAAAAATAACACCTACACACTAATGCATTTTCCAAGAATAAAAAACAAACAGACTTCTGTATGTCTCACTCCAACCCTCCTTTACTCAGAGATTCTCCCTCTTCCATCATTAACCAACGACACTCATGAAGCAATCCTGAGAAATACTTTTTCCATGTAAGGCTGGAGAAGAGGGAGAGGCTGTCTCTTCTGAGGCTCCATCAACGCATAAGATGAAAACTCCCTTTAGGGACTTTGAAACCACAGCCAGAAGAAGCTGCAACACAGCTGCTTCAGCGATAGTCCACCTCAGAAGTTATTTGTAACAATCTCATGGGCTTGTTAATGGCACTGCACAAGAGATTCAGAGGCCCAGAGAAGGTGAGGGTGTTGGACTGGTAAGGAAACACCCAACAAAAATACATTTTGTTTTGGCTTTCATCTTCAAGTAATCTTGGGTTTGATCTTGAGCCATATCCATATGGTGAGCAAATTACGCAAAAGCTCGTCTTTAGACTTGGCTTCACATTCTGAAGAACTGCTAATAGCAATAGTGATCTCCAATGAGAGCAAACAGCTCTCAAACTTCAACAATGCTCAAGATTACCTTCTCAGAGAAAATCCACAGCACCTGAAGTGGTATAACCATGTGTTCTGAAACAGCAGTTACACTCACTGGGGAATCTATGTAAGACTGGTTATTCAAATAGCTTCAGTTTCAAAAAGGAAGGCGGCTGTGGAGAGACTTAACACATCTATGGGCCACCTGTACATGGCCTAACAGCCCGTTATTTGCCCATTTTACAAGTAAACAAGTCAAGATTAAGCCCATCTAAGGAAGTGATGCACCAGTCTGGCTTTTCCTCTTTAGATTTTTAGCTGATAATGAATACCTAACCGATAATAATCAGCTGTGTCTACCTTGCTGTGCTTCAAGTCAAAGCTTAATACATCATTCAGCTAAAACAATATTAACCGAACCGAGCTGAGCTGATAATTAGGTCACAACCTCAGTGGCATCTGAACTTGATCTCCCGACACTACGGCAAAACCTTAGACAGTGGTGCCAGTGGAGAACTTAGTAAGAGACAATCCTTATTTATAAACAGGCAACAAAACTAGACTCTGAACACAAAACACAATCATGTTTTGTAAGATAATAACTACTAAACGTACACAAAGTTACTTAACGGGAAAACATCATGTAATACAGATACACACAATGAGAAACTTTCCATGCAGAAAAAAAAGATAAAAATGAAGGCTAACGGACGTAAACCAAAATTACAATGAATTATGCTTATCATACTATTTATATTAAGAATCTGTGTTGTCCATTTGAGTTTATAAAGTGTGACAATTGAGAACTAGCAGTCATATCTGTCAGCGAAGCACTGTTTATTACTGAAGTAAAAGCTGAAACTCTAATAGCCGTTTCCAAAGGTCAGTATTGGTGCCAATACTCCTCCAGTATTGGATCAGTAAATGATTAGTCTAATGTGATTCTTCGGGTTCCACCCTAAAGATGTAAGCCAAATGTAAAAAATAAGTCTGCTTTTCACAGCCTGTAGTGAAGGGAAGTAATACTCTGAGTCTCAGCAAAAACTGAAGCTAAAATGAAGTTATTAAAAAAAAAAGCTACTGAGAATAATTGCTAACATTTTTTTAAGTGCTGGTGTCAATAGACAGGCTAAAAGTAAAAAGTAAATGTAGTGAGCCTCCAGAGAACATGACAATGAGTCTCAAATTACCATGCCAACATTAGAAACAACCTTTCTGTGCAGTTCTAAAAAGGTACTACACAAATCCATTACATATGACTGGAGGGGAGTGATGACTGTTATATATACTGCTTTGCTGGACCATGTGCAAGTACATTACCTCTGCTTGACTTCTCACCAAGTTTCCATTCACAGCAAGGCTGCTATGAACCGAGAGCTAACTCCTGAGAGAAGCTTTGACCAATATCAACACATGAAAACAAAACCACAATAACACAATCACAGTCCAACTGAAATAAAAGTGAGTAATTTAGTCTAAGCCTAGCTTTAGGAGTAAAAATATTAAGGAATGACATGTTTTCTTCACCACAGGAACTGAGTTCCTGGCTAAGAGGACAACAAGGTGCAGAATTTACAAGCGAACTGATGATAGAATGACAGAAATGCAAAAAGAAGGCCATGCAATTCAAATGTCGCCTTTGAGTTTCCACTTGTCAGCCCATTTGGTACAGATGAGTCAGGATGAGAAATAACCAAACTAGCAACTATTTATCCCCACCAAGCTCACTGCCTCAGCTGAAACCGCTTATCTACAAAAATCTAGAAATGCGGTTGCGTTTCCGTTTTCAAGCAGAACTGTCAAAGTTGGAGCACATTGCATCATCCACAGGTTGAATCAAGCGCAAATGGAATCCACCTTCTTGATCAGTAGGCAACACAAAACCAAACTGAAAAGCCAAATTAATACTTAATATCTTATGTAAAACACTCAACTCCTCTTGAATTTCTGAAGCCATTGCAATCTGCAATAAACAGGCATTAACTGCTCACACCACTATTAACAGTCAGTGGACTGTGAAGTAATGAGGATTTGATGAGCAATAACGGATTAAGTGGGTTGTGACAGATAAGGGTGTTAGTGAATATGAACTTTTTCTTACAAGTCAAGCCACCTACATAGGTTAAAAAGATCATTCTCCTCATTTTTAGTAATGCTAGTGAAGCTTCACTATTTACCATTCACTCCCTACATGAAACATAGAACATTTTCAATAAATTATTTTTGTGATTTTTTGTCACAGAATCAACACACTTACTTACAGTGGTGCTTAAAAGTCTGTGAATCCTTTCAAATGACCTAAGTTTTTACATACATCTAAATCTGATCTAAAATGCAACCAGGTCTTTAAGTTACACAAGAGAACCCGCCAAAACATATAAAATGTTTCATTTGTTGCACTGAATTTTTCTGTTAAAAAAAAAGAGCAGAAGCAACTTACAGCTATTTAAAACAACCAAACATTTTATGTAACTGTTGATCAGTTTCACACATGGCCTTGGAGGAATTCTGGCCAGTGATGTTGGTGGGTTTTCTTGCATAAATGTTCTATGGTTCAGATCTTGACACTTTTTTACTTGATTAAGGTCTGAACTTTTACTCAGTGGTTCCAAAATGCAACATTTGATCTTCTATAATCATTTCTTCATAGAGTGGCTGGTGTGTTTAGGGTTCTTGTCTTTCTGAAAGAGCTGTGGTTTATGTATGGATACCCTGACATTCCGGCATAGAATTTTCTGATTCAATCCAGAAGCAATACATCCATCAGATGATAGTAAATTGTTATGGCACAATTGTTTTACGAGTCTACGTAACATTCATCCAGTGATCTTTAGTAAACCTTAAAAAGATAGCAATGATCGTCTTGGAGAGTAGTGGCTTCTTTCTTGTTATCTTTCCACACAGACTATTCTTGTTCAGTGTTCGCCTGATAAGATCATGAACATTATCAATAGCCAATAGTATTAGTCTCCAAGTATAGTATAAAGCAGGGGTCCCCAACCACCGGGCCATGGACCAGCACTGTATTTTGTTATACAACCCCACCAGTCTGTGATAAAATTGTCTTGCATAAGACCGGTCCGAAGTGCACAAAAGGTTGGGGACCACTGGTATATAGTATCCAAGACTATGACATAAGAGAGGTTTGCACATCCTTAGATGCTACACTGAGCATTGGGGTTCTTCATGATATCCTATAACTTTATACTCTTTGCTCCTGGAATGATTTGTGTTGGACATCCACTCAATTTCTGTTTTTTTTAATAATTTGTCTACCAGTACACAGTTCTGTAACCTCTTCTAGCACCAACACCTTTTCTGTGATCGTTAGAAATCTCCTTTGACCGAGACATAGGACTAAAGAGCATGTGCACTGAAGCGCAGACTTTGATAATGAAGAGTATAAACGTGTGATGTTTTGTAAATGGAACAGTCACCCATATTCAACCATAATTTCCAACCAATTGACTGAACCTCCTAACCCTGATCATCTCCTATAACAAACAGATCATCCAAGGTTCACATACTCACAAAGATATTAAAGGTTAGATAACTTTCATAACTCAATGACATCATATAACTCTATGTTCTTTTCTTCATTTGGATCTTTTCAACTATTTAATGATGAGAATTACCACATTTTTAGGTTAGATTCACAAACTATCAAGCATCACTGTACACTCCGGCTATAGCAGTTCATACTGAAACACCTCCTAAAACATTAATAATCATGTTATACTGAGTGTATTAAGCCAGACAGCTTTTTCAAAGCAGGTCATTCACAACCTTTCAGTCGTCAAAGCAGGGTAAGAAAACATTGTTTTTGAACATAAGGGACAATGAGAGTGTTGGAAAATGGCCATAATAATAAAAACACCTGTTACTGCTACATAAAGCCACACAAATGTCACAAGTGGACCTCAAGAGAGAAAATTAAATGAAGAAAAATGAAGGATATGGGCCCCTTAAGGTCCAACATAAGAACATCCAGCATGTACACAACTCAATTCCTAAAATCCCTTGAGTAACATCTCCACTGGCTTAAAGAGAAGAACCAAGGGATGTAGACCGTGTTCTTAATCAGCTTTGCCTGATTACAAGTGACAATACGCTGGATAGGTCCAGGTTCGGCCAGAACATTTAGATTTCAGTCTGATAGAAGTCCCACCTATCCATCACTGTGCAAAAAAGAAATAAATCTTGTTGCCTCCTCTGATTTCTGGAGACCATAATTTATCAAAAGAAAAAGGGTAGGACTTGTGGTTTTGGTTAACTTAACGCTTACATGTCATTTGTGCTGGTCTGACAGAATGCAGTTTTTCTGGACAAGAAAAAGGAACTGAAAGCTGCATTCTAGCAACCAAAGCGGTCTTACATTTCAACATGGAAACAAGTTAAACTTCTTACATACAAACCTAACAGGGCTCAGAGGTTTGAGCCCCTTTAGTTCGTTTGCAGTGCCAGGTTCTTCCAATACTATAATAATATTTACTTAACATTAAATAAAAGTGGAAAATCTCTCAATTTATTTAGCAATGCATGCACACTTACCAACAGATACATTAAGCATTTCATTAATATTTTAGGTTGAAATTAGCATTCCACCACTAAGGAGATGCAACTGCAGAGGAGACATGTTCACACCCTCAAGTTTGAGTCAATATGCTAGGTCATGTTTATTCTCTTTATTTTTTAAAGATTACAAAGGGTCTGTAAATGGCTTTAGTCCAAATTCTGGATGTACTTGAAAATCAATCTTGTCTAGAAAAAGACTCAAAGCAGACTTGATGCTACAGTTAAGTTTGATGAAACAGCAGCACCAACCCCACATACACTATATGGATAAAAGTATTGGGACGCTTGACCATTATGACATTGCATTTTAATACATAGACTTTAAGATGGAGCTGGTCCCCAATTGAAGCTATAACAGCTTCCACTCTTCTTGGAAGGCATTCCACAAGATGATAGAGTGTTTCTGTAGGAATTTGCACACACTTTATTCAGTAGAGCACTAATGAGGTCGGGCACTGCTGTTGGGCGAGAAGTCCTGGCTCGCAATCTCCGTTCCAGTTCATCCCAAAGGTGTTGGATGGGGTTTAGGTCAGGGCTCTGTGCGGGCCAGTCAAGTTTTTCCACACCAAACTCATCCAACCACGTCTTTAAGGATCTTGCTTTGTGCACTGGGGCACAGTCATGCAGGCATATAAAAGGTTCTTCGCCATACTGTGTCCACAAAGCTGTTCAAAATGTCTTGATCAGCAGAAGCACTTCACTGGAAGTAGGGGGTGGGGGCATCTAAATTCAATAATTAAGTGTCCAAATACTTTTGTCCATCTCACATGTGGGCTTAGATGAGGGTGAATCTCTTCAGAGTAAGGAATTAAGTAAGAGTATGGACAGAAGGCGCAATGCAGTTACAACAGTTTGATTATTGAATAATTTAATTTTAAAATAAAGCAAAACGTGTGACCTCGAGTCAAACACCAACAATGCTAGCACATTGGCTAGGAGGTACGTCCCCAGCAAACCTTTCCCTGAAAGAAGGGAGTAGCTCAAAACGACAGTATGAGACTTAAAAGCAAATAAAGACTCAAATTAAAGCAATCTGTTTGTGAAAGACTCACTAGAGCCGTTACATGGCTAATGCGTTAGCTTAGCATGGCTAATGTTAGCTACCTACCTCTCACGCCCCGGCCCAGAATTAACGGAAAAAAACTTCTCTCCTTCGACTAGAGTGAATAAAAACCCCTCCTTGCTTTGAAGAACTGGCTCATTCCACGGAGAATATCACAGCAGACCTTCGAGCAAGGCAAACACAACTAAAAAGAGCTCCAAAATTGTTTAAAACAGATAGATTTTATGCGTATCTCCACCTAAACCTCCTTCCAACAGCCCTGTCACTCTACAGCTGCGTTATTTCCTTTTCCACCCAATTTCAGAACAACAAAATTCCCGCCCTCCTTCGCTATCATTGGCTATTAGCATTTCTCTGATTGGCTTATTTGTCAGACTGCAGAGAGTGCGAACTATTGACCAATCAAAGAGAAGACATGAAAGTCTGCCAGCCAATCATTAGCAATAAAAGGCGGGACATGTGCAAAACGGGTGGGGAAAAAATAAAGCGGCACTGTAAAAGCCTCATTGAGGTGAAATTGTTATAATTAAATGTCAGTCCTTGTCCGGTTAAAGTAAAACAGTAATAAAGTAGTCGAACAGAATTCAGAAGCAGAATGATTGCATTGTTGGTTTAATTTATTTGATTATTTCATTTAGTGTAATATGATGTAATTACATTTTTATTTTTAATATAAAATGTTATCACACCAGAGACATGCAAGATCAGAGCATGAGTTAATAGTTCTCTAACAAAAGTAGTTGTTGCAATAAAGCTTAGTTAACAGAGCTTTAAACTTGGTGTAAGACTGCGCCTCTCTGGACACATTTTAATTGCAGTCTGTCAGGAGGCGATGATATTTGATACGCCAGAGATTATCTGGAGGATTCTAAGCATAATTATGAATACAATCATCACAACAACAACAACAACAATAATAAAAAGAAGAATTATTATTAAATAATGATGACAATAATACCAACAACAATAACAACGACAACAACAACAATAATAATAAGAAGAAATAAGATTAATAATAATAATAAGAAGAAGAAGAACAATAATAGCAATAATAATAATGAGAAGAATAATGATAATAAACATCATTTTGTTCTTATATTACCATTATTGTAATGCTTCTTCTTCTTCTTCTTCTTCTTCTTCTTCTTCTTATTATTATTATTATTATTATTATTATTATTATTATTATTATTATTATTATTATTAATCTGACAGACCGACAGGAGACTTTTATGTTGAAGTTCTGAGAGAGTTCTGGGCTCTGTTCTTCAGCTGCATTTGCAAAACAACCCGAGGAAGATGGCGACGCCCGGAGGGACAGACAGAGCCTCTCACAGTCTGGACAAGAGCATTACCCTGCCTCCAGACGAGATATTCCGCAACCTAGAGAACGCCAAGAGGTTCGCGATAGATATAGGTATCAGAAAGCATTACCTTCTGTCTTCTTTTCTTCTTAAATGATCACTTTTGGGCTGGAGTTCCTCAGACTCTGTGCTAGAAGGCTAAGTTGACAGTTCAACCACATACACACCCCTGAACACTAGGTCTCATATTCTGGTTCTTTTTGAAAGATGAGTGTATTTTCTTCATGGAGAAACGTTGGACAGCTCTTAGTTGTTGACTGAAGAGACTAAAGTCTATATGAGTCTTTACACGTGTAACATGTTAGCCAAGGACAGGATAATCAAGCCAGACTGCTGTTTTGGCTAATCGTCTGTCTGACTTAGTTTATTTATATAGCACATTATCACACAGAAGGTCATTCAGTGTGCTTTACAGTGTGCTTTAAAACACAATAGAATAAAATCAAAAGAGCGTTGAAAGTTCATTACTTCAAGTAGAATACTGCATAAGGGGCAAACTGCCCCTCTGCCAGCCAGGATATAACCTCAGTTTTGCACTGGCTACACATTATGCTCTATTTGTTTTCAGCCCCAGCTCTACTGAGAAGTGAAAGTGGCACTGACAGCATTTTCTTCCTGCAGGTGGTTCCTTGACAAAACTCGCCTATTACTCAACAGTCCAGCACAAAGTAGCCAAAGTTAGATCATTTGATCACACGGCCAAGGGAGGCATTCAGGTAAGACCTGTCATTTCAGAAAAACAGCTTTTGTGACAGGCAGGTACCAGCAAGAGTAAAAGGGAAAGTGTACAAGACAGTAGTGAGACCAGCTATATTGTTTGATTTGATGGTTTGGAGATAGTGAAGCAGAGTTAGAGGTGGCAGAGATGAAAATGTTCAGATTTGCATTGGGAGTGACGAGGATGGACAGGATCAGGATTGAGTTTATTAAAGGGACAGCTCGAGTTGGACCTTTTGGAGAAAAAGCCAGAGAGACAAGATTGTGTTGGTTTGGGCGTGTGCTGTGGAGAGACTCTAAGTGTGTTGGGAGGAGGATGCTGAGGATGGAGCTGCAGGGAGGAGGAGAAGAGGAAGGCCCAGTAGGAGGTTTATGGATGTGGTGAGGGAGGACATGCAGGCAGTTGGTGTGAGAGAGGAAGATGCAGAGGACAGAAGGAAATAAAAAAAGTTGATCCACTGTGGAGACCCCTAATTGGGAGCATCCAAAAGTAGAAGATATTATGCAGGTATTATTACTTTGGGTCAGCTTAAGCATTGAGATTCCTTGTTTTGAAAGATGGCTTTACTACAGTTATGTTCTGCAACAGCAGCCATTCTTTAGGTGGTTTCTATATTATTCTGTTTTGTATCGGATTTGTGCAATATAACTCAACTGTATAATTTGTGAATGAATCCCATTACCATATTATCTGCTTTTATTTTTATGCATTTATTCTTATGTCACTTTAATAAACCATTTTGCATTACTGATCTGATGGTACAGGACACTAAATCCTTACACACAGAGATCTAATCTACATAACAGGTGATTGCACAAGTTTTAATAGATCAGTTATAGTGGGTCAGTCATTCATTTCTAACTCATGAAAAGTTTAAACAAGTGTAATGTGTTATTAGTTAACTAGGTTTCACTGATTGCTGTTTGGTTATTATGTGATAGAATGAAGATTTTTGAGTTATATTTTTGTATTGTCGGACTTCTGACTTCTCTCATTTTTGGTATTTTTGGTATTTTTAGCAAGACTCCGATGGAGAGCCGCTCTACGAGATATCAGTGCAGGAAGAGATTACGGCTCGGCTGCATTTCATCAAGTTTGAGAACACATATATTGAAACGTGTTTAGATTTTATCAAAGACCACCTAGTTAACACAGAAACCAAAGTTATTAAGGCAACTGGAGGTGGGGCTTACAAGTTCAAAGATCTGATTGAGAAGAAATTAAGACTCAAGTGAGTACAGTTAAAGCACACGTGTATATATATATATATATGGGCATGTAAAACAATCTATTGAGAAATTTCTCACTTTGTATGTAGTAGCATTTCTGCACACATTTGTCTTTTCACTGAGCAGAACTAAAAATGTTATGCATGGAGGAGTGGTATTACTCTACTTTGATATCCAGTATAACCTGAATATTAAAATGTTTTTCACAGAGTGGACAAAGAGGATGAGATGACTTGTCTAATCAAAGGCTGTAATTTTGTGCTGAAGAACATCCCCCATGAAGCTTTTGTTTACGCGAAGCACGCAGACTCTGAATTCCGTTTTCAGAATACACATCCAGACATCTTCCCTTATCTCCTTGTTAACATTGGCTCTGGGGTTTCCATAGTCAAGGTAAAGTTCCTTGGTCCCTCAGTGAAGGACTTAATATCTGTCTCTAATTCCAGTTCAGTGCCTGTGTTTTGATGCATGCAGTGCTCTGTTCTGTCACAGTTTCCCTACATGCATTCTCTCTTTAAAGGTTGAATCAGAGGACAAATTTGAACGCATTGGAGGGAGTTCCATTGGTGGTGGTACCTTTTGGGGTCTTGGAGCTTTGCTCACAAAAACAAAGGTAATTTGTACAATTGTGTTTTAAATCTTATATTAATACTAGATTCGTTTCCTTGTTTATTGCTTTGAATACTGCTGTAAATACTGATTTAACATCTTTCCCTCCACAACAGAGATTTGATGAGCTTTTACAGTTGGCCTCCAAGGGGCAGCACACCAATGTGGACATGCTGGTGAAGGACATCTATGGGGGTGCATACGGCTCTTTAGGGCTCACAGGAGACCTCATAGCAAGCAGCTTTGGGAAGTCAGCCACCACAGACAAAGGTGACCCATACAAGCTGAACCAGAATGTTTTGGTTGTGTCTTTTCACACTTTTGTTAATAATTACACCATGGCCGTTAGCTCTCATAGACACAAGCAGGTGACCTTTCACCCAGTTTTCAGGCTCTGCCCTCTCTTTACTATTCCTGTCAAGAAATTAAGCAAAAGGTCTTCTGTTTTTGCATGGAGAGCCTTGGAGTTCTGTTTTTCCGACTGTGTTTTCCGACACATGCCCAGGAGGAAAGGGCTGAAAATAGCAGTATGCAAAGGACTGTATGTGCTCTATATATACAGTGCATACAGTGCATATACTATATATACATTTTTATACATTGTGGTAATAATATTTTTAATTATAATTAGGTATTATTATAGTATAACAACTTATTGTAAACTTGAATTGTATAAATATAATAATAGTAATGTATTCATAGAACACTTCTTAATTTAGTTACACAATCTAAACATACACAGGTATACACAATCTGACATTTGAAAAATGTTCAAAAGTTCAGTGAAAAAGTAAAGAGAATGAAATAACAGCACAATCACAAATCATAGACAAAAATTCAACCCTGTACTCTACAACTTGTTTGTTTTTGTTTATTGCCATCTACTGTTGTAAGCTTCATATGTTTGGTCACAGTTAATATAAATTAAAGCTGTCGTTATTTGTCTTTTAAAATGAGAATTTTACCCAAAATGTAGCCAATGACCCAAGAAACCATGTTTGATGTGTTGCTTTTTTACTTTTGCATTAGACCTAATGTAGCTAACAATGAAGGCCTATAGCCCACCTTTAAACAAGGGGTGATCTCAAGTGGACTTGTTTATATGGTTTCCTCCACTGTGTAGTGTGTTTGATTTTTATCTGAACCATTGCTTTAAGGACTCTAAGCTCCCAGTAACTGTTAAATCTGATTACGACCCAATATTTGATCAGAGTTCTCCAAAGAAGACATGGCCAAGAGCCTGCTGCACATGATCAGTAATGATATTGGACAGCTGGCTTGCCTGTACGCACGACTCCATAACCTGACCAGAGTGTACTTTGGAGGATTCTTCATCCGTGGACACCCGGTCACCATGCACACCATCACTTACAGCATCAACTTCTTTACCAAGGTAACCTTGATTGGTTTCATTTTGAGACTGAACAGCCCACACTATTGGTTGTGATGAAACAGGCCATCTGTTATATGTTGTGCTTCTTGAAGCAGACTTATCAGGAGTGTTTTGTGATTGTGTTTTACTTCACAGGGAGAGGTGCAGGCTTTGTTTTTAAGACACGAAGGCTATTTAGGTGCCATTGGGGCCTTTCTAAAGGGAGCTGAAGAAGACAGTAAGTTGTTTTTAGATACATGGAGAGTACTTTTAATAAATTAACGTTTCCTTTGACAATTTGAAGTAAAAAGCTGTTTAGGTGTTTAGGCCATTTGGCTTTGAAAAACATGTAAAACACAAAATAACTACTTTGGGAATAATACCGAAGCCTACATATATTATATTATGCTCTTTACGGGATTCAATTATGAGTCCTTTAAGAAGTTTAAATCATAGTTTCCTAAGTCTGGTCCTGGATCAGCATGTTTTGGTATTTTCCTGCTCTAACACATCCACGAAAAGCTTTCATTAATTAGCTGATTAAAGTAAAACATCCTCAAACGTTTGACATCCCCACATTAAACTCTCTGAGAAGGCTGCTGACTTAGTAGATGTTTTCTTTTTTTTTCTCCTCAGATCCTAACCAGTACAGCTGGGGGGAGAACTACGCTGGCAGCTCGGGCCTGATGAGCGTGTCCCCAGATCTCAACCCCATGCAGCGAGCCCGCAGCGGCACAGTAAGTTAACTCCAACAGGCCCACAGAATATGCTGCCTATTCCAAATGAAGAGACTTAAAAATAGGAATGGGCATTAAAGTCTTTTTTGCTGTTTGAATATCTGATCTTTAAGCAAGTACTACATGAGTATTCTAAAGAAAAGTATTTGTACTGTAATTAATAAAATGAAACACGTGACATTAACATTCATAGGCAGCATAGAAGGTAGTATGTTGCTGATTCAGTTGATTTAGTTTATCTTCATATTTTTTGTGATAACGCACTACCAACCTTTAGAGTGAAAAGTTAGAGTCAAATAACTTTATATTGTGTACATTTGTCTTCTTTGTTGTGTGGAATATTTTGATAAATGGATCTGCTTACGTTTCTGCGATTCCATGCGATCAATTTAAATAAGAAATGACAAAAACAAGATTGCAAGTTACTTATTGAACAGCCAATAGAAGTAAAGGTCCAGGTTCCCACTTACTCCAGATGTAGGGGATCCAAGACTTGATTGGTGTTCACATTTTGCTTGTTTAGGTTGGTATTGGAGCTTCAAGACTAATGATGCTGGCGAACACCAGATGTCACCCGAATATTTTCACTTCTACCATCCCCAAAAATTAAATTACATTACATTCATTTGGCAGAAGCTTTTATATTTGTCTGTTAACCTACTCAAACCACATCCAAACATTTTGGGTGACTATTGACTTCTAGTGTATGTTGGCATTTTTAGCCTCTAGAGCTAAATATATGAAGCAAAATTTGGACACTAAAAAGATCTTGGCTACTTCTGGGACGGACTGGAGTTTGATTTCTTTCCAGCCTAGTCCTTTAAGTAAACAAATTCTGGACTGAGTTTAAATTTTTGTATATTCAAATTTAAAATGAACTTGCTTATGCATTTGTTTAATTATTTTTTTAAGAAACTGATCTTCATCATCATTACTGATCATTTATCCATTTCTTATCTGTGTTTTCCTAACATTGTTATTGTACTTTTTTTTCCATTCATCCCGTCTTCCCTCTTTTCCTAAACTTTTTCCATCAGTTTCTCGTAAGTACCTCTCCACGAGTGTCTTTGGTTTGCATCTTTCTGCTCTTTTCTTCTTTTGGCATTTTGGTTACTTTCAAAAATGCTGACTTTCTGTTTGCCCTTTCACCACTGGTAGCCGTCCTTCTTTAGTTTATTGCACAGTAAGATGTGTTTGTTCTGTTTTGATATACATATTTATGTAGAGTTTTAGACAGTGGACCTGTTGCATATTACTTACCATTATATGGGTAAGCAAGGCAGTAAATATCTCAGATGATGCACTAGTTATGGATGCGTGTTCACTGTCCTGGATGTTTGAAAACTGCTGTGTGAAATGTGATGGGGAGCATTTTGACAGCATTGTAGGGAAAACAATCTATTGCTGTGTAACTAACTTAGCTGAAGAAGCTAAGGCCTGCAGTACTGCAGTTCCCCTCGTTTTATGCAGCTTCCGAATGCTAATGCTTGATATGCTGAGCTTTAAGTGTAGTACCACCTTGTATAGCCATGAAAATGTCTCCTTTAAATAATGTATAATCCTCCACACTGTGCTGTGTTGCCTGTTTTGGGTTAATGAACTCCCACATGAAGGTGATCAGCCATGTTACCCTTTGATGTCCAAAATTTTCTTCTTTAGCTTTGCACTGGAGCTGTGAGCAATATCTGGTTTTAGGAAAACGACAAAAAAACCTGTCTTTATAGATAACAGCATAGATGTCAGAATCCACGTAAGTAAGTCTATTTCAGATTTAAACGCCAACTGCAGAGACAAGTGTGCAAGATGCTTGCTGTGTGCACTTTCATTGCAAATCTAAAGGCCAGAACAAAGTTCTGACCACATAATCTGATTGGTTGAAATGTGTGTTGTTTTGTCTAGTTTCACTGTATTTCTTCACCATACTTGTATCATTCCACATTTACCATCAAATGTCTCCTTGGGCATCTGAAACTACTTTGCCAGAATAAACTGGCAGTATTAAAAACATACACTTTAATCAATCAGGCCCCTTTTATTTACTTTTTATTATGGAGCCCCCCTTGCTTTACTTTTTTCTTTAGGTCCAAAACACTGGTATTAAAGTAACAGAACACTTCAGGATGTGTGTTACAGTGATGATGTGCTGTCACCAAGTCACAGCTGTGATGTTACTCACCTTAAAACACTCACTCCAAAGTTCCAATGGTCAAACATTGGTCAAACTTCGGACACAAAGCACATCTTGGCTGATCAACTACATTTGGAGAAATAGGAAAATTGTATTTAGCTGAATTATCTCATGATTGATGTCTCTTTCTTTCCTGTCTCCAGTTTGACATGCTGGAGATGGACCGTCTAGAAAGGCAACTGGTGAACCTGCCCCTGCTGCAGGACCCCTCTTCCTACATCCCAGACACAGTGGACCTGACGGAGGACGCCTTGGCTAGAGAGTACTGGCTCTACTGTTTTGAGGAAGCACTGGATGGGGTGAGGCCTCTCTGTGGGTTTATAGAATGGATTTCTCTTACCACTGAACAGCTGTTGTCCAGTTATTATTTGGGTGCTGGATCATTCTAAGCACAGCAGTGATACTGACCGCCAGCAACACTTGTATCAGTCACGGCAGAGTTACTGGCATTTTTACACACAGCAGTGTCACTGCTAGGTTGAGAATTGCCCAGTGGAGAGTGTGTGTGTGGTCGAGGATGTGTATAATAAACCTTGTGACTCCGCTGATGTTCGGGCAGGTGGTGAAGCGAGCGGTGGCCAGCCAGAAAGACCAGCCCGAGGCAGCCGAGAGGGCGGAGAAGTTCCGACAGAAGTACCGGCACAAGCTGCAGACACTCCGCCACCAGCCTTTGTGAGAGCGCGTTGTGGCTCAGCCACTGCTTCTGTAAATCTGTGACCTCAACAGTTCCAGTGTAACTGAAATTTCATTAAACCACAAATTTTACTTCAGTATGATTTTTTTCAACGTTATTTTTTAATACTGGGAATATACAGTATTAGGAAATATACAGTAGAAACAATACGTTCTTTAAAAGGGCCCATATGCTACATTGGATTTTTTGTAATGTTTGTGTTTTAATGAACCAAATCTATTATTAAATTTGACTTTACCATTTCCAGTTTCTCCATATCTATTAGAATTGTATTAGTTACATTTATTATTAGCTTGTTTGTTACTGTACCCTTACAACTGCTCTGTGTAGTAAAATTTGTTCCAATTGCTTTCCTTCTGTTAAACTGTTTCAGGCGGACTAGGAGGCTCTGTGTATGTAAACTAGGATTTTGTGACATCACAAAAACAGTGGATTGAAAATGGACTGTTTTTGCATCTTAATTCCTATAAACGGACTGGAGAGTGTCTATGTTCTACATTAGAGTCTTTTATGTAAAACAAAGCAAAGAAAAATTCTGTTTTCCGTGAAATGTGACCTTTAAAGTTTGTATTTAAAATTTTCAAGGTAGAGCTGTTTAGAACTGCAGCTACCAGATGGATTGCTTTGTATTGCGGTCTTTTATAATTTATGATGAACTATAGAACTATATATTCAGTATATTCAATTGCAACCTGTATTAGCAACTGGTGCACTTAAAAGCTGCTGATTTCTCAAATTAAGAGAACTGTCTGAATATTTTTACGCATGGAGTGTATATTATGCAACCCTCACTGGATGTTAAATTTTGGTCTCTTTTGTTTTCTTAAGTGCTTATGGATCCCTCACTGTTCGAAGTCTACTGGACACAAGAGAGCACTGTCTGAACGAATTTAACTTTCCTGACCCCTATTCTAAGGTTTGACTTGCTCTTTTTATTCTACTTTAATATAATTCTGTCTAGAAAATCAGCATTTGATTAGGGAAAGTGACCTATTCAGGTAATTGACTAATTATTATAGTAACTTTCATCGAAAAAAGTATGGAGTATGAAACCAATACAGAATATTTTAAATTCCTTAAATAGCTGCTGTTTCTGTTAAGGTTTGGTGACTAATCAAAATTGCACTATTTTCCCAAATTTCCCCAAATGTTGTCAATGAGCAAAGACATGTAGTGTGTGTGCCCCAACACCATGGTGGAGATCAGGTGTCTGTGTGTCCCCAGATAAAGCAGCGAGAGAACGACATGGCGCTGAAGTATTACCAGAAGGTGGTGAAGGCTCTGGAGGAGCTGAGCTGGGAGCAGAGGCAGTTCGGTCTGGTTAGAGGCCTCCTAGCCGGGAATGTTTTCGACTGGGGGGCCAAAGCTGTGTCTGAGTGAGTGACATGTAAACACTATTATATTTTTTTGTAGTTTGACTCTCCAAGTTGCTATGAATGAATGAGATGAAATTAATAACACACACACACACACACGACCATCAGAATTGGATCTTGGAACGGTGGAAGGAGCCGGCCTGGTCTGATGGATCATGTTTACTTTCACATCATGTGCATGTGTGTTGCTGATGAGATGGCACCAGGATGCACTATGGGAAAAAGACAACCCAGCGAATGCTATGTGATGTTCTGGCCAGTGTTCTGGGCAACCTTGGGTCCTGGCTTTCTGGTTGGTGTTACTTTGACATGTACCACCTACCTGACCATTGTTGCAGACCAAGTACATTCCTTCACTGCGACAGTGTTCCCAACAGCAGTGGTGTTTTTCAGCCACTCTGCAAACAGGAGTAGTTTGAGGAACATGACGAAGAGTTCAAGGTGTTGACTTGGCCTCCAAATTCCCCAGATCTTAATCTGATTGAACGTCTGTGGGATGTGCTGAACAAACCATGCAGATGGTTGTAATGTTACAGTTGATGGATATCTGTTTTCACATTCTGGGTTTCTTGTTTTACAGTGTTCTTGAATCAGATCCAGAATTTGGGTTTGAACAGGCAAAGCAACAGTTGCAAGGTAAGAAATCCTTGTCCTGACCTATTAAGTCAGATATCTTTATATAGAGCCAGCATTAGTTGAATTGAACAGAGGTGCTATGAGTAATGGATATTGTAAACTGTGTGCAATATACTTTTATGCTTACTCCCTTCTAGGGGCAATAATTATACCACAGTTCGTTTTGACCACAGAATGTGATTGTGCCAGAATCTCTCAATGATACATCGGCCATCTTTTTGGTGTTATTTTGCCTTATTTGCCTGTTACCAACAACATTCAGCTGCCACAATAATTCTGAATAATAATTCTGCAGAAAATAACTACAACTGTGTATATCTATAAATTCTAATTACGGAATTGTAAAATAGTACCTTGTCCTAACAGCAAGAAGTGTAAGCGAGGGACACCGGCAAATCAAAAATGCTTCCACTGTAATCAACCAAGCCATCTACACCAGAGCTCCACCTTAAATACTGCTGTGAACACGGCCAAAACATGGCCAAAAGTAGCCAAAAACGAGGAAGGAGAGACTCTCCATGAGGGGGAGAAATGTGAGGTGTATAACCCTTATAGTTAGTGCTTTTATTTTAAATGAGCTACTAATTTTGCATCTAAAGTATAAAATAATTGTATAATTAGCTGAAAAGTCCACAGTATTCTCATATTTTGACTTAATTTTTCCAGTGTGATACAATAGGTCATTTAGCTGTATTTATTTGTAACAGTGCCAGAACTATTTTATTTTTGGTGGATCGTAAGTAGACTTTATTGTTAATTAGTTATTGTGTCACTGATATTTCAGAATCTACTTTTTCAAAAAACAAACGCATACACTGTGGTGTAATTGCAGAAATACATTTGAGATTACACCAGACCATTGCACAGTATCAGAATTTGGTATTCATAAGGCATTTAGAATCTGCGTGTCTTATAGAATTGATCTGTTTGGTTTAGGGAGCAACATGTGAGGCATATTTTGATCCCTCACTATTTTTTTTAAGGTTTTTAAGCTGAAAACAATATATTTTGTTGTTTTTCTTTTAAATCTTCCTTCTCCTACAACCATGACGCCTCTTTTAGTCCCTGTCATGCACCATCGCAGCCTTAAGTGAAAAAAAACCCTAGCTTTTCATGAAAAATGACCTGGCTATTCAAAAGATCATACTGCAGAAGAGGAAGCTGGCAGTGCATTAATAGGTTTTTTTTTTTTAAAACCTTTTTTGTCTTTTCTAGAGCGCCCCTGGCTTGTGGATGCCTATAACCAATGGATTGAAAGGCTGAAGGTAAGAAACTTGTATCACCTGAGCCAATAACCAAACATTGTTATATAACAAAATAACAATATAAATTAACATTGCAATATTAAGATGAAAAATTTATATTGACACACTGAGGTCCAAATATCTACAGATCAATGTGAAAATCTTATAGCAAGTTAATAAAAACATTAAAATAAAATCAAATAAGCAATACATTGTGAATGTTAAGTGTTCCTCTGAGGAAGGCCAGTATATTACCATCCAATATCTAGTGTGTCTAAACAGTCCCCCCTTAAATTAAATTAAGTGCTTTTGATGGAATTTACACGTCCATGAAATGCCTGCAGTTCACTAGGAACCTAACTTGTGTCCTTCTAACTGTATTCCTCTAACCAACACGTTAATCAGCCTTTTACATTTCATTGTATTTATTTATTTGTGTTTTTTGCTTTACAGGCAAAAGCACACTTACAGCCTAGACATTTTTTTTTATATCTGTTGTTTTCCCCCATGTATTTCAAGGCCACCAGAATACAAAATAGGATGCCAGAAAAAAAGTTTTTTTTTTTTAGTCCACATCATGGAAGTCTCATTGTTTCCTAGTCAAACCAAGATATTGATGAGTAGTGACACTGGCAAGAGCTGTTTGATAGTATGGTGGAAAACACTGACGAATAAGAGTTAATAAGGTCATACTTATATCCCAGAGATGAGGAACTATATCCCAGAAAAGTAGGAACGTTTTTGATCGTTGTTTTGTGTACTTTGCAATGATTTAAAAAGTACTGAAAAGAGGGGAAGAACATGTGAACTTTAATACATAAAACAGACAAAGTATTCCTCATGAAGTAGTAATTAAAATGTATAAATAAATTAACCACTGTAGAAGGCTGTGGAGAAAAAAGCAGCTGAGAGAGGTTACTGTGGTTTCTCCCACGCCGATGGGGAACGTATCTTCTTGGCCTGTGAACAGGTACAGGTGTGACGCACATTTTCTGTAGAAGTAAATAATTAAAAAAGAAGAATATGAAGGAATACTTGGCTGAGTGTAGACAGTGCAACGTGGTGGAGTGTATCTCCTCTATACTTATGGGTGAGTATAAGCCACACCCACTAGTTACACCAGGTGAGACTGATCTAGCTGACTGTAATGAAGCTAACCCCACCAGGAACAAAGACATCCCACTAGCAAACAAAGCACACAAAGAAAGTAGCAATCTAAAACAAAGGAAGTCAAAGTGGACAGTAAAATAGCACCTCAACCAATAAGCAACAGAAGAAACTCAAGCTAGCTTACTGGATGAAGATACAGCCAAGTAGACACCACAGACTGAATCTAGACCAGCGTGTATCTCATACCTTTAGCTTTGTACTTTTCTGTTTGCTTGTACTATGACTTGTCAAACTTGACAAAAATGATTGAACACCATGCTTGCTGACTTTCTTTTGCAGGGTCCTCCTCATAAATGTGCGTTGTTTTTCGTAGATAATAGTGGAATGGACATAATTCTAGGAGTTTTCCCTTTTGTTAGAGAACTCCTCATCAGAGGCACTGAGGTAAGAGTAATCTACTAAATCTAAAAACACTTTCATTCATTGCCTCGCATAGCACACTGCCTAGCCTCGTGACTCATTTGAGTTTATGTTTTTGTGTAGTTATTCATGTAGACATGTTGTTTTTCAGGTTGTTCTTGCTAGCAACTCAGGCCCTGCTCTAAATGATGTGACAAACAGTGAACTGCAGATAGTCACAGAGAGGATAGCTGCTATGGATACTGTCATCCAGTGAGTTTGCATAGAATCCTCACAATAAACTTGCTTATTTGTCTTCAGTGGCTCCTATAGCATTTTTAATTTCCTCTTTGTTTTTTTTATGTTTATATGAAGGTCTGCAGTAAAAGAGGACAGATTAATATTAGTGCAAAGTGGCTCCAGTTCACCCTGTTTAGACTTGAGGTAAGATGCAATGCACAACAACTTAATTTTGACTGATGACTTTTGGGGTATAGCGCTAAACCACATTTTGCCAAGTCCTTAAAATCCTTGTCATTAAATCATTTATTTTTTTTTCCTGCTATGCCTCTTTGTTTTAACTTCTAGTCGACTGGACAAAGTCCTGGCCACAGTGGTCCGTGAGCGTGGCACGGATTTAGTGATTATAGAAGGTATGGGTCGTGCCATCCATACCAACTACTACGCCATGCTAAGCTGCGAAAGCCTCAAGCTGGCCGTCATCAAAAACTCCTGGCTGGCCGACCGCCTTGGGGGCAAGATCTTCAGCGTGGTCTTCAAGTACGAGGTTCCCTCCAAAACCCAGGGGCAACATTAAAGCACCATTGTCATGCACTCTTCTCAGTTGGGAGGTTACCATGGTGAGCACGAGAAATCCCCTAGAGCACCCAGTCACTTCTGTGCCTCTGTGCCACTTCTTGAGATTGACATGATGATTGTATATGTGATGGTAGAATTGGTTTTTCAATCAAAATCAATAATAAGTGGGCCACGGTGTTGTGTGTGTGTGTGCGCGCGCTTGCTCTGAAATTGAATGTGCTTCTGAAATGACCACTGTTTGTTTTTTGTTCCCCCACAAAGAGATTGAATTGTTCTCCAGTCATATTCCATCGCTGAGAGACACCCCATGGGAGTCGGAATAGAATGAAATAACTCGTGTTAGGAGAAATTTCACTTCAGCGCGAGCACTGTGGCCTTCGTTAAACTCACTGATGTTAAGCAAACGATCAATATAAAACCAATAAAAAGCAATTTTTACAGAAGCACTGATGAAAACATACAATATTAACAGGACATCTCTTCGGAGTTCTGAGCGACTCTCTTCCCATTTGTGGTAATTTGCACACAGCTTTCAGACTCGCTTCAAATAACTAGCTCATCGCTGCCCTCTGTGAATAGGTATCAACTCAATTGAACTCCATTTTAACACATTAGCTGGCACGGTGCTCTAAAGTTAACCTCTATTGTCAGTTTACGGTTAAAATGTGTTATTGAAACAATGTTATTGAAACTTTTTTTTTTTGGTTAATCTAGGTCTAATGTAATGCTTCTGTGCCTTGATCCTTAGTCAGTGTGGTGACCACTGAGGGTGCACCAGGAAATTCAGTGTTCTGCATGAAATAGTATTCAAGTTGTGATTACACACTTTACCACACTTTCTTTCTCACTGCCATCCAGAAGTGCTGCCGAAATGAGAAAATGCAAGGTTTCGGTCATCACTGGCATAAGCTTCAATGTTCAAACTGTATTTAAAATGGTTGTAGCACTGCATTGCCACTAGGTGTCAGGATTTCATCATTGTTCAGCTGTGCTAAAAAAGCCTAAATTTGATTTAAAAATAGATTTGAAATATGAGTGGCAGGTGCTATGACTAACTGTACTGGACTTGTAAGAAACTGAACTGCTGCTTTAAGCTGGGTGAGATGCAACTGAAAGCGTTTTATTTTGTGTGATCTAAGCTGTGGCCCCATTTTAATTCCATACCTTAAACTGCATAGAGTTGTTTTCACTGCTGTAATGCATCAGACTGAACTCTTCAGCCGAGTCTCCACAGCTTCATAATTTAAGGGGGCTGTCGCTAGAAAGAAGTAAACATCAAACTATGCTGTTCTCTGGCTGTCCAAAAGAGGTATTCCACAGATTTCCACAAGGGCTCTGCATAATTCACTAGTTATGATCTAAACAAAGTCATTCAGAGCAGTTCTGGTATGAAAGTTCATTATTCAGAAACTTACTGATAATGTGGACCAGAGACTGCAAAAACAGTATTTTATTTACTACATGTGACATGTCCTCTGAGATTTTATGTTAACTATGGTAAAATGATTGTCAAATTTTATGTTAATTATGGTAACCGTAATGGTGCTGAAATCTTTGTCTTTTGGGTGCACCCTGCATGTATCTCTCCACCATGAATGTATTTAAAAATGTTATAGGCCAAAACATTGTCTCAAACCTTCTCAGATTCCTAAAACAAGGCCTGCAGCATCTGTCTTTACAAGCATTACACTCTTCAGGTGTTCCTATCACCTCTACTGTGAGTAAGTCTCACTTGGTAAAACTCTTCTGACGTCTGGTTCCTGTTGCCTCCGGTGTGAACAGTTCTTACTCTGCAAGCTCCTCTGAAATGGAGTATTTCACCTCAAACACGCTGAATGACTTTATTTACATCTTAACAATTCAATTATGAAGAAATGTCAAAAAAGTGATTCCACTTCAAAGTTCCAGTCAGGTAGCAGCTGGCGGCTAGGGCTGCACAATACAGACGAAAAAATAGTACTGCAGTTATATTTCTACATACTGGAATGGCAGTGTTCCTTGAATTGGATTGGCATGCATTTTCCACCAACATAATTTACTTGTGTGAGATTTTGTGAATACCATTGAGTCACTGGGATTGGTTATAAGGCTCATTTGCATATTGCAGGTCAATATTGTGATACCCGTTGACAATTTTTTTTTTTTGTGAAGCACTAATGGCAATGCAGCATTATGTCTGAGTTTGAGCAAATTACATTTGGGGCTTTAGCCCTTACATCTTATTTCTGAATCCACTTCAGGGTTGAGGAGCACAATATTGCTTCATTGTCATAGCTCTGTCTTCTGAGAGCGAGCATGTGAGTGTGTGTGTGTGTGTGTGTGTGTGTGTGTGTGTGTGTGTGTGTAGTATAGAATTGTCCTCAGTGTTCCTTTATCTTGTGTTTCAGCTAATGTATCTCTGAACATAGACATACATCAGTTTGTGACACACTTTCATGTGGATCAAATCAGCTCACAAAATCAGATGTTTTGCTCAGATTCAGGCGGCGGTTCTGCCTCGGTGCAGTGTGTTTGACCCAGAGGGTGTGTATGCATGCATGTGTGTGTGTTTAATAGGGTAACAGGATACACATTGTCATTTAAAACACCATCCAAACTATCAAAGATGTTTCTTCTATCCAGTATTTTAGTGACATGACGGGTATGTATTGACCTGTCTGTGCTTTGCCCACAAATGTGTTCTCTTAGCAACTGTTACTAGGACGGACAAACTTTACACAATGTTAGCAGGAGCTCCATTCAACCTATTCGAAAACTATAGTTTTAAACTATCAAAACAAATTATTCTGATTGCACCACTACATTTATTTAGTATTGTTGCTTAACGTTGACCTTCCAGTTTATAACAGCCTTGTAACGGACATAAACATGCATTTGTATGTGCCAGTTTTACAGTCATTCTTTCAGTAAAGAGTCTAGCTGCTACTGTTTTCCATTTCTCACAGCTGCCTAAAATCTGGTTAGACTACGGCTTGAACTTGTCAGTGATATATCTAAAATTTCCACAAGGCCTAAAGGGAATTTGTTTTTATCCTCACAAAATTGGTCCCATGCATTGTAAATCTAAACATTGATTCTTCTGTCAGTCCAGGTCCTTAAGGTCTAACTAATGGAAGAGCTCTCAGATACCACTGAGAATTTCCTTATTGTTAAATTTTTCATTAGTCCTTTGAAGAATTTAACCACTTTATTTTCAACCAAACATAGAAACTAAAGAGTATCACTACAATTATTACAATTAAGTTCTTTTCTTCAGAAATGATAACAGTGAAAGGCCTTGAGGGTCTGAAGGCATCCCCACTAAATATGAGGCATTCTGGACAATAATTTCAGTCTCAATGCAGATTTCTTAACTGTTGTGTTTACAGCTCTGTTAATTGAAAATTTCTTCATTTTTAATCCCTACAAATACTTTGAAACATACAGACTATTAGGATTGTTAGAATCATGTTCTGCATGGTTATAAGTTTGTAACGCTTGAACAAACTATCAATAATTCTGCATTTGTGGATGGTTAAGATGCTCTGCCCAACAGTGCTGTTTTTTTGTAGCTGTTAGGTTAGACACAGATTACAAAGTATTGGCACAATCCCATTAAATCTATTGAGAACTTTTTGTCATTTTTTGTAAGTGAGAGTGTCAGCGTTAAGTCAATTTTTCTGTGTGATCACAGGCCGCTTTTCTGTTGCGTGATTGTTAGCGTAGTTGCAAATTTCCAACCTACTAAGTGTCAGTTAGCTACAAAAATGCAATCCAGCTGAGCAGCATTATGACTGTTATGAATTTATATGGTTAAAAGGGACTTTTTCCAACATTCTGTAAAAGTTGTCCATCTTCGAGATGCTTCCTTTCATGCTACAGACTTGGAAGAGGTGAACAGTCTGCAGTGCTAATTTTTCTTTTTGGGGGGCTTTACAGTTAGTGTGAATTCTGTTCAACACAAAGGCAAAAGTGTGTGGTATAATGTGTCATTGAACTGTAGTCGTCCCCTACTGGACTTGGTCATGATGGTTCTGTGTGAAAATGTCTCAAATCAAGCTCCTCTCTCAGACCAAAGCTGTTATCCACTTTTTTTCTGTGTCCAAAGCTTATGTTGCTTTAACCATAGTCTCACTTAGTGAGATTTTGTAAAATCATAATGTAAATACAATGCAAGTGTATATAAATGTTGGATTAATTTACATATCTTGGCATATGTTCGAGATGCACAGTATTTTAGCTAAAAAAAAGTCTATATATATATATATATAAATATATATGGTCTCTGACAATCACATGTAATTCTGTGTTAAATATATTTTGCAATGTCTTCACACAATCACTTGTGTCTTGTTTATTTCTTTTGGTTTCTTTTTTTATTGATGAATCATGTCAATACACTGGGGGTGGGGTGGGGGACTTTACAATCTCATAAAATCCCATCATACGTTCAGTTTGGATTAATAAAAACACATCAGTGTAGTTCTGAAGGTGCGATTTGGAATGTTACAACTGAATCTGTTCAATGGTATCAATATCTGTTCAATGGTATCAATCATTTATGTAATAAATGCTTAATGTACTATTTTTATAGTTTATTCCAGGGCTGTGTAAATATTTCTTCCCGTTACATTCGTGTATTCAGTAAATACTTATAAATATCCAAAATAAGCAAGTCAAATCTTGGTGTATTCTGAAATTTTGATGCACTGAATGGTGTCTTAAAGTATCGTAACTGAATTGAATCATTGGAAGGTTTCCCATTTCCCATTTCCAACAACTGATGAAAACTCATAAGATTTTTACATTTCAGTTCTAAGTAATTGGCTTACAGTGACGTGATCAACATGAATCTTTGATTCCAACTTTGTTGGTTATCTAATGTATAAGGCCTTTCAGCCCATCTCCTGAAGGCCCAACCAATGAGAGAGCTCGCTTGGCTGTTTCTTCCTAGATGCCTTAGAGGAAAAATTACTGATTGGACTGTTCTCTATGGGGCATTCCAACAATGTAACTTTTTTTGTTTTTAGCTGTTTAGTTTTCTCTGAGTGTATGAGACCCTGAGGGCTCCCTTGTGGAGACTTCCGCCCTTATTAATATGTAAAATTTAGCCCATCGATATTAACTTCTCTTTTCAGTTCATCATAATCTTAAGAAACATAATTCACATTTCTGTCCAACTTCTGCTGAGATTGCTTCGAGTTCCATTTGAGGCGGTATCCCACTGTTAAGGGGTTCGCTTGGTGCAAATGAATGTGTGTGTGTGTGTGGCCCGAGGCAAAAAAGCGATTTAGGTTATGGGAGCCTCAGAGGAGGCAGTATGAAGATCCAGAGAGCGCAGGGGGGCCGCGGCAGAAACTCAGCATGCATGTGTGTGTTAGAGTGAGTGAGTTAGAGTGTAGCAGAGTGCTCCTCGGAGAGCCCGTGCCTGCTGATAATGCACACTCGCAGGCAGGGGGTCCTGCAGAAAGCTGTGCCGCTCCCAAGCTTTCACACCCCCTACTGCTAATCACTGCACCATCCGCTGCTTCCCCTACCGAGAGGGGCTTTTTCCCTCCTTTTTTAACAAAGTTTTTGGCACTGCTCTAACTTAGTAAGACGTTATGAAGTTAAGAGTGGCACGTCCATTTCCAGTGAAATTGGCCTGCTGATTGATTCATCTTCTGAAGTTCCAGGCTGGCAGTTGATTGATCCTGGTAGGGGCGTTATTGCTGTACAATGAAAAACTGTGTTTTAATAGCAGTGTTTATATGACATGTCCACTATTTATGAATGAGATATTAACATTAAATTGACATTGTCCGTTTTTGTATTTAGAATGCAGAAAATGACACATGAAAATCCCATAAATCTGTGCTGCAAAACGTGATGGGAATGTGATGAAGTGAAAAAAAAAGTTAATCCAGTAAACTCCATTCTGCCATTTCTTTTTTAAGGAAAAACAAGTGATCTCTCCAAAAAATCTTACTCTGCCTCAAGAGCTGAAAGGGAACTCCAGAGTGGTTTGATGTAAAAGGTCCATTAAAGAGAAACTCATCAAATTTCTATATACTGGGTGTAATAGGAATCAGACGTTCCTGTATACAACACAAATATAGGCATTTAATTACTGGTCTTCTGAGTATTTTATGTGCAATGTTTAGGCTAAAAATAATGATCTATCTGAAATATATATACTATTTTATAAATATATTTTAGGCTCAAATCTCAAAACTAAATCTCACAAAACATCAGGCACCATGTTTGTAACCACTTCATGCAATGGTTGTCTGTGAGGGAGCTTTCTGAGACAGTAAGTGTTTTGGATGTCTGAATGTTTCTGTAGGATGGAAAATCTCACATCAAGCCATTCTGAAAGACTTTGTTTAAATATTAATCATTTAACTATGCAGAAATTCAATGAAAAATCAATGGAATTCTCCTTTAAGTATACCGTCCCACTTCCTAAAATATGAGAATTGCTGAACAGTCTTCAAAGGTGGGTAGAAGAGCCTATAAAATTATAAAGGACCTCTTTGAATTTGAGCAGGCCTTTGGTGGAAATCGTTATAAGGGAAAGAGAAAGAGATGATAATGTAGTCTAAATGAAAGCTGTTATATACTGAGATAACAAATTTAAATTGAATCATTGAATTGTTGAATCAGACGATTCGAAAGAATCTGAATTGAATCTGAGTGTCGAATCTGAGCCAAAACACTCGTAATTAAACTTCATGATCAATGGTTTGAGACTCCCTCTCTCTCACACACAAACACAAACACAAAGAGTAAAAACAAGCAATAAGAGCAGTTAAATAAATCTAGATTTTCAACACGGCTGACAAGTGACAACAAATAATTCATTCTGTGTACCACAAAGTGATACCATTCATATACTGTCTGGACAAAAGTATTAGGACACACCTGTTGTTCAGGGTTTGTTCTAGATCCCTTTCTTTCAGTGAAGGGCAATCTTAATGCTTTAGCATACCAAGACAACGCCATGTTTCCAACTTCGTGGACACAGATCCTTTTCTATTCCAGCGTGACTGTGCCCTGATGCACGAAGCAAGATCTATAAAGACGTGGTTAAATGAGTTCGGTGAGGAAGAACTTGACTGGCCCGCACAGAGCCCTGACCTCAACCCCATCCAACACCTTTGGGATGAACTGGATTGCGAGCCAGCCCTTCTCGTCCAACATCAGTGCCTGACCTCATCATTGCTCTATGGCACAAATTCTCGCAGAAACTCCAAAATCTTGTGGAAAGCCCTCCAAGAAGAATGGGTGATGTTGTAGCTGAAAAGGGGAACCAACTCCGTATTAAAGTATACGTTTGAATGCAATGTCACTAAAGTCTGTGCTGGTGGAATGGTCAGGCGACCCAATACTTTTGTCCACGTTGGGTAGTGAGCTGAAGTGAATCGACACACTGAATCAAGATTCAGCGTGAATCGAATCTGAGGATGACGCGATGTCGTGCACGCGCTTAAAGCTCCGTGGGTTCAGATCAGAGTCTCACACTCGAGCAGAGGACCTGCAGGACGGGTGAGCTGCTCTTCTCTACATTTATCCACGTTTCCATTATTTACAGGCACTCGACCGCTCCCTAGAGTTTTTTTAAGGATCCGGCTACTTTTAACACTCGGAACGGACAATGCTTTTACTAGATATTAACAACTTTTTTGTTTATTATTGTTTGGACTGGTTTATAAGCAAGGCTTTCTTTTCTGAACTGCAGAACAAACTTGTTTACGTTACTAACACCTTCTACAAGTCTTCTTAAATCTGTTTATTGATGCTAAAATATGTTCAAAGAGTTATTATTGCTATTATGGTTGTTATTATTGAATTCATAATTGAACTCAGAATCCTCAGGGTTATTATTATTATTATCCTTATTGTTGTTGTTGTTGTTGTTGTTGTTGTTATTGTTTTATTCTATAGTAAGGAGAACATCTGTTTAGATGTTATTGTGCTATGATATCAGCTTTGTTTCTCAAGAGCATCTCATGCTGTTTTACATACAATGTGCTGAGGTAGGCAAAAGTGTGTGTGTGTGTGTGTGTGTATGCAACCTGCCTTAGTGTTCTCATTTGAGCGCTTTGTTTAGAAAAGCTCTCCAAGTAGGACATGAAGTGAGTAGAGATGAGGATAAACCAGGTGGTTTCTCTATCACAAATCGCTGCTTCAGCACATCAGCGTTACCCTCTCACCATCTCTGGGGTAGCCACTGTGTTATTACTGTGGAAATCTCATCCATGTCATTAAAATCAGTGTCATTGTAAATCTACACTTTCCATATAGTTGGCACTGGTGGCTATATGGGTAGCTCTTATATGTTAGTTTGTAGACACCTTCTCAACCAACGCTTCCTCCTAAATCAGAGTTTTGACCCTCCTATTGTTGCAGTAACAGCTTCTACTCTTCTGTGATGGCTTTACACTAGATGTTGGAGGATGGTGCTGTGAGGATCTAATTGCATTCAGCCACAATAGTAGTGAGGTCAGGTACTGAAAGTCTGGATCACAAACAGCTTACACCAGGGCAGCAAACACCAGAGCAGCTGGTGGCCTAGTAGTTAGGGATTTTCCCCTGCGATCAGAAGGCTGTTGATTTGAATCCCTGGACTGCTAGTGGCACCACTGAGGTACCTTTGAGCAAGGTACCATCCCTACACACCGCTCCCCAGCCGCTGTGTTTCTGACCTCCCTCTGCTTCACTTGGTGAATGGGTTAAATGCAGAGAATGAATTTCATGCTGTGTGCTGTGGTGTGTTCACTTATGACAAATGGACACTTTACACTTTTACTTTACACTTTAACAGTATTAAATGGAGCTTCGTCACTCTCAAAAACAAAGTTCCAAGGCTCTACAGTCTGATGCTGGTGGGCTTTGTAATCCTCTACTCAATTCAACTTTGGGTGGTAAGATCTTAGGCTTCTGTATGGCTGATCCAGAGCATCCTATTCAGTTGGCAGTGGCTTTCTATAGAGATTACATAAACTGTGCATGAACAACTGAATCGGTAATTGGTGCACCCAAAGGTATATGAATTTACTGATGACAGATGATGTCTTTTTGGACATACAGCGTATATTTTACACTTTACACAAAATCTCAGATGGTACAAACGGTAGGGTTTATGGTGAGTGTTACCAGGCCCACTCGTCCTGGCCTAGTCTCTTGTGCCAAACCGTGGTAGCGTCAGCTGGTGCCAATGTTTCATGTGGGCAGTCACACATGGAGCTTAGTCACACTCGCAGATTGCCACTTCGCTTAAAATGATGTCCCCCTCAAACCCGTATAGGCCAGTGCTTCGTCGGTCTTCTCAAACACAAAGCTTCCCCAGCGGTTCTCAGGTTAAAGATACAGTTCTAGGAAACATCTTTAATGATTTAACCTTTGGTGTAGTATCTTTACATAATGTGGGCTTTCATTAAAAAGATTTTTTACTCACATAATGCGTTTACAAACCAAAATTTCGGAGTGGTTTTTGGGGAGTTCTTCTGCAAGATTTTCATACGCGTTTATTTTTCATACGTGTTTATAAGTCTTGCACGTGTTTTGCTAAGTGTTTTATTCTTTTTTGTTATGGGGATATATCACAAGTGTTCTCGTAGGCAAACTGATATTATGTTATCATAATAATCATGAGTTCTGCTAGAAATATGAACTGCATATTTTATAAAAAGACTAAAAAGATTTGAAAAGATTTATGCCAATTCTAGAGACCCTATAAACCCACTGACCAGTGTCTAGCAACCACATAAACTGCATAGTAAATAAGTAGGTAATTGAAGGTTAACCCATTATGATAGTGTCTTATTTAATTAATATATTCATACCGAATGATTGTTCCTAATGTTTCTTATTAACTTGTTTATTTCCAAATGTTAAATGAATGGATTGTGCTTGCATCCATTTTTAGAGATTGCGTATTTTGCCTGTCTGCAACCCTAAATATCATGATTCATACTGAGATTGTACTAATACTAATGACTGTAAGTTGCTCTGGATAAGGGAGCCGTAAATGTAAATGAGAGTAGGTATGGGACTTTGAGGGTATTTGGGGTTAATGTTATTTCATAGATAAATCGTACATTGATCCTTTGCTTATCCATTTTCCGAGGCCGGGACATTAATTTCAGAAGCGGGGTCTAGCTTTCTGTATCGTTGGACAAGGCGTCGATAGCCACAGATGAGAAACCGGCCACAAGGGACCCGTTTCTCCTCTCTTGACTAATAAAAGAACCCAAACAAGGAGAGGCAATAAAGAGCTCGGTGTGATTGGTGTTTCTAATGCATCCTCATGTCGGCTGCTTTGTGCTCCACAAATTGGTGCTTCTTTCACTCTTTACCAATTAGCACAAGTGCAAACTTCTCTCATTTGGATTCGTAGCCAAACATTGCAAGTCTGGACTCATTTAATGGTCACAGGCGTATGGCGTTGTTACATGGCTTTGTTTTTCTCCATGGTGATTAGAGAAACTTGGCTGTATATTTCTGTGTTGGGTCCACATATGTGGCTTGGCTGAGAGGGTTGCAAGAAAAAAGTCACTCCTCAAGGAAGGCCACATTAAGTCTTGAGTGAGCTTTGCCAAAACGCACCTTGACGATTCTGAGGCCAAGTGAAAAAAGGTGTTTTTGTCATAAATCGCCAAGTTGAACTATTTGGCAGCATCCTGTTGTGGGAGTGTTCCTCTGCAGCAGGGACCGAGGCATTTGTCAGGATAGAAGGAAACATGGATGGCACAAAATATCATCAAATTCTTGAGGAAAACCTGCTGCCCTCTGCCGGAAAGTTGTCAATGGGATGAAGGTTCATCTTCCAACATGATAGTGACCCAAAGCAGCAAAATTGACCACTCATTTGCTGAAGGAGGAGAATCTGAATGTTTTTGCATATATTTTAGATATTAAAAACTAAGACATTTAAAACGTAATCTCAAAGATGTGCTGTTCTTTACCATGACTTGAAATGTAGCTAATTAAATTTGTATGAAAATGAGAAAAGGGGGGTAGATTAGTTTGTAAGATTACGGCTAGGAAGGATTTATGTGTGGCCATAGCGTTTAAAGTGGCATTTTGATACAATTACACTGAAGTGTGTGTGTGTGTGTGTGTGTGTGAGTGAGTGAGTGTGTGTGTTCTCCTGCTGTGAGAGAATGGAGCACTCTCTCAGCGCTCTACAGAAGATGATAGGGGGCCTGTGACTCTGCTGTGGAACACTGACGATTTGATGGTGCTCCACAGCTGTACCTACAGCAGTTATTTTTCTTTCTTTCTTTTTTGTTTGTTTATTTATTTCTGTCTTTGTTTCCTCCTTTTTTCTTTCTTTCTGTCTTTCTTTTCTTCTTTCTCTCTGTCACCCTTTTTTCTGAGCACTTGGCAGCAGATGGGCTCTCCTTATGGCAGTTTTGACACCTAAGCTGTTCCACTGGGCTTTGAGTCTTAGACACATTCCAAGCTGCCAATAGATGCAGCAAGGGGTGTGAAATCCCTGATATTGTACGAGAAGAGACAGCAGACGAGTTTCCCGATGTGCTAACTCTCTTGTGTTTGTTTTAAATAATCTGAGGCTATGCAGAATCCTGTTTATTAAATCCATGAGCAAAAATCTTTTTTAAAGTGCTCATACATTGTCAGTAAGAGTGTAAAAACGCTACTGGAGATTAATTTGCAGTATAAAGATTTTTTTTAAATAATATTGAGTATTAGTTGAAAATAAGTCATTCCAAAATACTTGACTCAGATTTCCTAAAGAAACAGTACCTAAAGAATCAGTAAAATAAAATTGTTGTTAAGGCAGACATTTGTCTTCCTCTTACTGTCAAACCCTGTTTGTTTGCTAGTTCTTTGTCAGTATTTGCTCTGACATGCTTGAGTGCTGAATTTCGTCTCTTTATCTTCGATATTTTGTAAGTCTTTTGTGAGCCTGGCCTTTGTGGTGGTCTTGCTGCATTTGTCATGCTTGTCTCCTGAGCGGAGCTGATCTGTTAGTGTGAAATTGGCTCTCTGCCAAACAAGCTGCCTCTTCATCTCACTCAGAAAGACAATATAGTACATCTCAGTCTACTCTCGAGTGAGGACTGGCGTCAGTACTTCCGATCCTGATGATTTCTTTTGAACATCAGTCCTTAACTATACTGATCCCAAGTAGTTTATTTCACTTTGTAATACAATTCAGTTGTATTGGGGCATTATGCAGTCATAAACTGGCCCCAGAAAGTATTTGGAAATTTGTACCGTGCTTCAAATTTTGTTCACTGTGTTGCAGCTGGTTGGTTTTAGATCGTTGTTTGTGCAGTTTCTTTGCATCCTGAATGTCTTTGTACTCTTCTGAGTTCATGATCCCATCAGTGAACACAGGCTCACCCACAGCACTGTGAGAAAAACAGCCCCAGCCTACTTTACAGCACCCTTATTGCAGTCTGGCTAGAGTTCTTTACACACAAAGGCAGTCTACCAGCAGTTTTATGTTTTTTATCTCATTCTATAATATCCTTTCTTTAGTGTTTTATGGAGTAAAGAACTTCTTGTCAATGGTTAAAAAAGTTAACATTTTCAAATACTGTATAGCGCTAGGCCTATATTAGGTTATTTTAGATTTGTATTACTGTATATAAGTTCTTTTGCACAAAAAAATGTATTTGAGGCTACAAAGTTAACTTATTGCTGGCTGAGAGAAAGTTTCTCAGTTAGAAGGAGATTTGTACCTGCGGCTATGGAACCTTTTTGCTTGCTGAGAAAATGTTCCTCATTCTGAAGGGCATTTTTACTCATGGATACGCAGCTTAAATTCTCCTCTCTTTTGGACTATAAGTGAAGTAACAGTAATAAAGTACTCTATTCCAGTCTACCACCCCAGAGTACAATAACTACACCAAATCATTATTAAATTGGTTTGAATTGTTCGATCTCCAGTGCCGATCATTTTTATTCAAAATGATCTTCAGATACCAATATGATTTAGATCATACATTACTTGAGTAAGCACGTAGTCAACACTACAAACACAATCAAGGGTTGTCAAATATACATTTAATAACCTGATTAATCAGTTTCCACTGTGTAATTAATAAGAATTCCCTTTACATGCAGAAGAAGACGTCTTAAAGTATCAGAATTATTGTCTGAATTCTAGCCCACTGACTACTGGATTGAAAAAAAAGTCAGTGGTATCAAACATCCTGATCCATCTGTTTCTTACGGTGTGAACTACAGTGTTTTCAATTGCATGGAGATTCCTGCAAATTCTCCCCACAACATCTGCTAAACATTAACCATATGTTCGGTTTGCTAACATGGTTAGTGTGGTTTATAATAAGGCAAACTCTCCTCAGTGGAAAAATGTCAGTCCTGCTGAGGGTGGGGTTTACAAGTGCACTGAACTGAAGGAAACTCCTGTGACCTGCTTAGATCCTGAAGATGAAGAAATGAAAGGGAGGCTATTTCATCTTCCCTTTCTTTTTTGTCATCTCCGCTCCTGTCACAGAGTCGGTAGCTTTTTAAAGCCCCCCTCGGTAGACTGCAGCAGATGGCTGCTGGAGCGGTGGCGCTCAGCAGGTGGAGATGTTGGTTGACGTTCTCAGTGTGTGTTCAGCTTCTCTCACTTTGCCCCTGGCTCCCCATCCCCTATAGATGTCAGCGAGTTCATGAGTCCTACATCACCCTGTGCTTTGTTGCAGTATCATTCAAGCAACTGATAAAGTCTCACTTTCAGTTTCTTCAGAAGAAGCTAAGGAATGATGCTCTAGAGCTGCTCATGCTGAATCGTGCCCCAAAATGTCTCATGTGTGCTGACTTTCTTGATTTTTTTTTTCTTTTTTTTCTTTCAAATAGATTTACTTTCTGGGTCTGTCTCTCCTACTTTGCCGAATTCCCAGCAACATCCTCACCCCCTGTTGCGATCCTGCTTTGTTGAATAACACATGAAATCTTCTGCTGCCTGCTGTGCTTTAAGATGTGCCAGAAGTGTATCTGCAAAGAATAGATGAGGATTTTGTTCCTTATCCAATTATGTCCTATCTACTGTCTCCAAAACAAATTTTTTGGACGTTCAGCGGGGCTTGATAATTTGCCTCCTTTGGATTCACGAAGAACATGAAGAGCTGTTCTGAAGCATGTGTATTGTTTGATGTTTTTGAGGGATATGCTTACGTTTGGACCGCATATGAGAATACTAGAGATGGTTCTGCACCTCCCTGGCTCTTCTTGCCTTTTTTATGACTGCTGCATAAGTTAACCCTTTATTATCTGTTGTAGGTGATACATTCAGAGTCTTCGTTTTTGTGACTTTTAGATTTTGGGGTGGCCCGTGAAAAAGCAGGTAGACCACCTTGGTAGACTCAGCAGTGCTGTCATCACCCTACCTATTCCAATGTGATTACACTCTACTGATGAAAACCCAGTCAGAACCATGGATTCACATAAACCCTGCTAAACACAATGCCCTTCACTATAAAGCCTTCATCCGTTAGCCTTGGGCACAGCTTTTGCGCGAGCAAGACAACATAACTGAGTTTGAATCAGGCAGCTGAGATGTACTAAGACAAGGAAAAACAATACGGCAGTTTTAAAAACCCAAACCTAATCATTCTGAGTTAAAGTATGCTCCCTCTGTAGGCATGAGAAATGATTATAGCCCATTTATATCCTACTTTAAAATGACCTGAAACATTAAACTAGACATTTGCTTTGACATTTTGACACAATCCTTTTTTAGACTATTGTAGTAAAATGGGGACAGATCTCACTTTCGCAAGCCCTTCATCTTTTGACAGCAGTCAGAACTTTAAAACTGAAGTACTTGAGTGCTGATAAAGAACTGAAGACTTTGGATAAGAGTGGATAGCAATGTTTGCAGCGATTGGAGGGCTGCAGAAAACAAGTCTTCTGTTAGCTGATGTGACAGAAATTGCAGTTTAATCCCCAAATGAGCAATGATGTTGCATTAGCAGCAGTTCAGATATAGGCAGTGGCACTTCAGATGAAGCATGTGCTAGCTTTCACCCCCCTGCATTGATGTTTTCATGTGATTTGGGGAGTCCTAGTTAATGAGCAGGCCATGAATAAATTGAGAGGAAAATTGGGGGAAAATATGCCCAATAAATGTTCTTTCCTCGTTTAATTAGTTAGGCCTGACCTACCCATCTCCAGTATGTTGGCTATATTGAATGGATCAGCATGTGGAACTTCAGCTTCCTGTGTAGTACCGTTTTTCTATCACTATATAATTGAAGCTTCATGCTGCCTTTATTGTTGGATGCAGCTTGATAGTTTCATGTGATGCAAGTGATATGTTTAGGATGGAATCTACAAACGTTAATTTTGACCTAGGTTAGATCACATCTTCACATAAATGCAGAAATAGTCACTTGGAATCAAAGTACTAACCAACTAAAGCAAAGCATCTTTGTCCGTTAAATTAAGCCATTCTTATTCCAGATAAACAGAGAGCTTTGGCTGCTCCCCTATCCTCCCATTCCTCGTCTCCTGTTGTCTCGCAACTGACCAGAACACCTCCAAACTGAGTGCTGTCTTTGACAGACTCTTGCTCCTGTGCCAGATGTGTATACACTCACTGCGGCTCTTGTTTACAAGCTTGTGATGCGTGTGGGGGACGTCCCGTCGAGCGCAGCAGGAGGTAAGGCCTGCGTGTTTCACCAACCTCCCCCGGATCTCCGGGATGCTTTGTTTCATCAACAGCCTTTTCAAAGGCCCACCTGTTTCAGTCACATGACAGCAGGCCACCAAGGACTCTCTCATGGACTGCTCTTCCAGCCACATCTTTGTATATGGGGTCAAGCACAGGCGGTTACCAGTGGCATGACATTAATTTGCGATAGCGGGTATACCCTGGCTTATTGATATAGTCTACTTTTCCTATCTGTAATTAAAGAGCCTGTGTATTGTAGGACACCTTAAATAGGGCAGAGCATAGAGGACAAATTCCTAGGATCTTAATTATTTCCCTGTGGTCCACTAATGATATTTGTGTCCTTTTATGTGCCATATACAATAATTAATTATGCTATGACAGTTTTCGAACCTGTCTTTATTAGTATTAAACAGACTATTTTTGTTTCTGTGCTTTGGGGACTGACATATGTAAATGAGCTCTGTTTTGAAGCTCTGTTTTGCACCTCTTTCAAAAAAGCAGTCCAGGACAAAGCACTTCAGGGTGAATGAGCGGAGCTCAAAGCTGCTGTAGGCAGAATAGTAAGAGTTGTAAATGGGTCGGAAATTCAAAAAGTGCTTCCATAGACACGTCAAGAAAACAAGCCACTTAGGCCACTTTTGGATGGCTACGATGATGCATTTGATTCCCAAGAGCCAGAAACAGCACAAGCACTGTATTTCATTTTTTCTACATTTTCCACTCAAATAACCCTCCTACCTCTACAGTAACAACACTCCTGTCAGTTAAGCATAAATGTGCGTGTCTAAACTTCAAAAGACTGACTGGGGGGTCATTGGGAGTTAGATTCATGGTTGTGATGTCACAGCCATAATGTATTGAAAAGGGCTGATTTTTGAAACATAGTAGTTACATATGGACTGCATGCACTTAGAGGGACTTGTTCCATGTTACAGTGCATCCGGAAAGTATTCACAGCGCATTACTTTTTCTACATTTTGTTATGTCAAAGCCTTATTCCAAAATGGATTAAATTCATTTTTTCCCCTCAGAATTATACACAACACCCCATAATGACAATGTGAAAAAAAATTACTTGAGGTTTTTGCAAATTTATTAAAAAACTGAGAAATCACATGTACATAAGTATTCACAGCCTTTGCTCAATACTTTGTCGATGCTCCTTTGGCAGCA
>JBBPCY010000136.1:12304914-12329361 GCA_037974405.1 Brachyalestes nurse
TCATGCTTGGTTTGTGCTCTGACATGAACTGTCAACTGTGGGACCTTATATAGACAGGTGTGTGCCTTTCCAAATCAAAATGTAACATGCCTGCTAGTTTTTTAGCAAGTAAATGGCACATCTGCCTATAACATGAACTTCACCTTTTCTGGTCTGGTCCCAGCATGTCTACTTTGAAGTGCACCCCAGTGCATTTTTGAGTGGTTTTGTCTACAGACAGTCATTGTTATAATTGAGAGCCTCTCAGCCAGGTAATGATGGTGGGAGATGCTGTTTGTTTTCATAATTATCCTTGCTGTCTTTATCGCATAGCGTGCGCGGCCATTCATTTTGAGGAGGTGTGTCAGAAACCAGCAGTTGCAAGGTGTTTTTTTTTTTTTTTTGGGTGGGGTGGGGGGAGTGTAAATTAGGCTATAGCTCAGCATTTGCACTGAAGCCCTTCTATATGGCTGTGAAAAGTGCACAGCTGGTGGAAGACAAACAGAAGCAGTCAGCTTTTATTCCCTAAAGAGACGCCTAGAGTCGCACTATAAATTTCCCCTGGCAGCATTCATGCTCTTTTCCTCATATGCAATTTCCCCCACTTACCCTGTGCTGACGAGCTTTTAAATAGCACTCAGTAAACCTATCTCAGCCCCCGGTTACCTATCTTACATACACACCTCTTCGCAGGGTAGATGCATATGTATGTGTGTGTGTGTGTGTGTCTTTGTGTAAATGCAGAGACGAGGTTGCTGGTCTATTTATCGACCCACAGCCCTGCAGCAGCTCAATACACCACTCCTATTGATTTCCCGCACGCTGCTGTCTCCCCACAACAGAGTGGCTAAACCCGTGGGCTGCTTGGATGATGGGCGTCCTTGTACAAGAGGAACCCATGTTATTTGGACTCTATCTACCAGTTATTACAATAGTTTGATGAAAAATCTCATGTGCACAGTTTCCACCTTGCCCCAGATGTCTATCTAAGTTTTGTTCTTTAGTTTTTCACTGGAGCCATGAGGCCTAACCTTGCGTTAAACTGTGTCGTGTTAGGAATAAATCTACTTTACCTTATTCTGGAAGCATGTGTATTGGCAACCAAGGACGCTCATGTATTGTGGTAAAAAAATACTAGATAGCATTCCTGTGAGGAAATGCGAAGTGATTGCATGGTTGCTATAAAACCACAGTTTGGACACACCAAGTTTGTGTTAAAATAAATAAATAAAATATCATAGTGGGGTCTCAAACGGGCACCTCATCGCTTTTATTCAGCATCTCATGTTTTACCCCTCAACCACAGAGTGGGGTGTTATTCACTCTCTCTTACAAAGCCATTTATGGGTGGAGCGGACCCATCTCACCCGAGAACAGGTTGAAAAACGCACTTAGTTCACAGGCTGATTAATATATATTACGGAGGCGACTCATCCACAAAACTTTTTTTAATGATCAATACTCTGATGGCCACTGATCAACCGATCAAAAATCTGAATACACGCACAATACACCTGATATTAAAGAACAGTGTACCTTTGGAATTTTACCAAAATTCAATACGGGAAGCAGCCCCAAATTCCAGCTATAAAAAGGATAATAATGAAACTTAAAAAGAACAATAGTGTGTTTTCTTCCACAGTCACACTAATTACTCACGACATTGTGTTGTACTGAATATGTTGGTTGTATTAAGTAACTAAACTGATATTGTATTATTCATATTGTTTGTTATGTGTGTACTATTACATATTATTCATGTCATAAAATGAATTCTTTCCATCTCAAAGCCACTTATACTAACCAGGAATGCTGAAGCATATCCCATCACTCATAGGGTGAGCAGGAGAGGTACACCCCAGACAGGCTGTGGGAGAAAGAAAGGCCTCTGGCTGTCCCAGCCAGGAATGGAACCTAGGACCTTCTTGCTGTAAGGCAACAGCCCTGACTTCTGCACCATCATGGCGGTGCTCACCATTTTGCCACGGTGCACCACCACCATTTTTCTTTTTCTGTCACTTGAATGGTTGCTGTAGGAACAGTAGCTCATGGGAAGCCTAATAACTAAAACTGAATTTGGTTACATCTTTAAATCCAGGCTTTAAGATTGCTGCTACCTCTGTGTTTAAATATCCTGTGTACATTTGTATATTTTGTAGATTAAGACTGCAACTAAAGAAGCAAACTTTAGATGCCAAACATCTTTTGGCCGATCTCCACATTTAAGAGGGAAAAATGATTTTGATTTTTTTTTGCCAAATTATCACTGTTAAACTGTGCCTCAGAGTTTTCCATTTGAGAACTGGGCAACATTAATATTCCTCTCTTCTCACCTCCATGATGGGGCCATGTGACACTCCGCACTCATCAGATGCTCATACTTCACATTTCTCTTAGTGCCACCGGTGTCAATGGAATCTTTTTCTCGTTAAATTTGCCTTTAATAAAATGGCTGTTATGAATAACCTGAGGCTAATGCAAAGGACAGCTCTGCCATACCAATTAAAAGACAATAATGGGGAGAGAATGGTGTCGCTGTCTGAATAACACCCATTTAATGTGCTTCCCTGCCTTCAACCCCATTGGGCTTTTCAGAGAGTGAAGAGATATATTCTTCATCACTGCCTTACTGTGACACCACACTACACACTATACCATAGTGTCCAAAAGCAACTGCAACTTTGCTCCATTCCCAGGTTTCCATGGCTCAGATATAAAGGACTCGTCTCTGTAAATGTGTCCAGGCACTTTGTGTTTTTTGGGATAGTGTGAGGAACATAGCTTTCATGTCCTCTGGGCAACAATGGGGGGAGGACACCGACTGAGTTGTTTCTGAGGATCAGAGTGGAGAATTCTGGATGTTCAAAGCCAGACCCGTGTCACTGATTTGCATGGTGTGATGTGTGCGAGACCCTACTCATCGTCTTTGATTTCCCTCCTGAGGAAAAAATCCTGCTTTGCTCCTACAGGGATCATAGCAGCAGTTCTAAAAATGTGTATATATTTCTCTTGGCAAAGTCTGGATTGGCGAAAAGCCCTTAACAGTCCTACCAGACCAAATCCCTGTTTTAATATTTGAAATGTTTTTAACTACAGTGATGCTCCTCGCTAACATAACTGCCATACTTGCAAAAAGTCAGAATCCCAGCAGTTGTCTTCCAAGGGTAGTTGATCAGCCAAGGCATGTTTACTGTCTGGAGTTTCTACAGTTTTGCACTGGAGTGACAAGGCTCAGGAGTTAGCATTGTGTTAATTGCGTGTTTATATATATTTCATTGCGTGATATATCTAGCACGTTTTTAAGGAATCTCAAGCAGATATATTTATGTGGTTTCCAAAAAATGCATGACTTACTGATATTTGGCAAATGGCAAAGGTGTGTAAGATACCCAAAAGCAACAGTATCTGCTATGTGATAGCTTTTAAATGTTGTGGTCAGCTTAGAGTGAGATTTGTTCACATTTTGATGGGCGAGGCATG
Organism: Brachyalestes nurse; assembly: GCA_037974405.1. Lineage (NCBI taxonomy): Eukaryota > Metazoa > Chordata > Actinopteri > Characiformes > Alestidae > Brachyalestes > Brachyalestes nurse. The sequence continues at coordinate 12,308,374 of JBBPCY010000136.1, forward strand.
ACGCAACATCAGAGGAAGCGAAGATGAAAGGTTAGCATGAGAAAAGGCTTGTGTGGCGTGAGATCTGTGTCAGTTTTGTGATTTGGCAACCCAGATTAGCCTCGTACCTACATTATCCTTTTCAATGCATCAGAATCAGAAAACTTTATGGATCCCTGAGGAAAAAGCGTATGCTACGACTGCACAAACACACAGAGACACAAAAACAGAAGCAATATAAAGTCAAATAAAAGCCACAATAAAACTCTCCAGAAATACTCTGAGAACACTTAGTACTGTAATCCAAAACTAAAGGAGACAATGCGATACATCACATTTGGGGTAACAATCCCTTTAAAGCTGAACAACTGAATTGTTTCTCCTCAGCTGCCTTATGTGTCTGAAAGTATACAGTCAGTCATTCTAGTGAGTAATTTCAACTACTTGAAGGTCCACATTGCTGAAGTGATTAGTTGTGCACACACCACTTGTAAAATGTTCACAGAAATGCATTGTCAGTAGAAAGAAACAGGATAGCCATGGATCAGAGGTATTAAGCCCCCCTGCAGTGGCTTGTAGAGCAGTTGAATTAGTCTCTGAGGTGATGGTGCTCCATCTAATAGGATGCTATTGAGTGGTTTTTGTGATATAGAACTAATCGTCCAACATCTGTACCTGACCTCAGGTATACTTTTGTGGATGAGTGGAATGGAACATCTAGTGTGAAGCTCTTCCAGAAGAGTTGGAGCTGCAGAAAAGCGGGCATAGACAGATGTCTACAAACATCTCTGGGTCTCTGGAGCTCATGCATTTGCCTTGTCTGTTCAGTCTGTTTCCCCCCAAACTGACCAGTCTTGCTTCTGTTTTTCTGTGTTCAACAGGAGGCGCTGTGAGTGAAAATGAAATCCAGCTGGTGTTTACCCTTTGCCCTCCTGCTAGCCATCCTCACACCTCCTTCACAAAGCAGTGAAAGCATCCCTGTCAACACCAAGCGAGGCTTGAGGCAAACTTCTACTGCCAGCAGAAATGCCCTGCAGGACCCCGAGGCAGGGCTGCCACACGGAGGCCACCGGAGGAGGCAGGGTCTGCTGTCCCACAGGCCTCTGCAGACAGCTGCCCATCCTGAGGATGACGAGCCCGGTCTGGAGGGCTTGAGTCCTGTCAGGCTGGAGATGGGGCCTGGGGAGCGAGAGAGAGGTCACATGAGGGACAACCACCCTCCAGGAGGAGAGTTCACACGGAAAGGCCGGAGACACGGGCAACAGTCTGAACACCGGAGACACGGCCGCAGGGACAAGTCACGAGGAAAAGGTTCCTGCATGGAGTAGCCTTCTGTATTGATTGAGGAGTTTATGACAGAAAAGCAAATTATTTGTGTATTTATGAGGTGCTGTAAATGCACAGTGAGGCACATTTCCAGCAGTTAACAAATCTCAATGTAGATCTATTTAGTGGACAATGAAAGTAGACCACCAGCCACTTGTAATATCTGCCATGCCAGCATTCAGACTGCAGTAAGTTTGCCTGCTACATGGTTTTGGTGGTAAGAATGAAGACACATTTAAAGTCGAGCACTTTTTACTCATTGTTCTCACCAATGGATACATCACTGCAGTTTGAGTGCATGTCAGTGGACCCAAAAAATAAGTACATTTACTTCAACATGTTATTTGGCATATCTTCACTATTGGACAAAATGGTAAATATACAGAAGAATATTAGGGCTGTAACGATATACGATACAAAACCGTAATCACAACACTCAGGTCCACGAACCCGTGTCGCGGAGTGACAAGGCAGGATCACCCAGAGTAATCCTTCCCGTCCAGATCCAGTGCTACCACATCTTTAACTGTTCCCCCTTCACTAGGGGGGTTGGACCGGTATAAGGGTTCCACCCAGAAACACATGTTTTTCGCCGTAATAGGAGAATTTTCACGGCAATTTCTTTTTTTTAACCAATAGCTGAGGGTATTAGGGTTTCAAAGAGCCCTCCCACAAGTTTAAAAACTTACAAGCATGGACGGACTCCTTTGTTTGCTGAATGTGGAAGTGATCACACTGGGTTTAAAAGTGTCTATAAGCTGTCTGGGTTGTAATAAAACTGCATTGGAGTTTCTGTGTAATTGTTTTATTGTGTTTTGAGTGAGTTTTGTGGGCTCCAGGCAGCTGGGCGGAGTGTTTTTTTTTTTTTGTTTGAATGGAGCGGTGAATCGAGAGTGGTGTGTCGACTCCAACTTGACTCCTTATGCGGTTCACTGAAGTCTTTTCTGCAGTATGAGTGGGAAATAAGTGGTATTGAAACCACTGTTATAATTTTGTGGTAAAGATAATGTGTCTCCAAACAAAATGGCGTCTCAGAACCCCCACCCCCCCAAAAAAAAAAAAATCGTGATACGAACCGAATTGTGGGTTTGGTGTGTCGTTACAGCCCTAATATGTATAACTGTTTAATGTAACAATTCATAACTAGTGATCTTTGCCATTTTTTATCATAAAAAAATACTTATTTGCACTTAAGGTTTTTACAAACTTCATCGTATTCAAAGTGCCCACTTTGTGGCTTTATTTCCTACAGATGTATACATATTGTCAGGCAAATGATATTAAAGTCCCTGGATAGAGATTGTGTGATTAAACCTGATTCAAACATTCCTTATTGTAAAAAGTGAATGAAAGTGAATAATTACTCATTAGCATATTTCATTTGTGTTTGGCAGATGTTGCCAAGCTATTTATTTAATATTAATGAGAACTAGTCCTGAGGGTTGTTTGGAAGACCAAGGGTGAGATAGAGGAGTCATTTCTAGGTCAGTTGAGCCATTGATTGCATGTACACTTCACACTTCTAATTTATTGATTTACTGAGTCCAGTCATGCATGCAGTGTTCCTCACTAAGCTATCAACGTTCTTTCTTTCTACTCATCCTAAATGAATGAATACCTTAATTATTGTTCACAATTTTATTAGCATTTTTCTGTTTGATGCTGTAAGTAAAGCATAATTAACAGTTGCTGTCTAATGAAATCTTTTAAAACCATATATTGTTTTGTATGTTAAAATGTATACATGTAACTTTAATGTATATCATATTAAAGGATTAGATTTAAGTACTTTTAGGCCATTTATTGTGTTCCATTCTTAATTAAATTTAAAATGCAGTTGGAAAAATAAGGTCTAAGGCGTTGATTTGACGGTAACAAGTTATATGTTATAAGAACGTCTTCTCTCTCTCTCTCTCTCTCTCTCTCTCTCTCTCTTTCTCTCTCTCTTTCTCTCTCTCTGTCTCTTTCTCCCTCAGGGTTCTTTAATGACCCCAGCACAGATTTAGGCTCTCTGATGAAGGACACCGATGCAATGGACGACAGGCCGTACACACTCTCACCCAATCACAACTCAGCCACGGCCGCCGAGGCCCCCTCCCCCGCCTCCCGTATCCCAGTTGCCACAGCGATGGGCGAGCATCCCCCAACTCTGCCCCCGGCCTCCACCAAACCCCAGGTAACTGCTCAGTCAGAAGTGTCCTTGAATATGAAGCTCTATTGTGCTTCTCAAAGTGTGCAGTTCAATAGGATGTAGTTCTTCTGGAGGGATTTACCCCTGGTCAGTGATGCTATGCTGAGGCCTGTGTTTCCGCATGACGTGTGGCTCTGAATGGTGGCATTATTTGCAGAATAGAGAGTTCGAGGAGATGGGGGAGTGTGTTGCAGAACAGGGAGTTCAGAAAATGGGCAGTTCACCCGGTTTCAATGGTACTTCTTAAGAGTTTTGGTTTCCTCCATAAACAGCACAATAACATCACAAAGCACTGCCACTGTTAAGGCAGACTGCCATCTTCATCATCACCATTCCCATCAATATCTCTCGCTGTTTTATGGAACAGAAAAGGATATAGTGGCAGAAGTTCCCCAGGTAAAAATATAGAAACAAATTTGTACTTTCTTTCTTTGGAACAACAATCTAAAGAACAGAGGGTATTTGTTTTTTCCAATAAAAAAGAGAAAACAGATTTTATCTGCTTCATGCAGCTTCATGGGGAAAAATGTTTTTTAAAACATTTTACACCATTACTGTTGCTTTATTCGTCTTGAAATGTTTATACAATATGAAGGGTAGCTAAAATTTAAATGTAAAAAAAAAAAAACAGAGAGAGATGATTAAAAACTCGCAAAAGTCTAGACGTACATGCGCAAGTTATGTGTTTTGTTGAATTACACATGTACACTGAATGTAACATGTTGGCTAACAAATTATTAAGACAAAAAAGTGGCCTGTACAAAAGTTATGTTTTTTCCAAAATGTGCAATAACTTTTGTTTCCTGTAGAAATTTTCATGATATGACAAAACATTTACACCAGTTTTGCCCATAATATACACAGTACATTTACATGTAATGTGAAGAAACCGCCTCATGGAAGGACATTTCAGCAGATGTTTGTTTGTTTATTTCCAGTATAATTAATTATTTTTATGTGTTTTATGTAATGCTGAAAGATCTGCGTAGCTTAAACTCCACTGCCTTTTGGCTGGAACGTGAATTCACACAGTCACATTTTCCTTACAGTTCCTCTTTTGCGAAATGTGAAATATCATAAAAGTGGCAAAGTTTCAAAGCTAAAACCAACCACTAAATATTGTAAAATGCTCAATATTGATGAAAAATGCTCTGTGTATGCCCTCGTTTGTGTAATTTGCTGCTTTTGCTTTTGATGGACACACTTTAAATTTTACATCAAAAGCATTAGGTTGAAAGGAAGTTTTGATTAAAAGGTCTGGTCATTTTGCTGAAATGTTTCTCTAACAGAAATGGGACACTTAAAGTCAACCTGCAATCAAAACTGACCTTTTGTACTTTGCTAAGTTCGTGTTCCTGTAAGTTCGTGTAACTCATGATTATGCATAAACAAAATCATCTGTAGTTTTTACTCTCCTTTTTCTGGGCATTCAATAAATATTACATGTTAATTTAAATACGCTTGCGTAATTTCACAGTGAATCATAGAGTTACATAATGAACTGCATTCATTTACATCCTTAATTGACTTTTGTCTTTGTTTTGATGACAAATAATGGCAAAAATGTAAAGCATACCCAACAATGGCTTTTTGTCTAATTCAAATCATTAGAATACGTCTCCTTGTTTACCTACATACACACATCAAATACGGACAGACAGTTCGCACTTGCCATGAAAATTCTCTACTTATTTCAGTGAGGTGCTGGTGAGGAAATACTGAATAAAAAATTACAGCGTGTTTTTGTTATTGTCAGCAATAGCTGTGACTTCTAAGGATTAGAGAACGTTCCAACACATAGATCTTAGTGCAGAGGGGCCTGGCTGGGCAGATTTATCTGGATGTGGGGCTCTACCTCTGTTTATTTATTACTGTACACTGCCTGGATTGGGGCCGTGTCCCGCTTTTCATCACACAAGCCAAATTGCCCAGCTTCCCCGCTTCTTGCTATGGGGTCAGTAGGGAAGGGCTTTAACGGTACCGCCACGGAGAGAGAGGTGTTACTCACTCATCCTCCTCCTCCTCCTCCACCTCAACCATCTGTTCTTCTCTCTCTCCTTCATTGGCTCCTTCTCAAACGTACAGTCCCTGTCGCTGTTCCAGGTATACAAGCATTAACACAAGACCCATGAAAATCCACACATAGAAACTGAGCTGCCAAAATAGCCCATTTAGATTTTATGTTAGTCATCACACAACCATGAACATGCGACCACCTATTCAGCCAACCACGGTTTTGCCCCGTCCATTCGGGCTGAAGTGATGCGGAGTGTTATTACTGCAAACAGTCTATAGCTGTGTTTGCAGAAGATTGTGTTTTACTGCGATTATTGAGGATTTCAGTCCCAATTAAGAAGTCTGTTCTACGTTTTAGCATTTTATTTTGTAATAAAGAGCAGGCAATCAGCACCAAGCTCTTTAACATATATTACTCTTAAAGGCACAGTTACAAAAGCAGACCTCAAATTTAAAGGGATAAAGAGAGCTTGCAAAATATAAAAAATGTAACTGTTTTTGGTACATAAAAGTGTACAGATGTTAATAAGCACAGGGAAAAATGTTATAAAAATGTAGAATGTGGCTCTTTTGGGGGCAGCTGGTGACCTAGTGGTTAGGGCGTTGCCTCTGCAATCAGAAGGTTGTGGGTTTGAATCTCAACACTGCAGTCACTGAGGTACTCCCTGGGCGCCCCATGTTGCTGACAGCCCCCTGCTTCACTTGGTGCATGGGTTAAATGCAGAAAAAGAATTTCACATTGTTCACACTGAGTTCTGTGCTGTGTTCACGCGTGACTATAAGGGGCCACTTTACTTTAATGTTTGTGTCATTTGCCAACACAAAATACTAATCATCATATATGATTAGCATGGCATGTGGTACATGTATGTATAATTAGCCTTTATTACCCAGTTTTCTCCCAAATTCCAAGCTATGAGAGTGAAAGCTAGCACATGCCTAATTCGAGTCATGTTGAGCACCATTAAGGCAATGTCATTATGCAGCTTCACACGCTTGGAGGAGGACACAAACTAACAATTCTCTTACATCAGTTAACAGGTGCCTCATCGGCTAATTTCATGCTGAGTGATGAGGGGAGTTTAAACGTGAGATCTCCTCTTGAGTATTGATAGATGGGAGCTCTATGTTTATTTGAAAATACACACACACACACACACCTTATATACTGTAGGGGTTGGGTGTGATTGAATGTGTAGCTGCAGTAGTTAAAAAGAGTTATCAGGACTGTGGCCAGGCAGTCAGCCTGTTATGTATTCTGAATAGAGGCACACCTGAGAATTAAAATGGTCAAAGACGAATCCCAGCTCAAACTGATACGTTCATATAGATTTGAGCTCAATGACTGGATTCACCTCAGGCTCTCTTAATTAAGCTTCGATCAGTGCCGAGTCTTAGAATAAGAGGCCACAGACCACAGATCCTTTGTAATTAATCTAACTGGGCTGGGCCGTCGGGGGTTTTGACGAATGCCTCTACGCTGAGCTGGAGAGTTGGAGGACATGGTAATGGATATTTCTGCCACAGTAAGAGCGTATTTATTTGTTCCATTATGTGAGCATTTGTTAGGAACACAACGTCTTGATGGATGTTTATTTGAACATGAATTAGTAATTGTACTGTAAACTCACATCTTATTTTTTTATAAACATTAGTATGTATTCATTTCCAGCAAACTCTGATAGCTGTGGATGTATTCTGTTTGAAAATGCCTTTTTGCTTTAGACGGTGGTGTTGCCTACTGTGAAATAATTGTGTGAGTGTCATTCATGTCGCTGTATAGTTCAAGCTCAACTCCGCACACGCAGTACAATAATTGCCCCCTAATTGCCTTTATTTGAACGTCACATTGTGTTCACTGAGTGTCTTTGAGTCACACGCTCCCGTACATGCATCCGCAACAGTTCTCTATGATTGCAGAAAAAACAAGTAAAAGAAAGATGTACACTTTTTCTCAATCATAGTAAAAATCTCAAAGATTTCCTGAGATAATGATCAGTGTAAGAAATCTATCAGAAAAACTGTCAAGAAAGCTCTGATAAACCACTGGCAGTATTCAGTTTAGACAGAATGATAAATGCATATGAAAACATGATAGATGGAACTGGTTAGAATTTTAAGCCCTGGAACTAATGTGTATCCTAACATTGCAGGGGCTTAACAGAAAGATGAAGTGGTTTGGGGGCCATCCGGGTAAGAAGCATGGATAGCACACACAAAATTGTCTCGAGAGCTCCAGCAAGTCCAGAGAGTAGATAGAAGCAAAGCAGGTAGTGTGGAACCATCCAAGGTGTGGATTTCAAAATCCTGTGTTGCCCTACTCACCTTACCCATCGCTTTCAAAACTGAAGGGAAATCACTAAATAGGTCTACTCATCAGAATCAGAGACAGAAAACTTTATTGAGCCCAGAGGAAAATGCTTATGTTATGACTGCACAGACACACAGAGACAAGAACAATCTAAATGATAAAGTCTAAATGAAATCCAATAAAAAATAAAACATCTGCAAAAAAGAACCTCAGTGTGAAAAGCACTATATACAAGTGCTAGAATATTAATACTATAGATTATAACTTTAGTGAATTGCTAATAACAAAAAGGGTGGTTAGCAGTATGATATTGCATTTAGTAGAGATCAGTAGTAGATGATACTGATACTGCACATGGTAATACTGTTGCATATAATAAGATATTGTACATAATGATACTGTTTTAGCACCTAATAAGAACATTGCGCAGTTTTGCACATGGTAGACTACTGTACATAGTAGTAAGATAAAAATGCAGTAATTAGATAATAGAGTTCTAATGACCAGATGTCAGAATCCAGATGATGAAAACTAATACAAATCTCAAGCAGATACAGTACACCACTGATATAAGGATGGGTAGGCTACAGCTGTTGCCATGGTTACGCTACACTCATTTGTACAATAGGCTAAACCAATTTCCATGGTTAAGATTCAAGATTCTTTATTTGTCACATGCAAGTCATACAAGTGCAACACACAGTGAAATGTATCCTGAACCGCCCCTTCTTGACTGTGCAAACATTATAAACAATAAGTAGCTTTTAAATAAAAAAATCTGGAATTTTCTGAAACACACTAAAAGTAAAAAATGAGTACAAGTAGACATAAGTATAAATGTAAGTACAATTATACATTTTAAACACAAATCTGAAATTACTTAAACAGGGAGCATCAGAAGTTTGAGATGAAATATATAAGCTAATAAAATTTGAGGTTTTTATGTGTAATTGTATAAAGGTAGCAGCAATATCTACAATGTGCAAATGGAATGATAAGGTGCATTGGGCCATATTAGTACAGCCATGCAAACCAGAGCAATGTGAGCAGAGTAATGTAAACAGAGTAATTTAACAGGCATTAAGATGTTCATTTCCACCGGTTTCTATGGTTACACTACATCCATTTTCATGCTTGCGTTACACCTATTTGCATGGTAAAGCTATACCTATTTCAATAATAAACCTGTTCCCATTTCCTCTAATGTACCAGATCCATTTCCGTTGTTACACTTTACCCATGTCCATGCTTGGTATATATTCTTTTCCATGGTGACTATAAACCTACTTCCATGGCTACACTATATCTATTTACAACAAAAAACACACTCATTACCTGCTGAAATATTATTACAGTGAAGATAAAGGCATCAAGAAATTTGTTTGAAACATTGACTTTGAGGAACAAAACAGATTAAAAGAAATGTAAGTGATCTGGAGAGAGAATTAGTTCCATCAAACTTATTAATAATATTACAGTAGTTTAGCTGCAGTAGCAAATAAGTAGTCAAATCGAGTTGACTTAAAAGCTGAAGTCTACTTAATATCCTTGACTGTGTGTACCACTGCGTAAAAGCTTTGTTGTTGTGGGGGTTGATGGAGATGGGGGTGGGGCGAAGGGTTCAAAACACTTGGCACAACTTCAGGATCACATACACCCTTATGTACTGGTTTTGGATTAGGGACTGTGGCCTTTCTTTCTGGCTTTGCTTGAAGATGTAACAAGTAGCTCACATCATACACTCCTAATCTATTATGCTCTTACACTCCTCTCTGTCGCTCTGGCATTAAAGCTGGTGTGTTTTCTCCTTGGGCAGGAGCGTCCTCTCCTCCTTCTGTCCTCTGCTCTCTACAGCAGATTCATCCCGCTGGCAAAGGCACTAATGCCCTCTATAACACACACACGCATACACATGGACATCATAAACAGCACTGGGGATCTTTCAGTCTCCCGCTTTCCATCTCGCACTCTTGCACAGACTAGACTCCAGGGAACAGATGTGAGCGTGGGAAATATAGAAAACAGACATGAACAGCCTCTCTGGTGGAACGTAAACATCAATAGCATACCAGATTGGCTTGGGGAGGTGATGAAACCCTAAAGGTAGCGACTCTCGCTCGTTTTAGGATCAGCGTGAGAGCGTATTGTAGAACACACCAAGAAAATAAATGCTGCACACTAGAACAGGCTTGTTGTGATGTTTTGGGAGTGGGCTGTGAAATATAATCAGTGGCATCTCTGATACCTTAGAAAAGAAACACTTTTCACACACTACGGTGAAAAACATTAGCACTCAGAAAGTTTAGCTCATACCTTGATGAGCCTCACTATAAGCACCTGATTGGCACACACACCTGGCACCTACATTCACTGGAGCAATTTTGTAGGTTTATAATGCTGAGTGTAGCCACAATCAGTGAAATCAATGAAAAGGTACCGTCTTAGGACCACTGGACCAGAAATGGTTTAGAAGGGTGGATGCAAAACTCCATGCCGCTACTCTGTTACTGTGCTGAAAATGACCCACTTAAAGACCCGGACATCAGAGAGGGCATTTTGGTCCCCAAGGATGATTCTAAGCAATATATTACTTGGAGGGCACCCCTAACTGCAATCATATCTCCAACCATATTCTTTTGCCAAGAAATGAATACATAAAAAATAACAGAATCTCTACACTCTTTTTTACAAGCGGTCAGTTTTAAAAGGTACATACTCTGGGCAAGCCTGGGGGTCCTAAATGGCTTTTTGTATCACTTAAAGCAAGAAAACGTATTGGTGCTCCCTTTTCATTACTGAACAGGGTGGAGGAGGGCTTATAAAATTATACTGCCACAGTCAGTAATTGGTAACCTATAAAGTGCACCTTTATGGAAGGTGTTTCTGATAAAGTGGCAAATGAGGTAAGTACAAGGTAGGAATACCTAATAAAGGGCCAACTCTTGTATAAAGGAGACCATTAATATGAAGTGGTACCCTGTGTATTTATATATGTGTGTGTGTGTGTGTGTGTGTGTGTATGTGTGTGTTTATGCACATAGAAGGCAGGTCGAGGAAAAGGTCAAGGTGAGGTATTGCCCACTTTGGACATGACTCTTTTTGACTGGACGGATTATGAAGACATGAAGCCTGTGGACAACTGGCCATTCAACAAGAAAAAAGGTATGGCACTGGTTATGCCGTCCACTGGTTAATGGTTTTGTCTAAGAGTTGAATGATCTTGGATCATGTCCTTCCATAAGAGAGATCAATATAAATAATTAATTATCACAAGCAGTTTTAGTCACAGGGTCAAATGAGACATACATACATCTTTTATAATATCCTTTATTGATTTGTGTAAGGAAAGATGAGGCTTAAGCTGTGACAGAGATCAAACCATTTTACAGTTGTCTTGGCCAGCATTGTTTAACTCTTGCATTGCATTCAGAGAATTATTTCGTTTTTTTGTCATTGTAAGGCAGAGGCACCATGTAAATAATATAAACCACTCAAAAGATTTAGATGAGATCAAGAATTTACGACATGATACATTATATACTGTAATTATTTATTTGCACTTTTGGTTTTAAGTTTTTTATCATCATTGTTCAAATATGGTATAAATAATGGCATGTTCTATATTAGTTTATAATAATTCTATTCTTTATACTATATAGATTTTCCAGTTATTTTAAAATAATCTACAGCACAGTTCATTATTATGGATGTTTTCTTGTTCTTTTTTGTAGCTTACTGTACTAATTATTTGAGTGCTGGCATTTTAGACACATACATATACCTGCTACCAAACTGCTTTCATATTATTGGAAATGCTGACTATGAACTTTCATGGTGATTAAAGATATTAGACAAATTTAATTTGTTTGTTTGTTTGTTTTGCACAAAGACAAGCAACGCAGCAAGAACATAAGCAATGGCAACACGACCGATACTGACACCATCGAACCGTGTGACCATCACCTCGACTGCCTGCCCGGTTAGTATGCCCACAGATGGTCTGTGACACCAAGCTTAAACAGAAAAGAACAGAACAGAAAAGGTGAAGAATTTTCTTTGTACAAGCACATCCGAATAAGACCACCCTGAATTGGATGCTTACTGTCAAATGTAATTATACACTTCTATGTGCCGATCAGACACAACATTAAAACCACTGACAGATGAAGTGAATGACACTGATTACCTGTCAAGGGGTGGGATATATTAGGCAGCAAGTGTTGGTAGCAGGAAAAATGGGCACAAAAATATATATATTGTAACCATATTGTGATGGTTAGATCCACTCCAAGGTTCACTGATGCGCATGGAGAGCAAAGGCCAGCCCATCTGCTCTGATACCGTATTAGAGCTACTGTATTGCTGAAAAAGTTGATGCTGGCTCTAATAGAAAGTTGTCAGAACACACTACGCAGCGTTTAGGACTGCATAGCCACTGCCTGGTCATAGTGCCCATGCTGACCCCTTTCCATCACCAAAAGAGCCTATAATTGACACGTGAGCATCAGACCTGGGCCATGGAGCAATGAAAGAGGGTGACCTTGTCAGATGAATCACGTTTTCTTTTACATCATGTAGACAGCCAGGTGCGTGTGCGTGGTTTACCTGGGCCATGTTCTACCTGGGCCTTGAGTCCTGGTATTTATATGGATGTTACTTTGTAACCACATTGTACTCCTTCATAGCAGCAGTATTCCCCAACACCTTTCAGCAGAATAATGTGCCCTGCCATTCTGCAAAAAAACTTAAAGGATCTACTGCTAATGTCTTGGTGCCAGATACCACAGTACATCTTCAGAGGTCTTGTGGAGTCTACGCCTGGATGAGTCAGAGCTGTTTTGGCAGTGTTACTGGAGCCTACACAATATTAGGCAGGAGGTTTTAATGTTATGGCTGATTACTGTACTATATATATATATATATATATATATATATATATACAGCCATGGAAAAAATAAGACTTTTCCCTTTTTTCTGTTCACTTTTTGTACAATTTGCGGCAGTATGTGTGTAAAATGCACCGGTTGCTATTCTTTTATTAACTATTGCAGTGTGAGCTGTGTAAAAAATAAGAAATGCCTCCATATGTGTTGTGCATGCAGTAGTGTTTGTAGAGCAGCTTTTCTTTGGTCTGTATTCCAGCAGCTTCGCTCCTGATTCAGTTTCTGATGGGATGAAACAGAGTCACACACGCACACACTGTTACTATTACGACCGTTACTAATTTCATTGTTGCAATTGTAAAATAATATAAGAATGTTGTGTAGTTTAACATTTTCAAGGTATAATAAATGATGCAGTTTCTTGTTTTTGTCCATGGCCATATACACACACGCACACAGGCACACACACACACACACAGTCAACTGTGTTAGCTAAATCTTAAGGTCTACATGACAGAAATAATACAGTAATAACATCACAGATGAGGTTGATTAGAAAGTGATTAGGGCTAAAAATTTAGCTGATCTCAAAAACTTCCTTTGTTGCTAATACACAACCCTCTAGGCTCCTGCTGTGACCTCAGGCAGCACGAATGCAAACTTCACAACCGTGGTCTGAACAACAAGTGCTACGACGACTGCATGTGTGAGGAAGGTGGGTGGACTTCTCGCTCTTTAAAAACAACAAAAAAACAACCAAAACAGCTGTTTATAACCTTTTTGTTGTTGACAAGTGCGCAGACACAGCTCTTTCCAATACTGCAAGGTAAAGAACTGTGGAAACTGACATTTTAAATTCCAGAAAGAGATGCAATGTGTTTTTCTGCATTTGGTCTGTAGACTTCTGGCCATTTGATGCTTGATTTTTGATTAGACACAGCAAAGAAAAACAACTTTCCATTTAAACCAAATGTGGTTGATTAGCCAAGACATTTTTGATAAGCCAAGACATTTTAAGCCAAGTAAGTTTGTTTCTCTAGTATGGCGCACTCGCTTGGATGCTAAAATAGCTGGCAAATAATTTAAGCATACAACCAACAGTTAACACTTATGTCTGAAGCCTTAGTAATCTCTTATAGAATTGTTTATATGGTATCTGACACTTGTGCAACAAATGGTTGTCCATAAAAAATGATGTGCAAAATCCCAGCATCAAGCTGATACTAATGTTTTATCTATAAGACATACTTACTTCCAGTTGTTATGGATAACAATATATCATACAATGTCTTAAACCTTCACAAAAAGTCTTTTTGAGATAGTTTACCAACTCAATGAGGTCTGAGACCAGTGTGAGATGATATAGCCATAATGCAAATTTGTTTAAATGACATTTTATTATGTATTATTTACATTAGCTTCGCATATCCAGTACTAACTGAAGAAGCAGACATCAGACGCAAGCATATCTTGACTGCATTTGGTGTAAAAGAGGAACATTTGTAACTTTTTCAGTAAACAATTCCTTGAAATTCAGGATTGGGTTTTCATATTGAAATGAATGTAAAGCTGAATGTATATTAAAGCTCTTTTTTTCACCTGTAAAGGGCTCCGCTGCTACGCTAAATTCCACCGCAAGCGAAGGGTGACCCGAAGGCGTGGGCGCTGCGTGGAGCCAGAGTCGGCCGACGGTGACCAGGGAGCCTTCATCACCATCTGAGGGGTCTGGGGGGATAACCACGGCCCCACAGCCCCCTACCTTTCCTGCCATGGACTGCAAGATGGACTAATCCTACATTCAAAAGGACAGTGGGTCAGTTAAACAGCTGAACTGACTCTTGCTCACACGTAATGTACATTTGCTGTGTGTTTTAAAGTCAGAAGTGTACCTAAGTGTACCTTTATCTCAGTTGTACTGTACATATTCATTTGTGTCTGAGGAGGAACAAAAACTTTTTTACTGAGAATGTTTCCTGCGGAAGCCCTAACAGGTCATGGTATTTACCCTTTACAAAAAAAATTCACCCTTTAATTGTATTTGATTTCCCAAGATCTTGAAGTGTTGTTTTCCAGTGCAACAATTTATTCCACACACATTTCGTACAGAACAGGCCTGAAAGCACATGTAGAAATGAGCTTGCAGTAACGTAGAGTTTTATCGTCAGGTTTTTGGATGATGGCATGCAAGCAACAAAACCATCAAGAGGATTTAGTTTTTTCATTTTGTTGTTTTTATTCTTTCCCTTTTTTCACAACCAGAATAGATCATCTCATTGAAACATTCACACCTGGAGGTTTTGCATAATTTGCAGGAAATCAGCATTTTTTTATCTCATGATAATGACATAAGTAACTTGAGAAAACAAAATGTTAGTGTTTTGGGAAACAAAACCATAGTATTATGGAAAAATAAAGGAAATAGGTGTAAATAAAGTACAAAAAATATGTGAATCCATGGCCTTTTAGGGATTCCATAGATTCCCAACACTTTGCTTTAAATATTGTTTCCAGTGGTGGATTTTTGCTTGTTTTTGTTCGTTTTGTAAGATAAATTTACGTGACTCCTTACCTGCACTCATTAATAGGAGGCTCAGAATTTGAGTTCAGTAGATGAATGGATGGAATGGGTGAGTGAATGGATGGATGAGTACGAGCGATGAAAGTGTGGAACATCGCAATGACATGTTCCTGTTAACTGGATTTTTTTCCCTTTGCGTCATCCTCTGGCTTTATTTAATGGAGAGCTTTTTTTCCTACAGAGCTTGAGATGACCTATCTGCTCTTTGTGTAACGTGTTAGCTTTTTAAAGCCTCAGAAAAAATGTAATTTGTGTTTTGTTCTGACTTCAGTGTCCTAATTAAACCTCAACAATGACACATTGATTTCTGCATTGTGTACAGAATATTACATCAGTGTTATTGAGTGTTTCTGGCTTTGTAGAGTGTGTTGTGTTAATGATAAGTGAAAGGTTGTGAAAATCACTGAATAGTGAATAGAAATCAGACTGTTTCAATAGTAATAGTGTTACTCAGGTTGTGTATATTCCTTTAACCTTTTGATCCTTATTTGTCACTTACAGTGCCATGAATAAGTACTTGTCCTTTAGTTCAGATCTTCATGCAAAACGTAACATACAACAAAGAGAACATGAGGAAACAAAGTACACAGAGTCTATTACATATTAAAGAAAAAAAATACATAACACATGAGAGAAAGCAATTAATAGTAACTAAATTGACTGCGCCACTTTTAGCAGAATTAACTGTAACTGAAGGCTGCACATCTTTGCAGAATTGCTTTAATTCAGCCTCATCTCAACGGGGGTTAAGCTAGAACTTTGATTCGGTTTTGTTTTATAATCCAACTGAGCTTGAGCTCCAGACCATGGACTAATGACCGGACATCCTCCTGCAGGATTTTCAGGTTAAGAACAGAATTCATGGCTCTATTCACTGTCATGTTGCCCAGGCCCTGAAACAGCAACACATCTTCAGACCATCACACTACCACCACCATGTTTCACTGCTGGTACGACATTCTTACTGTGGAATGCTATGATTAGCCTTTTTCCAGATGGAATGGGACCCTTACCTTCCAAAAAGTCTTTTGACTCACACTTTCCTCAGAAAAGACTTGGGGGTCAGCACAATGTTTTTGGCAAATGTGAGGGAAGCCTTTATGTTCTTTTTGGTAGGCAGGTGATTTCTATGGATACCATTCTTGCTTAGTTTCTTTTTAATGGTGACATCAGGAATGCTGACTTTATCTCAGACAAACGAGACCTCCAGGTATTCATCTTGGTTCTCTTGCAATTTTTGCGATGAGTCATTGCTGCACTCTTTAATAGTCTGGCCACTTCTGAAAGATTCATTGCTCGAAATTTTCTCCAGTCTGAGATAATGGCTCTCACTGTCCTATAGTTTTGGAACCCTTTCTCAAAGAACATATTTCATGGCATGGTGTTCTGCTTGCTGAGGCTTTTTTACTACTTCACATTGCTGGAAACTTTCTATTTACGTGAGGTTTAGTCTCAACAGGGCTTGCTGTGATCAAGCCTGGGCATGTCTTGTCAAAGTGGTCTCAAAAATTTAGTTAAATGATTGATGAACAAAGAGGTCATTTATCGTGCAGGTCTTGGAGAACTTTTTTCCTTTCAGTAAAGGAATAGATTAACCCTTAGAACCTGAGCAGCACGGATATGTCCCGTGTCCAGTGCAACAAACGGTAAATTGACCTCATACAGCAAAACAGTTCCTTATATGGGAGTTTCCTCAGTTAGTGTCAATGCTCGAGGTGTCAAACGTCATGCTGTGCTTTGTTTGGTGTTCCTATGTCACGTAGAACCAAAGTTTTTTAATTTAAAAAACATGTAGTAATAATCATAACAACCACAACTGGGGTTTTAAAAATGACCTTACATGCACCACAATGAACTACTTTTCTTTTATTTTAGGTCTTAGAGACAAATAGAAAAAAACACAAGATCTTTGAACCTGGGAGAACTCTCAGGAAAGTCTACTCCAGAAGTGGGTGGGGAAAACCTGCAGCAAACGACGAGCATGCAGGAGAGCAAACACTGGTTTTAGACTGTTTTACAGCGTTTTTATTTACTGAAATCAGATTTTACTCTCACATAAGAGTAACAAATCAGATGCAAATGCTTTTTTACAGCTCCGTATTAACATTAAACAAGCCAGTTTCTCAGATGCAAATTAAGTCTATATATAGACAGACAATTAATTCTTTAGCCCTAACCACAATACATACAATGAATCTGATGACTCTTAGCGTAACTAATTTAAAGAGCATTCTGGAAACTTTTGAAGTAGAATGCCACTAAATTTAAAACAGAATTTTTTAAAATGTTCTGCATAAATAAGAGTTTATGTTGTAAGCAGACTCATTCAGGGTGGTTTGATGTGAAATGTCCTTTTCTAGAGAAACTATCAAACAGTGGTCATGATAGGAACCAGATGTCTGAAGTGTTACTTTGTAGAAGGTTATTACAAGAAATGGTTTCAAATCTGCTGTCTGTCCCCTGATATATCACACATGGTCTTTTAAAAATAAGCTTTTGGCCTAATACTATTTTCACATTAGTATTGTACCATAACCATTATGTATTAATGCTCAGAAAACATGTGTAGCTTCACTGGTCATCTAAGTTTCTCTATAATGAAGCATTTTCATCAAAACATATAACTTTGTTTACGTGTCAGTGACTGAATTGTGGAGACATTTTGAAAGATGGTGAAATTCTCCTTTAACTTTGCTGAAATTCTGAGACCTGCTGAAAGTTTCTTTCTGCTCTCAGTGATGTTTTGAAGTGGATCTGCTAGTCCTTCTTAAAATGCCTCATATATTTTCATGAGGTTTATCCCTGTAGTTTTCGCCAGACTGTGCAGGCTTCTTCTTCATATCTGTATCAATATAAACGATTTTAAAACATACAGCTTTTTATTTATGTTTTATTGATTCACATTTTTGTGACTATCTGGTTCTCTGTGTAAACAAAACTGGAGATGTACAGAAAAACATATCGAGCTTCGAATGACTCAGGAGCTGACAATAAGATGCATGATCAAGTAGCTCTAAAAGCCCAGATTTTATACTTGTGGCAGTGGTGGTAATGGCAGATATTGGCTGTTAAGTAGTATAAGGTCTTGCAACCGCATTTAGCCCTCTCCTGCATGCCCATCCCATGCCCTGACTCTGGAGTGTGCCTGAAGTGGAAATTGAGAAATGTGGTGGGGGGTAGTCCAGCACTGCTAGGCCCCCAGGGTGAGCGCTCGCAGTGGGGCTTCACACCTCCAGGGTTGGGGGTTCAAATCCAGTTTCTGTTCTTGTGTGTGTGTGTGTGTGTGTGTGTGGTGTTTGCATGTACTCCTCATGGCGGTGTGTTTTTCCTCCAGGGTCTCCGGTTTCTCCCATAGTCTAAAGCCATGCACGTCAGGTGAAGTGGGGACTCTAAATTGACCAAAGGTGTGTGTGTGTGTGTGTGTGTGTGTGTGTGTGTTTGTGTGAGTGAGTGCCCTGCAGTTGCTTAGTCCCTGCCTCGCACCCGTTGACCCCAGGATAGGCTCTGGGTACCCACAACCCTAGTGAGGATTAAGCAGTTACAGAAAATGAATAAATACTTTTTCTAGACTTTACTAGTCTTTATTTGACTTGAGTAAGAGTGTAGTTTACTCTACCCTCATCTAAAGATTAGTTTACCATTCAAAGTGCAGAGGAAAGGACCAATGTTGGAGGTTCAGATGTTGATGGCTAGATTGCCTGTGAGAGTACACTGATGTTTTGTGTCTTATAATGTTGTCAGGACAGTAGGAGGGTTCTGTTTGAGCTCTAAGGGCCAGCTGGCTTTGTCATTGAGGCGTGAGAGCCTTGTATTTGTGTGTGTGTGTGTGTGAGACTACTGCAGTGACCGCATGCCTGCGTGTCCTCCAGACTGAGAAACAGCGCGTGGCAGTACGGCTGTCCTGGGACTGCAACGCACCCCACCTGCAGTTAATGACCTTGTTCTTCTGCACTTTCTCTCCTTCTTTTTCTCCCTCTGCTCATTAAAAGAGTAGTTTGGCCAAAAATCTAATTTATGCTATTTCTCCCCAGTGCACTCAACCAGCCAAGACATGTTTAGTGCGTGCACTTCTTTAGTTTGCATTGGAGACACAAAGCTAATGTAGCTAAGAAGTCGCTTATGGCTAACCCTGTCAGCACTGCACAAACTGCACATCTGAATCATCACACACTTACCCTAAATGTGCTGGGACAGCATCTTTAATAGATTATGTGGTTTCTGGCACTGTATGACAAACTGTTAAAAATGAACAGACAGAAAATACACAAACAAATTTGCACTATGCTTGTTATGCAGGTTTCATTGCTTTGCTATACTGGCTATGTAGGTTAAATTGAGAAAAGGCACAATCCAGGCACCCTGTCTCTGCTGATCCACTATATTTAAGGTCGGCGAAAAACATGGGTGAATAAGACCTGCGTGCAAAAGTTTGGGTGTCCCTGGTCAAAATACACATTTAGTTAATTTTCTAAATGGAAAAAAATCAACACCATCTCGGAACGGAATAAAATGAAATAAGACATATTTCTGCACATTTTAAGGCAGAACGCTTTACAGAGGAAAGATTCTAGATTAGAAAAATTAACCCTATGACACTCTATCATTTCATATCTGGCTGAGGTCTCTTGTTGCGTCGTAATGTGGAACTCTGTTCTCTAAAGTTGTAATCACATATTTTTAATTGTTAAGGGTACCGTAGAGGTGTTACTAGCAGCCTGGGATTCAAACCCACAACTTTCTGGTCACAGGGCCAACTCCCTAACCATTAGGCCACCAGCAGCCCTGATGGTATTCATGTCTGGTGGCGGTGAAGAGTGGGAAACCATAGGCTTTGGTTTCCTGAAGTAGTTCGTAGTTGATTTTAATATGTGTTCTGGAGCAAGACTTGTAATATCCATCCTCTTCATTCCTTTCTATTACATTTTTTTATTTTAATGAACTTTTACTGTTATTTAGCGGAAATCCTTTCTTCGCTCAATACCCACAACATTTTTCTGGGCCACTGGCTGCCACACAAACCAAAGCGCAATAGATTACATAATAGATCATAATGACAGATAATAAGTAGCATAATAGACCTTCGTGCAGGAAATTTCTCTGCTTTAGATCTTGTCTTGACCTTCAGTTAGTGTTAACATATTGACCTAAAGACATTTGGAAAAAAGTGAAGATTACAAGAAAGAAGTGTTTAGACATCTTCCTACCTTAAGTGCTACTTGTAAGAGTCAGTTATCTTTAGTTTTAGATTCTCACTCAGTTTAGATGACGTGAGCACAGCGCTGTGAGAGGGTAAAAGGGTCAAAGCATTTATTATACCACAAAATTGTCTAATTAACTTATGACCTAATGACTCACATTATCCTGGTTCCTGTAAATAAAGACATTCCCAAAAAACTAAAAAACTGTCAAAGTGTCAAAGTCTGGCATAAGTTTTGCACACACCATTTTTTTCTAGTATATTAAATGACAGTAATATATAAGTTTTTTTCTTTATAGAAAATCAGCTGCACAAATCATTTGACCATCAGTGTCCAGTCTTGTATTCTTTTTAGCCCCTTTTATGGTTCATATGTCATATCTACACTTTCTTTATTTATTCTTTATTTATCCATTATTGAGTTTTCATACGAAGTAAACTCTCTCTCTCTCTCTCTCTCTCTCTCTCTCTCTCTCTCTCTCTCTCTCTCTCTCTTTCTCTTTCTTT